>OX422220.1:154661539-155036539 GCA_949130495.1 Sambucus nigra
TTCTGATTATCCGCCCATCTTTTAACATTAAAAGTGAGAAAAGTTAAGGTTTTTCCACACCAAAACCTCAATAAGAATATTGTTCACAATAAACAGGTACGAGTGCTCCCATGGAACCCTACCATTAGGTAATATCCTCCCCCAATTACCGTACTATACTCCACTTGCTAGCTATGACCGTTGTGGAAATGAAACGATCACAATGAATCCAAAATTACTTTCACACTGCTCAACTAATGGTTAATCACCGCTTGCCTACTCCCCGAATTATGGGTGATATAACCTGCTTAAATTGAAACAATATCCCCGCTGCTTCCTAACATCCCATATTGAAGGTGGGATTCAAAAATCTCAACCTAATTCAGAAAAATACCATGTAGGACCACGTATCGGTGCGATCCTTCATTTTAAAGGAAGACTGGGGAACACTAGTTAATATTGTAAATCACCCTAAAGGAATGTCAATCACTTCCTTCTTGGGCATCTTGTTCCACACATTCGAAGGAACTTTTGATCTTACCTTGAGGTTTTCAACTCATTCGAGAAACTTTATCGATTTCTATTTATGAGTAGTGCCTATGGAGACTACTCATTATGTCCCACTCGACATCGACTTCTACTTATAATGTCTCATAGTAAGTGACACTTAATACTCCCCTTCTTTCCTTTGCATATACTGAAAGTTCTGACCCAAGCATTTTTCTCCACGATGTGCACTTCCGGACCTTTTATACCATACTAAGATCTTCATTATTTGTACGCGTTAGTCGCTCTCAATATTTGACTAATTATAACTCCGCTCTGAGTGTTCTCCATAATAATTAAATTCTACCCTTCTCAAGGAATACCCCTTTTTAAATTTCTTCCCACAACCTTCCAACCAAATTCAGGTGTGATACTGTAATCGCACACGTATATATGGATTATCATTCTTCACGTGACGCTTAATCCACCCTGCCACTTCCACTTCGTTATGTTAGTCCCCCAAACATATATTCCACAGGTCTATTCCCACATCCCTACAACTCGGACGATTCTAACATCAGCTAACCAAGATGCCCACACACCCTATAAACCATGCATACTAGCGTAAGCATCACATACGCTTCACACATAACACCTAATTCTTTCTTTTCCTTATGCTCACAACATTATTACAACACTTGGGTACTCTCAATCACCCTAGAAATGGAAATTTTAAATCATCCTTATCAACGTTACACCCCTTAACTCATGGTGATAAGACAAAACTTTCAATGCTTTCTTACCACACAATCGGCTCCACTGGCCTTAATTCATAATTCAACTTCCAATTTACAGATATAATTACTTGCTCCTACTATGGCCGAGGTACCAAACTCATAGGCTAATGACCAAACATCTTCCTACTTCCAACCTTACGCTAAGTTTCATGCATGGGATGCCTCGCAATGAGAAGTCCAAATAAGGAACCCCCTGATACACTACTACCTAGCATTGTCGATTATCGAAATCCGTTAGGGCCTTCGTTCATAACATGTACCCCTTTATTTCGTCTCTTGACTACATCTCCTCCCATAATTACACTTAACCAAGAACATTTCTCCAATTGTACAATCGTTCAGTATTGGTGGTAATCCCATTCCATAAACCTTGAATACATACAATCGGGGTTCTCAAAATCCTGTCCCCAAATATATGGGTATAACTCTTAACTCTCACATCTCTAAAGGATAGATATATCAATGCGCTCTTCCTATCACCAAGTCCTGAGGGCTAAACATAATAATGAGTTAAATCTTTTCGCTCAACAATAAACCTAATACATACTGAATCATAACAATAAACTCCCTAAACACACCGGGATCGAATATCTCAAGCCCACTATCCCCTCTGAAGTCTCTATAATAGATAATATAAGTGCGAGTCCGACCCTATCGCAGGTGAGACCTCGCCAGAACAAAACATGCCGCACTAATGCAACCATTACGATAGCCTTGTAATAACTGCCTACTATTGTACTAACCATTAAAATAAAGTTGTACCCAAGACAATATCATACTCGTATTCACATCACTAAAATGAGTAATCTCAATAAAGTATATAACACTATTAATACACCCATTCATCCTCCACGGATAGCACTAAGGATAATCCCGCCACACTAGGGTAAACATTCACATAATAATAATGTTTATAGTTATACACATTAAACTCGTCTCACATGCTTATCTAGAAATGAACAAAATATAGTGGCCCGCTCGTGTCACATAAAACACGCCTCATCCTGTGAGGATAAAACTCATACTTCTACCTTGCCAATCGTCTTGACTGCCCAAATGGTCCCCGAACGTAACATGTCTGTCCAAACCAAAACAAAAACTACTATAATCGTTGTCCTTTACTAAGCATCCTAATCTTGTCCCTTTACTCACTTCAAGAAAACATTAATGCATGTGATTTCGCTCTCGACAAAATACCTCTACACATAATCCACTTATCACCTGTCATACTAACCATATTAGGACTGTCCTTCTCTCGAACTTTGGTAGGCTCGATTCCTGATGGCTAACCCTGTCGTTTCCTTATCTTTATTGGGCCTAAGGAACATGCTACTGGCTTAAATAACCCTTACTAAATTCACCATCGCTTGGTAATAATTCAACTATCCATCTCATTTAAATGAGCACCCTAATGGGTCTCCCCCTTGCGGTGTTTTACTAACTACTTTTCATCTAGTCTCACTTTCCAATAATTCTTTTGATTACTTTAGCCCCCTTCATAAGAGCTTTAACATCTTTACGGACAATGCGTGACATTATCACTATATGGATTGACTGTCCAACATAATTCTATTTAAGTGTTGTCAATCTTTCCTCACGAGTTGATTTCCCACTTGAAATCTTCTCTACCATTGGTATCCACTCCCGCTGATACAAGATTTGATAAAAGTCTATATCCATTTACAAATAGACCCCTGTTCGGCCCTTTCGTATTGGGTTCAGAAAAACCTTCATATCTTATTTTGAACAACTGATGAAAGAACGTGCGGTTAAACTGTACCTAAGGTCCTTCCATTGATGCAACATTTCACTACTAACGGTGGTGGTTAACTCCCACTATTATAACTTTTCTCCGCTGAGTTAAGAAAATTTTTACCCCAAATTTTCATTTCTAGTTAACCACACTCCTCCATATTCCCAAGCATTTTGAATTTATTACCTTCGTTGGGTAACACACACAATTTTCTTATTTCTAGAATTTTTGTTGATGACTCTCCTTAATTTTTTTTCCATTTGACCCTCTCCCAAGCATAGTACGTTGGGTGAGTCTGATTCGGCTTCTCTTTTGACTATAATAGCATTTGGAAATCAGAGGCGACGTCTTAGCCTTCTTTACAGTCCTGGACTCTCATTCCATATAGGGGTGACCCCGACTACGGTTATCATCCTCGAATATACTTTACAACCTCAACTAAGCCCTGCCTCCTGATGTCTGCCTAACGGCCCTCGTCTGATATCCTTCATCGCTCGGCACACGCACACATCCGAACGCAATTATAATTCACTAATATACATATGTTATAGAAGGATAACGGAATCTCACGATAGAAATAAACATGTAATACCCCGTATTTTTATGCTATATTAATTTGGGGATTTATTAAATTTAATGTGAATTAATTATTTAATAAAAATACGGAAATTAATTATGTTATAATTATTAATGTTATGAGAGTTAGTAATTATGGGAAAATTTGGTGAATATTACTAATGAGCAAAGTAATATATAATAGTGGTCATATTAAATGTCACGAGTGAATAAAATGACAATTTTAGAAATTTGAGTCGGGATGCGCCCGTGTCGCGTCGGGACTAAATATTGATAAATAAAAGTAAATATTTTATAAGTTGTTCATATGGTCATTTTGAGTGTGCCAACGCGTTCGGAAGGGTCGAGATAGTCAGAAAAGTATACCCGAGGGTTTGATTTGGGTCTCGGGGCGTTTTTAGGCCTAATTAGTACCCCGGGAGGGCATTTTAGTCATTTTGTATTTTTGGGTAATTAAACCCACGAAAATTAAAGGGGTTATATCATATGTTTAGGTTATCTCCTAGGGTTAGATAACTCAAAACACTAGAACGACCATTGGAGAGGAGAGGACAGAGCTCTCAAGGCATTCCAAGGCTCAAAACTCACCCGTTTGCACCGCTGCCACCGCCAACGCGTAGATCGCGAGACGGGGAACGCAACCACACCAAATTCAACACCAAACCAGATTTATGAAAATCCCAGGCAAGTGTTTATCTTGCTTGTTTCGTTGATGCATCTTTCAAATTAGTTTAGGAGTAATTAGAATGAGTTTTTATGGAAGAAACCTAAAAGATGAGATAGGAAATTGCATGTAGGGATGGATTAATTGTTATTCTGGAAACCCCTTAACATGTAGAGGGTTGAACCACGAATTTATGAGGTTGTAGATGAAGAAAACTCTGGAAAAGATGGATTGGAACATATTAATGAAAGTCTAGGGTTCTTGAGGTTTTATATGAATTTGGGGCTTGTTGATCCATGTTTAATAATAGAAATCTACATGCTTTACGTTGAAATTTCATAGTATGATGATATAATGTCAGTAGTATAAATTTTGGGTCGATTGGGTATGAAAAATATGGATTTGGTGAAGGTTAGAAGATGAAACCCGTACCTGCAAATCTGCAGATTTCGCAGACCTGCTTGATCGATCGATCGAGCCCCTAACCTCGATCGATTGACCCCTCCTGGCAGACTTAAGTTTCCCCTTTTAAAATTGTTTAATTGATTCAAAATGAAGAAAACTCCTTAGACATCCTTGTTAAAATAATTTGGGAGATAATGATGACCAGTAAGATTCATTAATGAATAAGAGACCTTTAATGTAAGGCGAAATCTATATTTTTGAGATATTTTGCATAAGGGACAATGTAAGTAATTATTAAAGTGGAGAGATACATAAGAGAGTTACGTTAGAACATAAATGAATACCTACTAAATTGTACTTTTGGAAGGATGGAGTCCATGAGTGTTACGTAGTAAGTTGTAATAATACCTCGAATTAAGGTTAAGGACGAATCGTTAAACATGATAACTAATAATGAAATATGAGGATAAATGTCGTAACTATGGGATTTGAGATATAACTATTATTGATATGGTAATATTAGTTTAGTTATATGATTGTGTTTGAATATACTATCTATGTGTGAAAAACATACCCACGCTACTTACTATCCCAGAGGTTGCCGCGCTGGGACGATCTTATCCTGTGTTGCCTTATGGGGGATATTGACTCGTACCCTAGAAGATGGATATCCTTGGTACAGGCTATCGGTTTGATAGGTCAGACAGTCCTAAGAGACGCAGGTATGTGCCATCCTCTTAGAGACTTGGAATCTATGCTTCGCCTCAATATTGTTGTGTATGTGTTAATACAATTCTAGAGTGATTCTGAATTTGTATTCCCCTTAATACGAATGATACGGGGTTTGGATAGTAGAGTATTCCCGCACCATAGTTTTTATGTGGAGTGCGGTTATGATATATATATCTTATGAGTAGTTAGTATATATATGAAATTCTGAAATTTGGAACTGCCTACTGTGATTTGATGTGTAGGACATGGTTGATGACTCAAATTGTAATACTTATTTTGAGAAAGTATAATATGACACTCGAAAACTTTATAAATTAATAAAGTTAAAAACGAGAATTTTGGATACTAATTGAAATATTCTTTTCAAACAGTTGTATCGTTAAATTTGAAATCCTGCGAATAACCTAAGAAAAGTTAAATCATTGGGGAAAGATAGTGTGATATATGACAAGATAGAGACATTAGAAGAGAGGTGAGAATTTCTCAAGAGAGTGTCGCACTAATATGTTGTTGCATTAGCCTGTAATCAATTTAAATACTTGCTAAACGAATTTTTAAATCATATACACTATCGGGCTCTGACCCGTTTCCATTTCTCTTTCTCTCTTGTGTATATATATGTATATATTACAGGTGCCCAGCCACAGGGGCGTCTTGCATAGGGTCCTTTGGCAGGAACGCACTGCAGCTTAGGTGGGAGTTGCAGGCCTGTTGTTTAGACGACTTCATCCATTTGATTCTACTCTTAGCATGTTCATTATTGGGGCATGTGTCACCCTTTCCATTATTCAGTTATCATTTGGATATTGTACTTCATCTATTTCTAGGATTGTCACTTTGGGATTTATTATATTTTGGATGGTTTACTTTAAGTTTTATTGTTAGTAGCCAGTTGTTGAATGTTAAACTATTGGATTGATTGGTTCCGATATACCTGTGGTGTGATTCGTTATATATTAAATCGTTGTAATTAATTTAAATCTTGTTTTAAATAAATAAAATTTGAAAGGAATGTTAAAAATGGTTTTGAAACTTAGCTTAATTAATTAGGGTGTTTAAATTGGAAATTTATTTTCACGACAGTGATGCGAAGAATGATCCAACTGTTCACCTTGATTTTAATTTAATAAAGGAGTGATCGCCCGGTATTTAATTAGGCGGGGTGTCACAGGTGGTATCAGAGCATCAGGTTCTAGTGTCCATCGAATCTGTACGGCTTATTTCGTTTTCAGCTTAACATTTTTGCTATAGAGTCCTAACATTATGAATGTTGTATTCATCTTTATGCGTTGGAAATTTGTGCTTCTGCGACTTATCGATACGAATGTTAAACTTATTCTGACGTAATTTTTAAAACTTTCAGATGGACCGTCAGGAAGAACAAGCTGATATTATTGGGGAAGTTAATGAGCAAGGAAAACTCACGCCTCAGGTGTCTCCAAAAATGGTACCCATCACCGAAATCGCGGGCATTGTGGCACAAGCAGTTACCACTGCAGTTTTACAGTACCAAGAACGCAACACACAGCTTAAAGGAGGCAAAAGACCTAGAGAGGTTAACCAAAGGCATGTGACTAAAGTTGACAATTATGCGAAGGCACCGAAATTGCGACAACAAACCACTCAAGACCGAGTCAGTTCCGGAAGTAACAAAATTTATGTAAAGGGCCAAAAGTGTCAGGGCCAACGAAGTTAGATTCAGAATGAAATCACAAAGAGGTGTTTAGATTATGGAATGGATGGTCACAAACGTCAATTTTTTCCGAATCAGACTGGGGATAAACTACAATCCGACCAGCGAAGAATTTCGGAACTCTACTATAAATGTGTACATCCGGGTCACAAGTGGAGAGATTGTCCTCACCCTGACAGGGTTTTTCCCTAAATTTCCCCTCAAGGCTAGAAAGACCAGGAAAAAAGCGAGACTAGTCAACAATGTGGTGAAGTGAAGCAGTTTCGAGAGAAGAGTTTTCGATGTGGCAGGAAAGACCATAGTTGTCAGAATTGCCTAGAGAGGAATAAAATCCCAAGTCAGCAAGGCCGACACCGACAGCAGCACGGTCAGAAGGGGAGTAACTTCGTAGGCCAATGTTTTGTGTGTGGCAAGCATGGCCATAAGCGCCATGACTGCCCAGAGAGTGATAGGGCCCGACAGCAGCAGGGTGCCCGCAATGAGCCACAAAGACCACTTTTTCTCGCCGCCCTCCCAGCACCAATCCAGGTGCCAGCCCTACCAGCTAATCCAGCAGCTCCAGTGCAATAATGGCAGTTACAGTATGGACAAGTCTATAACGGTATATTTTCCTATCCATGGTACTATAAGTCGAATTTTATTTAATACTGGGGGGAAAACGCACTATTTTAATAACTATGCATTTTGCGAAGGCCTTAGGGTTGTTAGCCATAGCAGAGAGCACATTGGCGTGTGTAGACTCACCATTGGAGAGTGGATCTCTTATCTTCTTTATATGCCGGGGAGTGGGGGTAGAGATTGGTACTTTGGTATTACCTGCAGACATGTTAGTCTTAGATATGCATGAGCATGATGTTATTATCGGTATGGATTGGCTCGCATCTTATAGAGCCATAATTTATTGCTTCGGTAGGAACATTATTTTTGCCATTCCGGGGCAAGAGATGTTTGTAGTGGCGATGCCTCGCCCAGAGGGAGGCTCGACCACTCATTTGTATTATATAGAGGAGGATACCTCTAAGAAGGTTGTGATTTTGTTAGACTCGATTCCAGTTCTTCGTGAGTATTCCGATGTGTTTCAGGAGATACCAGGACTACCCCCAGTCGAGAGATAGACTTTGTCATAGACTTATTACCGGATACTAGACCGATAACGCGCGCTCCATACCGTATGGCTCCGGCGGAGATGCGAGAGTTACGAGATCAGATAGAGCAGCTGTTAGGTCAGGGCTTCATTCGCAGGAGTACCTCACCTTGGGGCGCTCCAGTCTTGTTTGTTAAGAAGAGAGATGGTTCACTGAGGTTATGTGTGGACTACCGGGAGTTGAACAAGGTCACGATACGGAATAAGTATCCATTGCCTCGAATCGATGATCTGTTCGACCACCTGAGGGGAGCAGCTTTCTTTTCGAAGATAGATTTGTTGTCGGGGTACCATCAACTACGTATTAGGGAGCAGGATGTTTCAAATACTACCTTCTTGACGAGATATGGGTCTTATGAGTCCAGAGTGATGCCATTCGTCCTCACAAATGCTCCAGCCGTGTTCATGGACTTAATGAACCGAGTATTCAGAGAGTTCTTGGATCAGTTTGTCATCGTCTTCATAGATAACATTTTGATATATTCACACTCCGAGGAGGAGCATGCCGAGCAGTTGAGGCAGGTTCTTCAGACTTTACAAGAGCATCAGTTGTATGCTAAGTACGAGAAGTGTGGATTCTGGTTGCGAGAAGTACAATTCTTGGGGCATGTTGTTTCTGAACAGGGGATAGCAGTTGACCCGAGTAAAGTGTCAGCGGTGAGGGAGTGGGGACAGCCCACGACAGCTGTGGGGACAGCCCAAGAGGTCGTCTAAAGCAGTGGCCTGCAACTCCCACATCAGCTACAGCGTGTCCAATCCAAAGAACCTATCCATGACACCCCTGTGGCTGGGCACTTGTAATACATACATATATATACAAGAGAGAGAAAAAGACAGGAAATGGGTCGGAGTCCGAGTGTAAAACAGTTTTAAAAATAGTTTAGCAAGTATTTAAAATGCTTACCGGCTAATAAAACAACCATGTCAGTATGTGACACTCTCTTGAGAATTCTCACTTCTCATCTAGTGTGCATGCCTACCGTACTAATAAATCTCATAAGTTTCTCTAACTAATTCTCCATAAGGTTTTATCACGTGAAAAGAAGGGTTATGATATTTACTTTAGGGAATCATTCTCTTCAAGATTTCTTACGTTATTTAGAACAACTCATTACCGTTATAAAGTTCCCGAACACTTATAATAAAGTTGAAGCATTTATTCATTACTTATCTACTTATATGCAGAGTAGAAAGTTACCATATAGATATACGTATATATATTAGTCACACAATTAATATATACACTAAGGCACCCCCACATAAAATCTATGGTGCTGACATACTCTGCTATCAAGTCCCCGTATCACTCAAACTAAGGGAAATACTAATTCGGAATGACTCTCGAACTGTATTAACACAACACACAAACAAATGGAGGCGAATCATAGTTCCAGGTCCTAAGAGGTCAGCACATACCCTCACGTCTCTTAGAACATCTGACTATCAATATGAGATAACTTGTATCGAGGATACTACCTTCTAGGGTACGAGTTAATATCCCACATAAAGGTCCAATCGAAATAAGACTGTCCCGACGCAGAAACCTCCGTGATAGGATATAGCCCGGGTTTGATTTTTTACACAAATACATAATATATGCACAGTCGCACAGTCATATATATAAATATTAACATTTTCTAAATTAGGTGTGCCCACGACCCATAATTATAATTATCCGTTCTTAGCACAAATTACTCAATTATCTCGCATAACGGATTTGTCTCTTTTATTCCCATTTGTAATTTATTTCATACATACTTCTCATCTCTCGAACTATTTTCTTGCTAATTACAATTTCAGTAGGTATAACCTCTCTCACCTTCTGGTCTAAGACTTTCATGAGTCCCTCAATTTATTAACGAACTTATGCACACTCTCTAAGATGTAACGAAATTCCCCGTTAACCCATAATTTCATCCCATATTAAATTTCATTCAACGGAGCCTATTTAGACCCTACTAGTCCTCCTCACGACTCATTATACTCTATAAATAATAATCAAGGGTTCCCACATATTTAAACCGGATTGAACAAAATGGAGATGAATATGCAGTTTTACAGGAGTGGTCGAACGATCGATGATCGATCGATCGATGTTCTTGGGTTGATCGTTCGATCAAGAAGTTGTTGCCAAGAACCTACATGTTTCATCTTCCAAATTACTCCAAAATGACATTATCAATTCCCTAACTCTGAAACAACATTTCTAATAGTTACATATGTCTATATACCTGATTTCCTACGTGAAACATGTCCAAATTCATCGAAGGCATTGAATTTATGGGATAATTTAACATAATTATCAAGAACCATAATTTTACATGAAACATTCATTCTTCTAATTTTTTTCTAGATTTCTTACCTCTAAATCCATACCAACTCGTGGATAATCCTCTACATATGATGGGTATGTCTAGAATATATTTAATTTCTCTAAAACATGCGATTTTAAGTCTCTAAATTATCAATTTCTTTCATAAAACATGTTCTTAACAATCCTAAACTAACATGTGTGAGACATTAACTAAAAACAAATCAAGATAGATACTTGCCTGGAATTCAAGGTTCTGATTTGTGTATGAAAAAGGTATGGTTGCGTTCCTCGTCGTGCAATCTACATTTTGATGGTGGTGGCAGTGCAAATGGATGAGTTCTTATCCTTGGATTGCTTGGAAAGCTTCCTACCTTCTCCTCTAATGGACGTTCTTAGGTTCTGTGATTGTTAACCCTAAAAGCCTAACTCAAATGGATGATATATCTTAGGCAAATTCGTGGGTTTAATTACCCAAAAATACAAAATGACTATTATACCCTCTCGGGATGCCAATTAGTCCTAAAAATGCCCCGAGACCCAAACTAAACCCCCGGGTACACTTTTCTGACTATCTCGACCCTTACGGACATGTTGACGCACTTGAAATGACCATACGGGCAATTGATAATTTATTCACTCATAATAATAATAATTTAGTCCCGACACGACATAAGCGCGTCCTGACTTAATTTTCATAATTGTCATATTATTCCCACGTGATAATTTTAATAAATTCAATTCTACATTTTAATGTACTCAATAAGTATTATTTAACAAATCAATAATTTTCCAATACTTACGGACTCTCATCACGCTAGTAAATATTTAAAACAAATTTCCGGATTAATATTAAATTAATCTATCTCAATTAAATTTAATAAATCCCTAAATTTAAAAGCCATAAAAATATGGGTTATTGCACTTAATAGGAACTAACATTTACTCCTTATTCATAAAATTTTTATCTCCAAAGGAAATTAAATTTTGGGCCCCACTTGGAGTCTTATCATACGCTGATACTACAGCTAACAAATTCTGTTGAGAGTCCATATTTTTAGCCGATGTAATCATTTTACAACATAGTCAAGATCATTTTGAACAGGAACAGAAAAGCCATACTCTTTTTCTGAAAATCTGTGATATTCCAATTAAAGTTTTGAATAAGAACTTCGGCCACCTCTTTGAATTTTTTGGCATCTACTATTAATACATTTTTAGCCCAAAACTGTAATCGACCAAGGGGCAATTGTTGAACCAAATCATTTCGGCTTGTATTTTTTTCTTACTGACGAAATTAACCACCTTACTTGATTCTTGTTCCATATCCTCCTTACCACATATGTCTTATGCGACCTCTTTGTTACCGATTGGTTCTTCAACAATGTTGGTTATTTCTTCACGATCACTAGGCAGTTGAACTCCAGCATCACTATTATCTTCAAGAAATTGAGTATCTATCTTTACTATTTGATCCTCTTTCAACTGATTATTATTACAGTTTTGAATGGATTTTTGAACAACTGAAAAATATTTCTTTGGAGGTATCACATTATTTGGTTGAATAAATATGCAAGATACTTCACCGTGGCCTTTTTTGAAGCAGTTCTTGCAAAATTTTGGCATGTTTTCAACCATCACTTCCTGCCAGAAATATTTTTCACCACAACCTATCCAAATTATCTTATAAATATCCTTTGTAAGATCTTCCCCAACACACACATGAGCAATGCTTGGTCTATTGATCTCCATAGTGGAATCATCAAGTTTTAGAGGTTTTCCAATCAGTTGTGCAATAGCATACATAGATGATTTTGAGAAAAAGTGAATCAGTAGATGAGGAAAAGACACCCATATGGGAGATAGGCTACTCTCAATCACTGGATTAAAATTATGTGTCCATTTGAATATCCTCATTGGGAATCTTTCAATATACCAAGAGTCCTTAATCCACATCCTTGAAAAATCTTCTTCAAACTTTAAACTGATTAAAACATGCTTGTGATCCAATAATCCAACATTGAAAGAAGTTTTAAGAGAAAAAGTTTGAAAAACTTGTCTTATAAGATCCATAGAAGGTCTTCCATGAGAGAACTTCCCAATCAAGGCATATTGAAAAGGTTTAAAAAGGGTTTCAATATCATCATAAGAGAACATAACAACAGGTTCACCTTTGTAAGTTGTTGGTTTCTTGAGGACAAGGTCGTGGTGATAAGAAGAACCTACTCCAGAAGCAAAAGAATGATGCTAGACATTTTGATATTTGGAGCCTTATGATCAACATGTTTCTCCATGCTAACCCTCAAAGTAAAGGCCTTATATTTAAAATATATTTTCAAATATAAAAGAAAAAAAATGTAATATGTTAGAAAATAATATTCCCATATAGCTTATGAAGTTTGCGACCCGACCCAAATAAAAATCGTAAGCGACACAATCTAGGTCTAGTAACATTTTTATGATCAAGTTAAAAGATTAATTTCCAAAAGGGATCCCTAAAGTTTTAATATTTTTTATGACAAATAGTAGCCAACGCATTATTATAAGATTTTTATAAATAGACGTAATATTTTGTAAATTACTTTTTTCATTGTTGGCTACTATAATATATTCTATTTTTTCCATAAATTTGAATAAGTGAGGTGATAAAAAACATATGGATGTTGATAAAGTAAATAGTTATATAAATGCAAAACATGTTTAACATGCTTATTATTTTCAAAAAAATTCGACATAGTTTCCTTTGTTTATTCATGAAAACCAACTTATTTAAACATTTAAAATTAACTCAACAACAACAACAATCACCAAATCAAACCTCAAATAAATCCCTTCCACCAATTTCAACATACATAACCTCATAAATTAGTTCCATCAACACATGTTTAACGAATTTCCATTGGAATGAGTATAACTATCATATATATATAATGGACCTTATATGTGTCAAACGATGAAAATCTAAACGGTATTACTTTAAAATGAGCCATGAAGAATTTTAGAGTTAAAAATACTAACCCCACAATAGCTATGAAGTTGAGTTTGCGATATGATTTGTGGTGGTTCCTTCATGGAGGATTGCGACCGGCGTTGCGATTAAACCTCATATGTTAACGGTTGCATCTGTGGTGATGCTATAGGATCAACATTGGCATTAAAAGGAACCTATAAATTAGAATATACAAAATATTAGATGTAATGCATAAAATTAAGAAATTGTACTCATACATCCAATGATTAATAAGAGTTGACATGTTTAGCGCCTAAAGAAACATCTCGCTTAGATTGGATTAAATCACCCATAGAATGCATATGAGACTCCATAAAATCTCGTATATGAGCTTCCACCCATTCATTTATCCGAGATTCCATAACAAATATATTTTCTTGCATCTGAGCTTATAATTTTAGTTTGTTTCCTCTCATATTCCGCCTCTATCTCACGTCACATCCTCTCATTTTCAGCCTCCATCTCACGTCGCATCCTCTCTAGCTCTTGTTGATGTCGTGTATTAATATCTCTCAACTCAGATTGGGATTGCTTATGTGATGTCCTAAATATCATACTCGGAGAGACACTAAGTCCAAATGTGTTAACTAGCCCATGTCTTTCGGGTCGCATAACTTGCCCAAATATATCATCTCCTGCAACATCGATCTCAACTGTCTCTGTATATTGCGATTCTAGACCATCCATCTCTTCCTGCGAAAATCAACCCTAGTTCTTATACAAACTTCAAATTATATCATACATATGTAAGAATCCTTATATACATGATTTAAGTTTCCATCAAGATGCACATATATAATTTATAATATGGAATAATAAATCTAAATTGAATTCATAATCATGAAAAACTCAAATGCTCCATGACATCAAAAAATGAAGGTGGAAAGATCCTCTCAAGTTGTCATAGCGTGAGCTTAATACAAAATTGAACATGAACTAAATTGGTTACATTCATCACTTTCGAGTACATATTCGTAAATAAGTTACTTAGCACAACTAATGGTCCAAGCACATTCTTAGGCTACACATTTCTTAAGGAAATGGGAAGTAGTTCTTGCATTAAGATATGGTTGTCATAACTCTTGAGTCACGATATCGTATGTTGTTTAAGGTTAACACGATACGATATGTTCGAAGCATAACCATCTGGGACTTTCACCTCCTTTAACATTTTACAAACTATTTCTTTACCCTTAGTGTCCAAGGTGAAACATGCAGGTGGCAAATAATATTTGATGTCCTCCCATTTCTAAGGATGCGATGACTTACGAATACCCATATATTTCAAGTCATGATGACATTTTAAGTTATCCTTCCCCCTTTCATCAATGTTTAATAATGTCCAAAGCATATTATCACACACATTCTTCTCAATATGCATTATATCAAGATTGTGGCATAACAAATTGTCCTTCCAATATTCTAACTCAAAAAATATTTTTTTCCTCCAATTATGTGTTAAGGTTTCATCTCTCTCATCAACCCTTTTCCTCTTACCTCCTACATCTACCTCTGGATCCTTCCCAAAATTTTTATTAAAATTTTTTGCCTCATCATATGCTTCAGCTCCTGATAATCGGGTGGGCTTTGTATCCAACTCAATTGTACCATCAAAGGAATTTTTATTTGTTCTAAATTTATGCCCTTCAGGCAACCATCGATGCTGACCAAATAGCAATGCTTACCTCCATTAAACAACTAATGGGATCGAGTGTACTTATGATAACATGGACACGCCAATCTACCTTTTGTGCTCTACCCTGATAAATTTACATAAGCTGAAAAATCACCAATTTTTCATAACAATGATGCACGCATTTCAAACATCTTATTACTGGATGCATCATAAGTGTTTACCCTAACCCATTAATCCTTCAATTCATCAATTAAAAGGCACAAATAAACATCAATGTCATTTCCAGGGCTGCGAGGACCATCAATAATTATTGGTAATATCATATATGGCTGTTTCATACACAAGCATGGAGGCAAGTTATATATTATTACAATTACAGGCCATGTGCTATGGATAATACTCATGCTCCTTAATGGGTTGAACCTATCACTAGATAATACAACCTAACATTCCACAGTTCTAGTGAAAAATCTGTATAATATTATCAAATATTTTCCAAGCAGGAGAATCATCTGGATGCATTACATTTTCATCATCAACACGTTCATCTGAATGCCATCTCATCTATGATGCTGTCTTTGATGACATAAAGGGCCTTTGAAGTCTTGGTATCAAAGGGAAGTATCGTACCACCTTCGCAGGAATTTTTCAATTTATAATGGCATCAACAGCTGATTGACCATTTACTTGTTTGTACCTTGGGGTATGACATTTTTGACATTTATTTCTCATTTTGTCACATTCCAATAGAGCATGCAATCGTTTGGACATGCATGTACCTTCTTATACTCTAGCCCTAAGTTTTCAATCAACTTCCTCGCTTCGTAAAAATACTTTGTGTATGTTTTACCATCAGGAAATGCATCTTTTAATAATTCAAGAAACATTATGAATGTCTTGTCACTCCACCCACCGAGGAACTTTAAATGAAATAATCGGATTAGAAATGAGAGACTTTTATACTTCTTACAATCTGGGTACAACTTTCTTTCAAATATTTTCATCAAATCAAAGAATTTCTCAATTTCTTCATTGGGGCCATCCATATGTTGATGTGCATCACCACCACCCATAAAGTTAAGTTGACTTATGAGAATAATTCTAAAATCATCATGTATCATCTATCGCATTTCATCACCAATAACCAAGTCAGAATAAGGAACCGAAGATGATGCAGATTCCCCGTGATAAGTGCAACACGTGTAGCTATCTAAAAACCTATTGAGCAATATATATTCTACATCATCATCTTTCTTCACATATATCATATTGTGGAATTTCTTAGATGGGCACAATATTCTTTCCGCATTCGGTCTATCATCAGAGGCAAACTTAACGGATTATTCTGCTCCTTTCTAGTACAAAGTATGACCTCTATGTGCTATATTAATCTAACTCTTATCCATCAGTATGAATCGATTAACCTAATTAAATGAATAAATAAACCTAAAAAAATTTGTCAAGTGGTAAGTTTAACACAAAGGTAACAAAAAAGTAACATGCAACATGACATTTATTTCTTAACAAACATCATGATCTAAGGTTGTCAAACATAAAAAATGGAGATTAAAGATGGTTTGACTTAATATTTTTTTAATTTTTTTTAAAACACGTGATTGGATGCAAAAAAGAAAAAAAGATTACACAACTCGTTAAATGCAATAGAAATATATAAAATCTACTAAGATGAAATTTGCAAAATTGGACAAAACCTATGACAACAAGATTCTCTACCGAAACATCACTCCGTCCCCACAATAAACATAATCCAACATTTGAAACTAATTCAACCCCTCCGATCAAACACACCATAGTTGCCTAAAAAACGTGTTTTCCATTACAAATAAAAAATCTTACACATGTATAGCTTCTGAGTGCTTTTGATATGATTTATTTGCCTTTCAACTTACATTAATGTATTATTAGTCAATGCACATTTTAAAGATGTTTTTGACATTAAATATTCAATACTATTTCATTAGATACATGAGTAGAAGTGAAAATGATACCTCAACGAGAGAGTGCCTCTAAAGGTCGATATTAGATAGAGCTCGAGATAACCGGTTTGATAGTCCTATTGATGTTCAAGTCATGTTTGCTTCAGCAAAGAATACGACAATATGGGAAACATAATTTTATTCTATCAAATTCAAAAGACCATACCCATATCTTTGATTGTTGAAATGTAATTTTATTATTAATTGACTCAAAAATAATTTATTTTCTTGAATCAAAATTTTTTACATTCTTGAATCATAAACGTTTAATAAACTAACCCTTAACCCAATGTTAAAGAGATAGTTTTAATGACACATATAAGAATAAATCTACATTCAATTTCAATTTATATATATTTTTCTCAAAGGCAAACTAAGAGCAGAAGTTTAGGAATTTTTTTCTTTTATTTTTAATAGTTTTGATTCTTAACCAATCATTCTTTTATACTCGTATGAGATCTGTCTGAAAAATTCAAATCTATCTTTATTGGAATCTGTAAGGAAAAGACTATCTAAGTTGTTTTCATTCTACTTGTTATCTTGGACTGAATTAGGTGTTTGGTTAGCATTGAAGGTATGTATGTACATGTGGATTCCTTAACTTGTTATTGAAAATTATGCATTGGCCACAATAGACATTTTTATGATAATAGGCGATAGAGTGATTGTGATGTGACGAAACAATGCTTTTTTTAACGGTAATAGGCGATAGACGATGCTAAGAAATAGAGATTTTTTAATGGTCAAAATGCAAGGTTACGAACAGTGTTGCCCCAAAATCTTCAGGGATATCATGGCTAATGAGAGAGTAAATGACTAATGAGAGGAAATCAACCACAATCTTTAGAAAATGCAGGGTTATTCTCTCAGGGTTTCTGAGAGAATAAATGATGAAGATTCAGAAGAAATCAACCTATTATTCAAAAGAAACCAACCATGGATTTTCTAAAATGTGCCCAAGAAATACAACCTAAAATAAATGACGAGGATTCAGAAGAAATCAAGGATTTACCTCAAACGTTGATTCAGAAGTTGATGACGTAATGTCCGTATTTTTCTTTGCTTACTATCTATGTATCTCGCGATTATGGTCTAGGGTAACTTTGAAAAAAATTGAGAGCCGTACGTGAATATAAATTTTGTGAATGAGGGAAAGTAGTGGTTTATTGGAGGAAAACGAAAAATTAAAGGGAGCAGCACTGGGATGTGCACCCGAAAATAATTAGGTACCGGACGTTTTAATCCCAAAATGAGGGGAAATAGCCCACATTTTTTTTTATCTAAAACGTCGTTATTTTTCTATGTTTTTACTAAAACGCCTCTAATATTTTGACACTTTTATAAAACATCCATAAATAGCCCACATTGTTAAATAAACGTCGGCATATACACTATATACAGACATTTTTAAGTGTTGGAAAAAACAAAGTTGTCATATACATTTTTTTTATAGTGACATTGCCTCAAATTTATTTCTGACTTATAAATACCTGCTTCGTATAGTTTTTCAGAGAGTCTTTTTATAAATAACTGCATACTTTTTGCAAAAGTCCTCATTTTATTTAGGTTTAAAACACCTGTTGATTCACAAATTTCGTCCTTAATATTTTTGTGAATTCGTTTGAAACCCTGAGGTATTTTATATCTGAGTTACTATTGTGGAGAGACAATCTTCACTTCTTAAGGGGATCATTTACGAAGGAAGAAAAAGGTTAATCGGTGGATACCGAGGGTGGACTGCCACTTGTGGATGAGTCAGGATTGAGTCGTATTGTTTAGAGTTTTCGTAAGTCACTTCTTATAAAACTTTAAAGTCCTGAAATAGGTTTTGCCCTTTATAAGGATTTACCCTCACATTTGTTTTCTCTCGTATGCGTAATTAATTTATCGTGTTTTGATCAAACATCTCATGCAAACCTAAATTAATTAGATTAAAATTTGGTAATAATTTGGATTTATGTTTGGTGGACATTTAATTATATAAATATTACATTCAGATCGCAAGCACAGTCTCATACATCGATAGTATAGGTAACACATAAATCTCGACTCATAAATATATAGGTATACATCGCATTAATGCGCATGTATATCTCGAGTATAGCATATAAACCGTTACAATTATCTCTAGTAGCACCCCACATAATCATACATGGTAAGATAAAGACAATATCTATGTCTAACATCCACACCTAGGTTTAACCCCCAAAATGTACATTGAAAAAGGGTTCTCTCACGCCCACATATAATGAAGGCCTATCCCGATTGCCTGCGGGGATTACTCATGTGTACTGGACAAGGTTATAGGAGGTTCAATCCGTATAACCTAAAATAAATAAACAAGGGATAATCATAACGCTTTCCATGCACTCATATAGCCTACCATACCAGGAGTATACGCTGACTCCCATATGTATCCTCCTCAGGGACCCGAGTACGTAAGACATAGTATCTGAGGTAAATGACCAAGTTAAAGGCCATCTTTATCACCAGGGTACTGTAGGATCCACGTCGTACACCCCCCATAATGGATACCCCCTCCAAGACATTCGTCGCGAGCACTCAAACATGGTATGCATTATAAATAAACACACAAGAAATTATAACCCCCCCACTAACGGGCTCAAGTAAATACATACACATACTGACCCAATATTACCAGGTCACATTTAACATCACTATCATGAAAAGGTAAAACATATCATTATCCCTATATTCGTTCCATACTATATTAGCCTAGCATACAGGGTTCCAAAAATGAGGTATATTACCACCCTAACATGCCCTAAAAGTATGCATGTTAACTACATTTAATGTTGTATAAGCCTAGCCTAATTTCCCAAGGCTTCACATCTTCGTATCAACTCACACATAATTTATATATAACCATCTAACATAATAACTACACCACTCTAGTGTTTCTTAACTCAATCTTAATCTCACCCAAAGGATAACTGCCCCACTTGCCTATCACAATGACTCTAATAATCTCGACGATGAAGTCTAATCCCATTAACTTCTAAAATCCTATTGAACAGCCCATCCTACTCTTGGGTTTGAAAACTAATGCCCTATAATCAAGTTAACCCCTCTTCAAACCAACCGAGGTCAAATACCCAATTAACCAAACATCAAAAATCCCAAACACTAAATAAAATTCAAATTCACTTTAATCTTACCTCATGCCCCAAATCCTAACAATCCAACCAAACCAAAAAAAGAGAAAATAACACCAAACTTGAGACTATCAATTGATCGATAGTCTAGGTCGATCGATCGAAACTTCTAAAAATTTAATATTTTCTTTGTTACAGGTTTCATCATCTCTAACACCCAATTTTTACAATGCATTAATGAACTCAAAAGCTTCATCAAAGTCCCCATCCAACATTCAAATAATAAAATTGTAAGATTAAGTTTTATAATTGCTCGTGTCATTTTTATGTTTGGCATATCCCCTTACATAAGCACTATCCCTACATGACTTCGTGGGACTCAAAGACAAAGCTGAAGATTTTTGAAAGAAAGAAGAATTGTTCGTCTTAACATGCTTGGAAGAAGTTCTGAATATGGCTAGTAAAATGGTTTAATAATTATTTATGGGATTTAAGAATTGCTAAAGAGGATTCTTGTTTGAATTTTATAGGAAAAATTGTTCAAAAATTGGCTCCTCGTTCGAATGATCCTTGGAATTGTTCGAACGAGTTTGGTTAAAATTCAAACGACCCATTTTTCATCATCCTCTGGAATGTCGTTCAAACGAGGTACATTTCGTTCGAACATCCTAAAGAAATTTATTTTTTGAAAGAGATCTAATCCAAATCTTCTGTGTTTATCCATTTTATCCAACTTTCTTATAATAAGGTTGAACAAGATTAGACTTCTCAGAAACTCTTTTCATAAATAAAAACACCTCTTTTAAGTTCTATTTTTATGATAAAACACCCCCATAAACACGTCAAAAAACCCTGGAATAATTTAGATCACTTTATCAAGTCACGAAGAAGGTTTCTTACTGGAGAGCCTTTCTAGAGATATTTCTCTATTCCTAAATTGTGAAATCGAGTTTTCACTAATGAAGAAGAAAACAATGCCAATCGGTGGATACCGAGGGCAGATCTCTACATATAGATGACTCTGGATCTGATCGTATTCTATTGACGTTTTGAAGACTCTGCGCGTCTTACTTAGTGAATCAAAGTTTTTATAAGTTGATTGTTATTCAAAACTCATAATAGGGCTAAAATAAAAGGTTATTCCCTTATGAGGGATTTTTCAAGATCTTCTATTTTTAATTGCATGCGTGGATTGAAAATTGGAAATTTAAATCATCTTGTATGCACACATAAATTAATTGAACGAAAATTTATTAAAAATTGCATTTGTATGCGTGGTAATTAATTATACAAAATTTTCCATTTGAGCTTGCATTATCAAATTGGCATTATCTAGTGTTTTGGTTTGAAAATCTTGATCATAAAGGATAATAAAAACACGAAGAGTGATGATGCTGAAATCTAGCACCACCAGGTAAGTGATGATGAGCTCAAACAGTAGTAACCATGGCAGTCATGGAGATGTGTATGTGTGTAAGTGTGTAGAAGGAGATGAGAATAAGTGGAATGAGACAATGATGTATATTGGTTCAACCAATTAGGCCTACATCCACTGTGAGTGTGTGATCCACTAGGTATGGGCACTAATGGCCTTGGATACAATGCACATAAGCTCACTTTCTCTCTCTACTGTGTGTACAAGCAAAGTTTTTGCTAGGGTTACAATTAACGATCCATCCCCTTCTAGGGTTGTAGGTGATAAGTATATATAGGTCTTGGGGGGTGTAGTGTACCCCCCAAGTATGCATGGTGCATGTGAATGATGATATAGCCAATCTCCTATTGAAACCTGTAGATGCTAAATGATGACATAATATTCCCTCACGTGAGGGGGTGATATTGTTATAACGGTCTTCCACGTCCCATGTGAGCCTTACGCGCACTGTTTCACGCGTCTCCTAAACCACGCGCTGTGATGATGTCACCCTCGGCCTATGATATGAGGCTGAGGGAAAAGTTCCTTCTGGTAGTGAGTCTGGCCTAATTTAGGCCTCGTACTGTCGTACCCTCAGAGGTTCGTCTGAGCCTGATGAAGGGATGACCCCTTGAAGGGTCGTCCGTACCATGATGAGGGGTCGACCCCTTGGAGGGTTATCTGGGCCTGATGAAGGGTCGGCCCCTTGAAGGGTCGTCTGGACCTGATAAAGGTTGGGCCCTTGAAGGGTTGTTTGGACCATGTTGAGGGGTCAGCCCCTTGAAGGGTCATCTGGACCATGATGTGGGGTCGGCCCCGTGATGGGTCACGAGACCATCTTGGGCATGCTTGGGTGGAGGGCTCCCTCGGCCTGGCCGAGGGTATATATGGGTATATCAATCACCCCCACCCCTTAGCCATAGATGATGTTAAGATGGCTGAGGGATAGTGTTGCTTTTGTGATGAGTGTATGGTTAGTTAGATGAATGACACCTGTCAAGCTGATGTGACACCCAGGCAGATTTCCACTTTCGTTGCATTTCCCAAGGTGTGGTGGCTGCACAATTGGCCTGGGACTTTGTGCCCTAATGATGCCCTCCTCGTAGGCTGCGCTCTGCCTTGGTTAATGGGCCCACTCATTACTAAGGTATTTAAACAATTTTTGAAGTTTTAATCCCCGTCTTCTTCTTCTTCTTCGCGCCTGAACTCTCTCTCTCTCTCTAGATTTTTCTACAGCACCATAGCCATTTCTGCGACTTCTGCATCAAGCCTCGCCATCCCTTCTCACGTAATCCTTCTGAGCCAGTGCCCTCGTTACATTTCATTGATTTTAACACTTCGACTGCCTTAGATCTGTAGAACTAGATTTTTCTTTGGCTACTTCATACTTTCTAGCGTTCTTCTCCGGTGGCTAGTTCTTGAGTGTTCTTGGTTAAAACTTTTACTTTCCTTAGTTTCAATCCAAAAGTCCAACTTAGTCAACTACCAATCTTATTTGTAACTAGGTTAGCCAAATTCTTCAAGTGTATGGTCTTCCTCTTAATGCTTAGGAGGCTTTATAGTTTAGCTGAAGAGTTTCAATACTTGAGAGAGAAGTTCTTTGTAGAGATAAGACGAATAGAGGAAGAGGAGGAGAGAGGACGAGGGACCGACCCTAATTGGGTACGACCCATTTTTCCCATTCCTCTAGCCACAATAAAACCATCTGAGTCTTGTGGATCTTCCTGTCATCCAGTCGAGAGTCAATCTTACGAGGGAAACATGGATAAGAGAGCATCGTCACCAATAGGTGATGGCCCTTCTGGGAGGAGAGAAACGTCTGATCTTATCCCAGGTCGACAGGCCGAGGGTGTGGTCTCTTTTGAGGCTGTTCCTGTAACAACTTTATCCCCCCTCGCCTTCCAGATGGCTTTTCCTCATGGGCCTCTGATAGGTGATGAGGCCGAGGGAGAGGGGACTAGGGATGATGGTGAGGACTCAGACTCTGACCCAGTTGACACCTCCCATGCCTCATCCTATATTTCCTCAGTCAGGGATCGTGACCTCCTATTGTGGAGGCATGCATTTGGTGTGTCCCAAAACATAAGTATGAGGGTCCCCATGAGTCTGAGAGGGTCTTTGATGGTGAAAAGGGAGAGATCACAGTATATGAATAGATGTTTAAGGTCAGTGTTAGGTTCCCTCTGCACCCTGCCATCGTGAATATCTTGTCAGCCCTCGGCGTTTCCCCCTCTCAACTTCCTCCCAACTTCGGGAGGACGATCCTCGGTTACGCTCCTTATGGAAGAATTCCTTTATCGATGAGCCTTCGGGTGATCTGTTCTTGGATTGTTATAATATCACTTCCTCGTACAAGCAGCCTGGGTACTATCATCTGGGGGCGAGGAAGTCTGATAAAAAAATTCTCCACGTGACACAAACCTCCAACCAAGATTGGAAGAAGAGATTTTTCTTCATCTCTGGAGAATGGGAATTTTCCGCCGAGGCTCAACCTTTGGACGAGGGTCTGAGGGTTCCAAAGAGATGGTCTAACCCCTCGATGAAGGCTAGGTCAGACCCCAGACTTAGTCTGGATGAGAAGGATATAGTTGAGTATCTGAGAGAATGAGGGAAAGGGGGTGAACTTGTAAAGTTTGATGATCTGATGTCCCATCGGTTCCTCAAAGAAGCTGGTCTGAGGGTCGGTCCCTTAACAGAGCTATGTGAGTTATTATTATTTTTTGCCCAATCTTTACTTTTTCCCAAGTGTTTCATCTTTGCCTCTGCATTTCTCTGATGTGTCGTCTTCTTTTCAGGCCCTGACCAACTCTGGGAAACGACAACCCCAAGTTTATTATCTGGCCTAGGCAAGAAGAAGGGCAAGGAGCCTCAACAGACTCCAAGGAAGTCAAAATCCATGGGGCTGACGCCTATCGAACATTCTGCCGAGGTCTCCAAACAAAAGGGTCCTAAAGTTCCTGTTGACCCTCGGCCAGATTCGAGGACGAGGGCCAGGGTGGAGCCGTCTGAGGGGACTGGTTCTTCCTCCAGCATGGGGACCTTTTGGTCCCAAAACTTAGCATTTTTGAAGGCTGAGACATCTTCCCTGATAGCCAACCTGAGGGCGGCCAAAGCCTCCATATTCTCTACCCCCTCGGCCGCTGACTACGATTTCCAGTCGAAGATTCCCCCGACCAAGGTGTATGACTATGGTCTGCACACCCTTGCCCAAGTATTTTCTCTTACTTCATTTCCTTAATTGAATTCTTTCATAATCTGTTTCCTCGTCCTCTTAACAAGTTTCTTTTCTTATGCAGTCTGTCCGTGCCTTTACCTCGGCCACTAAGTGGATGGCTGAGAACCAAAAAAAATTCCATGAAGTTGAGATGGCTATTTAGCACGAGGCTGATCTGCAATCAGATATTGAGACTGCCAGGGCTGAATTGGAGAGTGCTAGGACTGAACATGCAAGGGTCATCGACGAGCTGACGAAGCAGCATGATGCAGACCTGGAGGCCAAGGACTTGCTTCTTAAAGAGAAGGATGAGGCCTTGACCAACTTGGGGGAACTTAAGGGAGCTGTAAAGAAAGCCGAGGATGATACTGTGAAGGCCTACAAACTCTCGGATGAGTTTCAAGGCTTCGGTCTTGAATACTTATAGAGGGGGATTAGGATGGCCTATCGTTGGGTCATCCTTAAGTTTGCTGACGCAGTATCATCTGTCCGCCCCTTTATCGAAATAGTCCAACTGGACAACCCTCTGATTGCCGAGGCTTTGGCACAGGTGGAGTCTTAAGTGCACACCGATGGCACCGGTACATCTGAGGATCATCCTGTCTTGGTCATCAAGGAAACCCCCATCATTAATTTTGAATCATTTCCCTCTGACATTGCTCAATAGGGTGGATGCCTGTAGCCCATACCCTCTTCATGTAACTAATGTTTTTGTATTCTATTTTTGTTGAACAAGACTTTGTAACACTTCATTTATCATATCATCTCTCTTGTTGTCTTCCATACTCGTCTCTTGTGTGATTTGTATTGTGAATTTTTTATATTAACAATATCACTAGCCCCCTCCCTCGTCTTTCTTGAGGGTAAAGGAGGGGTCGTCCCTGCCCTTGACCCTCATTATAGCTGAGGGTGGTTTCACACCAACTAAATGATGTTTACAATTAAGTCCCCCCTCGTCTTTCTTGAGGGTAAAGGAGGGTTCGTCCCCACCCTTGACCCTCATTATAGACGAGGATAGTTACCACCAATTTTAATTAATGTTTAATAAAGTCCTCCCTCGTCTTTCTTGAGGGTGAATGAGGGGTCGTCCCCACCATCGACACTCATTATAGCCGAGGGTTGTTTTTACCAAATTAATGGCTTTTAAGTGCTCCCTCGTCTTTATCGAGGGCAAAGGTGGGGTCGTCCCCACCATTTACCCTTATTATAGCCGAGGGTTGTTTTTACCAAATTAATGGTTTTTAAGTGTCCTCCCTCGTATTTCTTGAGGGCAAAGGTGGGGTCGTTCCCACCATTGACCCTCATTATATCCGAGGGTTGTTTTTACCAAATTAATGGTTTTTAAGTGTCCTCCCTCGTCTTTCTTGAGGGCAAAGGTGGGGTCGTCCCCACCATCGACCCTTATTATAACCGAGGGTTGTTTTTACCAAATTAATGGGTTTTAAGTGCTCCCTCGTCTTTCTCGAGGGCAAAGGTGGGGTCATCCCAACCATTGACTCTCATTATAGCCGAGGGTTGTTTTTACCAAATTAATGGTTTTTAAGTGTCCTCCCTCGTCTTTCTTGAGGGCAAAGGTGGGGTCTTCCCCACCATTGACCCTCATTATAGCCGAGGGTTGTTTTTACCAAATTAATGGTTTTTAAGTGCTCCCTCATCTTTCTTGAAGGTAAAGGTGGGGTCGTCCCCACCATTGACCCTCATTATAGCCGAGGGTTATTTTTACCAAATTAATGGTTTTTAAGTGTCCTCCCTCGTCTTTCTTGAGAGCAAAGGTGGGGTCGTGCCCACCATTGACCCTCATTATAGCCGAGGGTTGTTTTTACCAAATTAATGGGTTTTAAGTGCTCCCTCATCTTTCTTGAGGGAAAAAGTGGGGTTGTCCCCACCATTGACCCTCATTATAGCCGAGGGTGGCTATCCAAAGGTGATCCCAGCCTTACTAGAACTGACAAACGCAAGATGAGGGAAAACACTGATATTTTTCATTATCGTTCCAAGTATTCTGTTGGAGCAACACCCATTACAATTGTGGTCCAATAGGACATTACAACACTACTGATAGTATTTCTTCAATTGATCTGCATTCCAGGGGTTGGAAAAGGGTTCCCCTTCTAGGTTTTCTAGTCTATGAGTCCTAGGGACAAATTCATCAATGACCCTATATGGGCCATGCCAATTTGGGTGGAGTTTGTTGGGCTTCTGCCAAGTCTTTTTGAGGACTAAGTCCCCCACTGCAATTGGCCTCTGCTTCACCCTTTGGTTGTAAAACCTTACAGTCCTCTGCTGGTAGGCAGCTTGACTTATCTTGGCATCTTTCCTCCTTTCCACAATCAGGTCTGAGTCAAGTCTCCTCTCTTCCATATTTCTCTGGGGGTCATACATTTGGACCTTGTGAGTAGGAAAACCAATCTCGATGGGGATGACGGCTTCTGAGCCAAAAGCCAGCATGAACGGGGTTTCTCCGATAGAGGTCTTCGCCGTTGTCTTGTAGGCCCATAGTACAACATATAACTCCTCAACCCATCTTCCTTTTACCTCCTCAAGTATCTTCTTGATCCCATCTAGGATTGTCCTATTTGCAACTTTCGTTTGCCCATTGTCTTGAGGTCGACCTGGGGTAGAGAAGAATTGTTTGATACTCACCCTTTTACAGTACTTCTCTAGAGATGTGTTCTTAAATTGACTCCCGTTATCAGAGATGAGGGTGTTGGGGAGACCATGTCTGCATATAATATTTTTCCAGATGAACTGGAAGGTCTTCTGTTCGGTAATCATGACCATTGGCTCTGCCTCCCCCCATTTTGAAAAATAGTCAATTGCCACGATGAGGAACCGATAGTTATTGATGGCCCTAGGCAAGGTGCCTACAAGGTCAATCCCCCACACTGCAAATGTCCATGGGGATGTAATGGAGGTAAGAGGCTGATGGGGTTGGTGAGGGATGGTGGAAAATCTCTGACATTTGTCACACTTTTTTACATATACCGTGGCATCTTTCCCCAAGGTCGGCCACCAGTACCCCTGGGTGACCACCCTCTTCGCCAAAGATCTCCCCCCGATGTGGCTTGAACATGACCCCTCATGCACATCTTCCAAAATTCGTGGGACTTCAGAGGGGTTCACACATCTAAGCAAGGGGAGCAAAAACCCTTTTTTGTACAAGGTGTCTCCGATGACGGTGAACTTTGCAGCACTGTATCTTAACTTCTTCCTATCTTGCTTTGCTTCTGGCATCTCGCCCTCTTTAATGTATCTCACCAGGTGGTCCATCCATGAAGCATCATTAGAAACATTTAAGCAAGTTCCAAGTGTTCCCTCAGCATCTTCAATAGTTGGTCGAAGCAAAATTTCCACTGGAACTGTCCTCTTGATATCTTTCCTAGTTGCTGAGGCCAGCCTGGAAAGTGCATCGGCTCGACCATTATCATGCCTAGGTATCCTCTTCAATTTCACTTCTCTGAAGCTCTTCAGTAATGACCTTACTTTCTCAAGGTACTTGGCCATCCTCTCATCCTTGGCCTCGTAGGCTCCTAGTATCTGATTCACTACTAGCCTCGAATCACTATGGACCAAAATTTGGCTCATACTAAGAGACTTGGCCAAGGAGAGGCCTACTATCAAGGCCTCATATTCGGACTTATTGTTGGGGCTTTGAAGTTGAACCTCAGGGCGTACTTAATGTCTGTGCCATCGGGTGCTGATACTATCAGTCCAGTCCCACTTCCTCTATCACAGGAGGACCCATCAACGAAGAGGCTCCACACAGTCTTTTCCTCTGAGAACTTTCCCTCGATGAGGGATCCCTGCCTAAAGAGGTATCTTCCCTCTTCATTTTTGGCCACTTTCCTTCTAGCGGTGCTTGTCTCAGCCTTATCTGCAGGTGTGTCAGTGAGCTTGTCTTGTTGGGTATCTGTCTTCCCGAGGCTCTCATCCTCGGCTTCATCATCTTCCCAAGTAAACTTGGCCATGAAATCTGCCAATGCTTGCCCCTTAATGGCCGTCCTAGGTTGATACACAATGTCAAACTCCCCCATCTCTATAGCCCAGGCCATTAACCTGCCTAATTTTTTTGGCTTGTGTAGGACCTACCTAAGAGGAGAGTCAGTGAGGATAGATGAATGGATCAAGGCATAGGCTAACCTCTCCATCCTTGGGTATCTTTTCTCTGCTCCCTGGAGTGCCTTACTGTTGAAATACACTGGCCTCTGTACCCCATCTTCGTCTCTGATGATTGCAGTGCTAATGGCTTACTCTGAGACAACTAGATACACATAGAGTCGTTCACCCTTCACTGGTCGTGACAACAGCAAGGGAGACCCTAGGTATGACTTTATCTCCCTGAAAGCCTCATCGCACTCCTCACTCCATTCGAAGGCCTTTCTAAGAATTTTGAAGAATGGTAAGCACATGTCAGTGGCTCTGGACACGAATCTAAACAAAGCAGACACTCGCCCGGTGAGCCTCTGAACGTCTTTAATGGTTTTGGGGGTCTTCATCTCCATGAGGGCTTTTATCTTTTCAGGTTTGGCCTCGATGCCTCTTTGGTTGACAATGAACCCCAAGAACTTCCCTGCGCCGACCCAAAAGACACACTTGGTAGGTTTGAGCTTCATCCAGTACTTGTCCATCGTGTTAAAGGTCCTCTCAAGGTCAGCCACATGATCCTCTGCCTTCAAACTCTTAGTCATCATGTCATCTACATAGACCTCCATAGGTTTCCTAATTTGGTCTTCAAACATTTTATTTACAAGGCGCTGATACATTTCCCCTACATTCTTTAGGCCAAAGAGCATGACCCTATAACAGTATGTCCCCTTGTCGGTAATAAAGGTTGTACCCTGAATAGGCATCCATGAAGCTCATGAGCTCATGGCCTGTGGTAGCGTCTGCCATCTGGTCAATGTGGGGGAGAGGGAAGCTGCCTTTGGGACAATGCTTGTTGAGGTCGGTGAAGTCCACACACATTCTCCACTTCCCGTTGGC
Organism: Sambucus nigra; assembly: GCA_949130495.1. NCBI lineage: Eukaryota > Viridiplantae > Streptophyta > Magnoliopsida > Dipsacales > Adoxaceae > Sambucus > Sambucus nigra. The sequence continues at coordinate 154,691,450 of OX422220.1, forward strand.
CTTTGGGACAATGACTGCATTAGACAACCATTCAGGGTAGATGACCTCTCTAATAAACCTAGCATCTTCTAATTTTTTTACCTCATCCCTTATGACCTCATACTTTTCTCTAGAGTAAATTCTCCTCTTCTGCTTTACCAACTTTGCACCCTCTACCACGTTGAGCTTGTGGCACATGATTTCAGGGTCGATCCCTGGCATATCTGCATGACTCCATGCATAGACGCTCCATCTTCTCCTCAACAGTTTAATAAGGTCTTCCTTGATATTTGGCTTCAGAGACTTGCCGACTTGGATGATTTTTTCTGGGTAATCCTCATTGAGGATAATGGATTCTACCTCTTCTACGGCCTCTCCTTTCTTCAGCTTCGTCTCGTCTCTGGGGTATAGGGTATCAATATTGTAAGTGGTTGTAGCCTTCGTGTGCCTCTCTTTCTTCAGCGCAGTTGTAATAACATTCTTGTGCTGTCGTCTGATCTCCCTGAACTTCCCCCAACCCGCAAGGGGTTGGAAATTTAATCATCTGATGGATCGTAGATGACACAGCTTCAAACCCCTTGAGGGATACCCTCCCCAGTATAATATTGTAGGCCAAAAAGACATATTCATCCATCACAAAGAAGCTGACCTTCTTGGTAAGCCATCTCGGCCACTCGTCCCCCATCCTGACATCGGCCTCTTACACTCTGAGGGGATGAACCTTTTCCCCACTGAACCCAATTAACGGGTGATGGTACGGGATGAGTCTAGCATGGCTGAGACCTAAGGCTTTGAAGCATCGCCAAAACATCACGTCTATAGAGCTACCCCCATCTACCAAGATCCTAAGCACCTTCCATGTACCCTGGTAGTGATGACGAGAGGGTCATCATGTGGGGCTAAGAGGCCTTTAAAGTTCATTCTTTAGAATCCCACTATTAGCATATCCATATCGACCTTCTTCCTCTTTTTTGACTTTGCCTCCAAATAGGTTGAGTGCACAGTTTTCGTCACTGCCTTGGCTTCAGCTACATTGGCCTTCCTGTCTGCGACCTCTGACCCACCTCCTTCTAGGCCCTCTAGATCATCCCCACACCGAGAGAGATCATATTAAGTCTCTTGACAGGCCCGTGGTCGTCTCTCGGAGGGAGGTCAGGGTCATCCTCATCATCAGAAGGGTCATCCCCTCTTTTTAGAGGATCTTCTCGGCATGCATCACCTTTCTTCTTTCTGGGGTCGTCCCCTCGGCCCCTCTTGAAGGCTCTCTTGTCAACGTACCTCCTCAACTGCCCTTCTTTTAACACTTTTTCAATCTCATCTTTCAGAACAAAGCATTTGTCTGTCATATGGCCATGGTCTTGGTGAAATTCGCACCACGGGTTTTTGTTCCTCTTGTTGGGGGCTGCTCTCAACTTCTTAGGCCACTTCAGGGACCGGTCACTCTTTATCTCATTGAGAATATGTTCACAGCTGACCGTTAGAGGGGTGTAACCAGCGAAGTTGTCATTCGTAGACCTCTTCTTCCTCTCTTTGTTCTTCTTAGGGTACTTACCCCTACTAGTGCCTCCTTTTTCATCTTCGTATTTTGCGGCCATAGCCTCTTCGGTGTTCATCACCTTTCCTGGTATCGACAGCAATTCAACCATCGTCCTCAGAGGATCTTCAGCAAGCTTCCATAACAACTTCCCCTTTTGGAGTCCTCCAATCAGGGTTGTCATAGCTATGCTCTCCTCATAGTCTTCCAACTCTAACTTTTCTTTGTGTAATCTGTCTAAGTAGTCTCTTAAACTCTCATTCTTCCCCTGCTTAACATAGAGTAGGTGTGTGGCCTTCTTCTGTGGCCTCACCCCAAAGAAAAAGTTATGGATAAACCGGTTTGCTAACTGCTTGAAGCTTTCAATGGAGTTTTTTGGAAGAGACATGTACCAGACATGTGCTGCCCCAGTCAGAGTACTAGAAAAGGCATGACACCTCATTTTATCTGAGATAGAGTATATGTCTATCGCTGATTGATACATCTCAATATGATGGACAGGGTTGGTACTCCCGTCATACGTTGGGGTGACCACTGGTGGCTTAAACTTTGATGGCATAGGGAAGTTGACTATCTTCGCCACAAAGGGAGAGCCTATGGAGTATCCTCTCTGAAGAGGCTCCCATCTCTTTATAATATCACCAATCTTTTCCTCCAGTCGCTAAATGGAGTCATTCCATGGCCTCATCGGGTCGGCTTGGCCGATGTTATCCTCTGCCGCCTCTTTGAGGAGGATAGAGGGTTCTGTTGCCGTAGGCCTGTGACGACTGCTTACTTCCCCCTGGCCGTCATCCCATCCATGGGGTCGGCCATCTGTTGACTCCCTTCTGGACCTCACAGTACTCCTTGATCTGGACAATTTTTCCCGCAGGTCATTTACTGGGCCTAGCCTCTCAAAGGCTTACCCCCTACTCAAGCGATCGGAAGGAGAGCCTCTCAGGTGATCGTCAGGATTTTTCCTTCCAGAGTCCCCTCTACTCCCCTGGAGAGGTCGTACAATATTGTTGGAGACCTCAAATGGCCCCCAGCACTCTATGGGGGCCTCCTCTCCCTCCAGATCGTCATACCTGTCCTCAGGGAAAGGGTTTCCTTGCTTCCCCAGGCGTAGATGTCGGGGGTCAGCAACATCCCTCTGCCGGTGAGGGGGCGGTAAGTCTTTGCGTGGTGCCTGGGGTGGTCCCCTGGCCTCATGCTTCCCTGGAGCCACTGCCGGAGTAATCATCTCAGGTGAGACCCCTAGTTGTCTTAGTATGTTTTGGCTTAGAGCTATGAACTGCTCCTGCATGATCCACTGGCTTGCTTCCAGAGACTTCAAGGCTGTCGCCACATCATCCATCTCAAACTGAGGTGGTGGCTGACTAGAATTGGGTCCTACTCCACTATCGGGTGGAGGAAGTGGTGGTGGTGGCATCTCCTGTGCCATGTATTTGAGCTATGAAAAGTTGAACTGAAGAAAAGACTAGTGAGCTTGAGAACCTTAATGGGTCTCTTTCAATTGTGAAACATCTCCTCTCAGGGGGAGAGATGGTTCACCACAAGAGTGCCTAGTGAGGTTAAGCTGTACGAAGGAAGAGATGTCTTCTCGTTCCCATTGACGGTGCCAAACTGATGATGCTGAAATCTAGCACCACCAGGTGAGTGATGATGAGCTCAAACAGTAGTAACCATGGCATTCATGGAGATGTATGTGTGTAAGTGTGTAGAAGGAGATGAGTATAAGTGGAATAAGACAATGATGTATAGTGGTTCAGCCAATTAGGCTAACATCCACTGTGAGTGTGTGATCCACTAGGTATGGGCACTAATGGCCTTGGATACAATGCACATAAGCTCACTTTCTCTCTCTACTGTGTGTACAAGCAGAGTTTTTGCTAGGGTTATAATTAACGATCCATCCCCTTCTAGGGTTGTAGGTGATAAGTATATATAGGTCTTGGGGGGTGTAGTGTACCCCCCAAGTATGCATGGTGCATGTGAATGATGATCTAGCCAATCTCCTGTTGACACATGTAGATGCCAAATGATGACATAATATTCCCTCACGTGAGGGGGTGATATTGTTATAACGGTCCTCCACGTGCCATGTGAGCCTCACGCGTACTCTTCCATGCGTCTCCTAAACCACGCGCTGTGATGATGTCACCCTCGACCTATGATATGAGGCTGAGGGCAAAGCTCCTTCTGGTAGTGAGCCTGGCCTAATTTAGGCCTCGTACTGTCGCACCCTCGGAGGGTCGTCTGAGCCTAATGAAGGGTCGTCCGGACCATGATGAGGGGTCGGCCCCTCGGAGGGTCATCTGGGCCTGATGAAGGGTCGGCCCCTTGAAGGGTCATCTGGACCTGATGAAGAGTCGGCCCTTTAAAGGGTCGTTTGGACCATAATGAGGGGTCAGCCCCTTGAAGGGTCGTCTGGACCATGATGAGGGGTCGGCCCCTTGATGGGTCACGAGACCATCTTGGGCGCGCTTTGGTGGAGGGCGCCCAATATGGAAAAGTCTTTTAGAAGAGTTTTAGAAGAGTTTTGGAACTCAAAATCAATGGAAAAGTCTCAAAAAATACTGCTTCTTTGCACTCCTATTTATAATAGATTTTCCAAAAATGAGATAAAGTTGAAAAATTTGGAGGAAAACTAAAATAAAAAATTACTTGTCGTCTCATTCGAATAAAGTCATAACTCTCGCTTGAACGAAGCACCTATTTCGGTTCGAACCAACTTCTAACGAGGTATCCAACGAACAAACAAAGTAGGCTTAAAAACAATCATTTGATGTTTCGTTTGATCCTTAGTTCTAAAGATTTGACGGAGCTCATTCGAAGGACATAAGTGATGTCATTAGAACAAATTGGATGTTTTTTTAAAAGCAAGTTTTAAAACAATTTAAACATTTTAGAAAAATAACACCCAATAATATATATCCGAGGAAACAAAATTACGCATTCATAAATGAGAGATCCTCAAAAGTCAAAACATGGCATAAAACACGACCCGTTGTTGTAAAAATTCAAACTTGGCTACTACGTCTTCAATTAAACAAGTCATAGGTGAAAGGACATAATTTACTTTGTCCGGGTTTACATTAGTATGCGTCGTATACCACTACAACCTTCAAATATTTATTCAAGACCAATCATGCATCAAGACGGATACAAATATCAACATTCTTCAGCAGAAAAGCCTCAGCAAGATGAATTTTGGTAAGGTTGTGTTTTTGTCCCTTTACGGTTCATTTAAAATATTGGGATAATTTTTCTAAGTGTTTAGAAAAATTTTCAAAACTGTTTTTAATCTGTTGAGGCGTTGTTTTTTGTCAAGTGGAATTTTTCGAAGTGTTGAGGCGATGAAAATTTGATGCTGACGTCGTTCAAACAACATCGATATGTCGTTCGAGCGACATAACAATGTCACGCGCCTCGTTCGAGCAACAAGTGTCCTCGTTCGAGCGACACGTGTCCTCGTTTGAGAGACATTGCAACTTTGTTTTAGAGAGTTCCCGACTCAGTTTTTATATAAAGTGTGTTAAATGAGTCATTTTTTGATAAGAAGACCTGACATTTTTCATCCTACAAAAAATGCAAAACAGTAGTACACTTTGTCTTCTTTAATTTAGGGTTCAAACCTTTATTTTTCCATTCACAAAAATCCCAATTGTTTAGTTAATTGTTTTGGAACCCAAGATACACCTTTGGTAAAGTTTTTCTTGCAGAGAGGGTAAATCTATGACTGACGACTGAATGTCATTTGGGACTGCTCGTGGGTTTTCCTTACTCATTCTGAGCTGCGTGTTCGTGTGGGCTGTTGTAGTTATTCCATTGTTGACTCTAGGCTGCGTGTCTATATGAGTATCTACGTGATATTCATTGTAGATTTAGTCGTGTATGTAAGTTTTGATTTATTTTACATAGTGAAATAAAAGATTTTCGCTATTGGGGATTTTCCTGAAATCTGTGTGTCGTCAATTTATTTTGTGATGGATTGATTTTACCCACGCAATTCATGTTTTAGGGCCTAATTAAAATTTGGTTTAAATTGACAATTGATTAAATAAGTTTACAATTATAATTTGCGAATTGGTTTAAATCAATATTACACCAGCATTCACAATAGGCTTGAAAAGGTAAACAAACTCAAAGCCTAACCTATGTTTTAAAGGTTTTGTTCAAATCTTGAATAAGCCAAAATACATTCAAATTTAATATATCAGAAGTTTAACCTTATAAATATCCCCTTTTAGCTATTCCGAGACAAAACACAAAATAAAAACCTATGGACCGTCAAGCTCATATAAAATACTCAATCACAAACCTTAAAAGGAAAAGGTACTGACTTGATCGATACATACTCTGAGAAGCTTTGTTCTCGTGTACACTTTTTTGCAACATTGCAACATGCACACATAAACACACGTTCAAATGTAAAGAGAATTATAACAATATAAATCTTCATAAGAATAAACATTACCCCTTTGTCTAACAATCTCTACTTAAGATAAGACGTCTCCCCTAAAGGAAAAAATCATCCCCGAACATTAAATATTGAGATACAATTTCTCCCCCTTTTTGTTCAGGAAAGGACAAAGAATAAAGGTGCATAATAAAACCATCTCTCTCCAATATACCCAATTCAAGCTTTGAAAATCATAACAGGCCACATTAATAAATGGAATGAAGTGGATTTAAACATACAAATATGCCATAAAAATGTGTAAAACCAAACTACAAATAAACTAAAAATCTTTTTGATTGTTTGAACATTTTATGACACTAAATGACAAACAAACTCAAAAGATAAACAAAATGTTTTTGTATTTTTTTTCAAAAAGACCTAACTGAAGAAAAATCAAAATATAAAATACTTAAACATCATACAACTAGCAATAATATATAACATGAGAACAAAAGCTAGTGTATAAAACCAAGCAACCACAATCATTCATAAGAGATAGCATGGGAAGAATCATGTGATTTCTAAGTAAGACCGTTGGGCATTAATGGAAACTTCTAACCTAGTCTGTGCTTACCTATGTTCGATAAGAAGTTTTTCTCTCTTTAGCTTTGCCAAACGTATAGCTTCTTCGAGGTCCTCCACCTCCTTGTCAATGGATCTGAGGAGAGGTGCTATCTCGGCCAACTTGGCTTCCTCGGCCCTCTAATCCTCCTGATGTTTTCGTAAGAACTCCCTCTGGCTGTCCAACCGCTGGCTCTTCAAAGTCTTCAAATGTACAATGAGACAGTCAAAACAGAACCCGTCATGACCCAACTCCCTCAAATAACCCAGGAATTTGTTGAGGAGGGGTCTGGTAACATTGGCGGTTGGAGTGTTGGCAATTTCAACAATAACAGTGGCCATGCCTTGAAGCTTGTAGCTCATAACTGAGATGTTCGAACGTAGGCAGTTCACCGTGAAGGTTTCAGGATGATGGCTCAGAAGTTGCTCCATTACCAAATGGTGGTTGGCAGGCATTTAGGGAGAACGTTGGAGTACCATCAGGCAGAAGGCGGGAGGAGCCAAGTCGGGCAGAGGAAGCTCGCACCCAGGTTCACTTTCTGCGACAGCACCCATCGTGGAACTTTGATCATTATGGCTCGATTCTTCGGAGGAGACATGTTCACGATGTGGTGAGGCAATGGATGAAGGAATTGGTGGAGAATCCTCCCGATCAACCTGAGAACAGTTAGGGGAAACAAGGAGTTTATGAGAAAAAATCTTAACAAGTGTTTTCGTTGTTAAGTCACCGTTATAGGTAGAGTTTATGAGAAAAAAATCTTAACAAGCGTTGTTGTTGTTAAGTCACCGATATAGGTGGAGTTTATGAGAAAAAAAATCTTAACAAGTGTTTTCATTGTTAAGTCACCGTTATAGGTGGAGTTTATGAGAAAAAAATCTTAATAAGCATTTTCATTGTTAAGTGACCGATATAGGTGGAGTTTACGAAAAAAAATCTCAACAAGTGTTTTCATTGTTAAGTCACCGTTATAGATGGAGTTTATGAGAAAAAAAATCTTAACAAGCGTTCTCATTGTTAAGTCACCGATATAGGTGGAGTTTATGAGGGAAAAAAATCTTAACAAGTGTTTTCATTGTTAAGTCACCGTTATGGAGGAGTTTATGAGAAAAAAATCTTAACAAGCGTTTTCATTGTTAAGTCACCGATATAGGTGGAGTTTATGAAAAAAAATCTTAACAAGCATTTTCGTTGTTAAGTCACCGATATAGGTTGAGTTTTTGAGGAAAAATCCTAACAAGTGTTTTCATTGTTAAGTCACCGATTATAGGTGGAGTTTATGAAAAAACCTTAACAAGTGTTTTCATTGATTAAGTCACCTATACAAGTTGATTTTGAGAAGCTAAGAAATACAGAGAAATTAGAGAAGTACCTTAGCAGCAGCAGGAACGAGAGGAGTAGTTACCACAGGAGCTATAATGCTAGAAACCGTGGGAGGCGGGCTCATTACCTTAGCAGTCTCAACGGATCCCTTGGATGTATAATCTTTAAAAGTCACACACTCCCCTCGCCGTTATAGGGTACTATGGCTAACATGGGCGCATAATCATAAGGAAATGATGGACCTTCCAGAGATGCCCCAACGAGAGCAGCCACACCAACCTGGGCCTGGGAGGGGATAAGGCCACTCAATGCAAATGGCGGAGAAAGACTTGGAGAAAGCTGTAAATGTAAAGATAAGTGTTAGACAAAAGGAGTAACCGCAAAAGGATAAGAGACAGAAATCCACCTAGCTTATCCGTATTATGGCATTAAAAAGAGGAACTGCAGTAATAGGTCTTGCCAATGGAGGATGAAGGAGAATGCTGGCTATTAACGACGCCTCTTCCACCTAAAATAGCCCAACATATTAAAATTGATGAGTAAACCAATGGGACAAATAAAAGAAGTAAGGCTTGGGAAGAAATTTACCTGCGGGGCACTCTCTTCGACCACAACAAGGGGAAAAGAGACCTCTCTCTCCGAGGGTAACTTAGAGGAAGATGGAACAGTTGCCTCGGGTGGGTCATACATATCAACAGCACCCGTGGAAGTATCCCTGGCCCGATGAGAGGATGAATGGCATGAATAGGTGAGGCTTATTAAAGGAGAACATGGAAGGCCGATAGTGGCTGGAGGGGTACTGCAATGTCCCCCCACGAAACGACTCACTGCGGGACTGGGGGGACGGGGAGGACTAACCCTCACTTGTTCAACTCCCTGAACCAAAGTTATCAGGCAATAAGTAAAGGCGCTATGTTAAGAGAAGGAGAATGAGAAATAAAGAATGCACAAATACCTCATATTCATAGGGAGAACGAGAAGGAATAACCATGGGCGAAGGTGGTAAGGAGACAACAGCGGAAGGAGCTGGTGATAAAGGTCTCTCAAGTGTCTGCTTCTTCTGGGATTTGATACCCAACATTTTCCTTCTTGAGCCCGTTGCACCACCACTTTCAGACACCTTTGACTTTCTTCTCCTTTTTTCCGGTGGCTCACTAAGATCAACCACGATTTTGGGGAATGTACCCAGAGGAGGAACGACCACTACTCGCCGTTGGAATTCAGAGTTTATTCGGGCAACTATGGCCTCCACCCGCCTCCTCAGCTCTTCAGCCAGTTCTGGAGACATAGGTGGGGGAACGGAGGCAATTAGTAATGCCTCCAATGGAGTTTACATTTGACCTTGGGCCTTATACTTCTTAGACCTGGATTTATTGGCCTTCTTAGCAGGTGCCTGAGAAGACCCTTCTCCCATGGTAGCTTCGGCCGTGGGGGAAGATGGTTTGGGGGTTGCAACGGCCTTTGGTTTGGGTGTGGTAACAGGGATCATGGGGCAGTATGGAGGAAGTTCTGTGGGAGGTTCTTTGTGGGTCTGGCTTAGAGGGAACTCAACCCCGAGAATGGAATTTCCCTTCAAACCCAACTCCAGGGCAGAAAACGAAAGAACTGGAGGATAGACGGGATCACCCTCGATGAATTCAGTAATTTGGGCCAGTTGCCTCGGCCAATACTTTATCACAAATAGAGGGGTCATGTCCCCTTGCCTAGTGATGTTGGGGATGGTGACTCACCCAGCCAATGTGGAACTCACTCCCCACGCGGAAGTTGAGGAGAATAGAGAACATGCCTCACCAAAAGACACCTTCGGGTTAGATAACTGAAACACTGGGCGAGGAGCCCCTTGATCAAAGCCAAATTGATGGCTGCATCGGCTGGGATTGTAATGTTCACTGGTGTATCCCCACTCGGTGTATGAAGGCAGGTATCTCGGGGAAAATAGAAGCACAACGACCAATGAGGGGTCTTCATTAATGAGGCCTACAGTGGTTGGCTGGACCATTCTTGCCCCATGTTTGAAAAAATCACAAGTATAGAGGAAAATATCCTCCCCATAGGGCCTCATTACAAAACTCGAAAAGTCATCAACAAAGGAGGTCAGCTCATTTTGGCTCTTCCTCTTGTGGTAAACAAATGAGAGAGGAGGCAAGTTTGTTTCCCCCGAGGGAGGACGATTAGTCTTGGCTACTACGGCCGGGAAGCGCACATAAAGGAAACTCGTAAGGAGAACGTATTTAGCAAAATTGGCTAGGTTGTAATGACCCAAAGATCTCTCCATGTCAAAAAGGACCCTATCAAGCCATGTGTAGAAGGACCCCAAGGCGATCATATCCAGAGGGAGCTTGATACCCTGAGCTAAACGAAGGGATATGTTGATAAGATCCCTTCGAGGCTGGTCGTTGGGTTTTCCCATTAATAAGAAGTGAGAAAGAATGAAAAGGATATACGCAGGAAGCTCTAGCATTGTACCTTGTCTAGGGGCAGCCTCAGAGGAACTTCCTTTAGAAGGGTCCTTAAAGAAGTAGTTGATAAGGGGAGTGAATGTGGCTTTATTTGAAGTACAGATGCACCTTCGGCATATACGGTCCAGCTCAAAACGGTCAGCAATTTCTTGGGCATCTAGGGATTCATCATAATAGGGCTCATGACCTGTTGCCTCAAGGTCTATGAGCTCGCACACGTACTCCAACGTTATTGTAAACTCTCCACATGCAGAGATGAACATGTGAGTAGTAACATTCCATCGAGATACCATAACGGGAAGAGAAGCACTATTTTTGGAGAGGGTGAACTCACCAAACCACTTGGCTCGATGAAGCCCAATCTTAGCGAGGGTATCAACGTGGGAACTCTGCATATGAGAGTTCCAAGCAGCATAGTGAGCAGGAGAGACCCCAGGACTTTAAAAATCGATGTGGAACCATGGGAAGTCCCCTCGCTCAAGACGAAATCTGAGAGTCCCCTCGGGAGGTAGAAAGTCCGATTCATTAAAATTCTCATCTTCATCACCAAGCGGCATGGCATCGTACTTAGAGTTAAAAATGCAACTCTTACAAAACCCAGTAAAGTCATCACCTTCACAAAAAATGGGGAACCAACGGTAGAAACACAACTATTCTTGATGAGCAGCGGTCAATGAGGCAGCAGAAGGGGCAGTGACAACGGGGGCGGCAGTAGAAGCACTGGTGGTAGGAGTTGAAACAATAAAATTACGAAAAGGTCTGGTAAAAGAAGAGTTGGAAATGAATAGGGAGGTGCACAACTGCAGGTGGTGGTGCAAAAGATGAGAGGAGGAGGAGACTGAGTAAAGAAGAGGGCAACAATAGAGGTCGCACAAAGTTCGCGCAGAGCTTCTCTCTCTAAAGGAAGCGGGGCTCTTGAAGAGGATAAAGAAGATGAAGATATGCAAGGGTTTTGAAATAAAAGAGACATTTGAAGGGTTTCAAACTCGACGGTTGGAGTTTTCCACCATCGCACGTGCAAGGGCCGCCTATAATCATTTGAAATGAACACGTGGCACATCGGGACTCGATAGTTGAAAAGAAATCTCCACGTCATTTAATTAAATGACGCTTGGGAAAAAGAAGGGGGGTGCCTTCTCCAGCAAGTTGAGTTTTGGCGCCAAATTGGTGTCAGACTTATCCAATGACTCCCAACGAAGGTAGTCCCCCAACGGTTCAAAAAAAGCTACGATGTCCCCTCACCACATGTCCAAACATTTTTTAAAGGGTAACTCAGTTATATCGGGAAGAATTTTTGCTTTTTTGAACACAGCGAACCATCACAAGGGAGAGTTTTACTTACCAGAAGTCCAAACGAGTATTTGAGAAGGTTAGTAGGCCTTTCGGAAGAATTTCAAATAGTAAAGCTAGAACGATTGAGGCTCAGCATGAGGAAAAAGTGGCGATGTCTCTTCGCCCAATCCCCAATGACAATGGCGCTTTAGCTCAAGTACATCGAGGAGAATTTTACATTTTTCAGGAGATAATATTGCTACGGTTCTAACGAGGGAAAGAAAGCCAAAAAAATTTCACGCAGAGAAGGTTCATCGGATTGAGAAGTTTTACGCAGACATTTCTTATTACAATAAATCTCTCCAGAAAGGGGAAAATGTATAGGGGTCTTGAAGCTAATCCTGAGATTAGGGATAATTCCTTAATTGGCAAAAGTGTTAGAGATTAAGCAACCGAAGCAGCTCAAGCGTGGCAACTCAAGTGCGAAAACTCAACAAGGCATCTTGGCTTGGCAACTCATACTTTGGCTTGTTGTATTAGTTATTTTTTATTTCTGTTTGTGTTGATTGTAAGCTATAATGGTTGTAATGTTGTAACGATATTAATAACGAGTTCATGTGACGTCAAACGGTACTTGCGAGAGACTAGGCTTGGGCCTGGGAGAGATTTCATGCTTAATAGAATGACCTCGCCGTGGGAACTTTAGAGGGACCTGGTTTGGAGGATTGAGAAGTGAGGCACTGTTGGGGACTTTTCCTGACCATCTTAGATACACTTGGTAAAACACCAAGAGACCCTAACTATGGAACCTCGACTGGAGCAACCTTGAGTTCCATCGGGAGTTGAGTTGTGAACCAGGAAACCATCTACTTAATGTCATATATACTGTAGGTGATGTCACTAGCTGGCTAAACAATGTTAGACCTGCACTTAAACCACCTTGGTATTTAGGGTTTTCAGGCAGTTGGTGAGATACCTCTGCGACAACAGCCCCCTGACACACAGTGGTTAGGCAAAAGGCATGTCTTGGCATTTAATGTTTATGACGTGGAGACAACTAGTGCATCAGGCATTTAATGTTGTGACATAAAGTATGAGGGATGTCTTTCATAGTCTTAAATGATTGAGTTTCCTCGGGGGTGGTGTGGGGGGCTATTTAAGGACCCCAACCACCTTTAAGGATAGGATGATCTTTTTGAGAGTGGAGGAGTTATTGCTAAAGAGAATACACATCAAGAGTTATTGCAAACCAGAGGGGTTTACTCACTCACCATCGTTATTTATTACGAAGATTTTAATACATGACAGAGATTCTTGAGGATTTTTTTGGTGTGTTTATACCTGCCTACCGAGGTGTATATAGGGTTCTTACTTCTATCTCCCTATAGCTAAGGTATTTCTAAGTTCCACTACCAGTTTCTGAGTTATACACGAGAGATTTACTAGTTTAAACTGAGCTTATCTTCATTAAGTTTGTGTTTGCATGTCCTATCCTTAATCCAAAGCTTTGGCCAATTAGCTTATCATTACCATACTCAAATAGGGGTTACGCCTTTATCTATAATCTAAAGTACCCTCTTACATACATAAGAAAAGTTTTGCATTAGTACCTTGAGCCGATTCTCAAATTTGGAGACGACGATTATAGTTCATCTAAAGGTGGGATCGATTTCACGAATATCATCTAACCATAAAGATGAGAACCATTATACATTACTCTGTTGAAAGAATAGAATAATGCGATGGGGAGGACTAGCCAACGACTTCACCATTAACAAAATTTCGTCAAGTGTTCTCTCTGGGTCACCCTTATTTGTCTAAAATGGAATCTCGAGATATTAATTATCTTTGGCAAATAAAAAATATAAAGTAAAGAAATTACCTTGGGAACAAAGCTAGGAGTATCAATGATAGTGAGATTAGGACAGTTGGCATATTCAGATATCGTGACAATTGGTTTAGAAGAAACTGCAGTTTTGGTCTTCTTGAGAAGCGTCTTGGTTCGGTATTTTATGGTGTCCGCAACTGCAGATGCTAAAATAACCGAACTTCCATATTCTTAAAAATCCTCATCCTGCTTTGTTTTAATAGTGAAATATCATTATTTGCGAACAAACGGTAAAGAAAGTTGGCAGAAACACAAGATAAGAGACATAAGGGGGAATGATGAACCTAAAAGCGACAACGGGGATCAAGAGGGGTTGTGTAGAACAACGATATTAATTCACAATCAGTTATTTTACTGAAAACCAATATGGCATGGCCCTCCTAAAATTAAACCAATAATGCTGAACTAATTTGAATTTTTATTGTTATTAATCATTCAATATGCGTTTAATTCAATATGTCCTTCAATAATTAAAACCTAAATATGTAATTCATGTATCAAGTACGCCTCGCAAAACTATCAAATACGGGAAAGAAAAATATACGCCTAGATTTGTAGAAAGATTTATTTGCGGACGACTTGTATTAGACACATGCTCACTTATTGGTGTTGGAACCATTTTCCTTTTGGGCATTGAAAGCCTGAACCAAATTTTGTATAACATCCTGCACAAACAAGATCAAATAACAACAAGACTTTTATAACTAAATAAATATGTTCATTAAATAAAATTATGTAACATACAAATATACCTTCATATATTGAATCTCTGTATACAACTTTTTATTCATAAAATCAATGATATTTTCTTCAATGCATCAACACTATCATTTAACTTCTTGCTTTGTTTAAGTTTCACATTTATTATCCCTAAACGCATCAACTATCTCTTCGAAATGAGGGGCCAAACTGCACGAACTCTACCCTTTTTTCGTCCCCAAAAACTTATGTCACCTCATCATTTTATAAGCATTGGCTATTGCTACTACCCTCTCCACTCCCACTCTTCCTTTTTTTAACCACGTCCTTTAGTTTATCCTATCAGAACATTGTTGTAGATCTAAATAAGAAAAAATTCATTAATAAAAATAACTGAATATACGTTAAAAAACTTTTACTTCTCATGTAGATACTCACATAGTGAATCTTAACACTTTCATAATACATATACATACAAGCTCAGATAGAGAAAAATGGGCTGACAGATTTTATCTCCGACCCTAAAGATCAACAGACAAAGAATTTACATATTTATATATTTATAATCATTGTTCGTGTTAAAATCTTTACACGAATTTTCATATTTATGTTTTGCAATATAAAAATTCACTCATCTCAATTTGTTTGGAAAAAAAAATCTCAAATTATTGAATTGTATTATTGGATCGACATTAAACATGTTAGGCCTAGTTAGATATTTAATTTCACATCAAACCCTTTATTCCTCACTCAAATTATTGAATTGTATTATAGCTAGCCATTGCACTATCCTCCCATCAAAATCACTCACCGCCTATTGCACCTAAACCGCCCTACTCGTCCCCACACCATATTATTTAATTCTAAAAATAATTTGAAATATTTCCTTCTATATATATTTCACGATCGATTATTTTGATTATAGATCTGTAATTCAAATCTTGAAATTTAGGGTTTCGAAGAAATGTCAATTTTATCAAAAAGTGATTCGATTCATATACGAGAAGTATGGGATGAAAAGAGGTAAAAAAAACTAACCTCAAAGCAGAAATCTCAAATTAGTTGTAGCAATTGCATGCCTCCGGAAACACTAGAAGCAATCGCTAGAGTTTTTATTGTATGAATAAATCTTAAAGCATATCTTCAATGAAATAAGTGGAAGAAATCGCTAGTAATACATCGTTTGTGGATTTGGAGAGATGTGGGAGAAAGAAGTCATAGGTCTCGAAGAGAGCATTTGTGGCTTTTTCATTGGGAGGGAAGTCTCCCGCTCCAATTTTGTGAAGTGTATTATTAAAATTAATTTTTACTTTATTATTTGACATGATAAAGTTCATTACTAACACATATCATAATTTAGTAATGGTAAATTACTATTAGTAATTGTAACATTGTAATAGTGTTAGTAAATAATAAATTTGTGTGTTACTAAAACTGCATTTTGGTGTAGTGACGCTTGTTGGTTCGCACGCTTGAGGGACAAAAAGCTCTTTGGACCTCAGATGATACATGATACTTATGCCAAGATTGAGCTTTTTGGAGTCGCATCCAAATTTCTCGGATAGACAAAAGAGTTACGCATATGCAAATATGAGGCATGTAGAGCTAGAGGTGGATGACCAGGTATTATTACGGGTGTCTCCTATGAAAGGAGTTATGATATTTTGGAAGAAGGGTAACATTTCACTGAGGTATATGGTGCCTTTACCAATCATTGAGAGGATAGGGCCGGTAGCGTATAGGCTCGCCTTGTCACAGCATTTGCAGCCGATTCACGATGTATTTCATGTGTCGTCGTTGAAGAAGTATCACATGAGTGAGATGGATTATTGTCACAATACATTGGAGGAGATGGATTTAAAACCCGACATCTCATATGAGGAGAGACCGATTGCTATTTTGGATCGTAGTAAGCATAAGCTTTGGTCAAAGGTGGTACCCTTAGTTCGTGTTTATCGGGGCGTCATAATGCTAACGAATCGGTGTGGGAGCAGGAGGATGATATTCGAGAGAAATGTCCTTGGCACTTTATACCAGGTATGCCCAAATTTCAGGGATGAAATTTCTTTGTAAGGGGAGAAGTATGTAACACCCCATAATTTTGAGTAATTATATTTTAGCATTAAAATTACACGTGTGAACATAATTTAAATAAATTGGAAAATACTGAGAATTTAAATAAATATTGATTAGAGATAAACGAATTAAGATTTATGTGAATATATATTTACTAGTGTGATAAATTAAATAAAATAATGTCAAATAGTATTACGTCGTAAGTGGGTAAAAGCAATGGGATTTGATAATATCTCAACCAGGATGCGCATGTGCGGTTGCATTAGGTTGAGATGGGAAATTCATGATGGGTGATTTGGATGGGGATTTTGAGTGCATAACTAATTTGGAATGGGTTGAAATACTCCAAATTAAGTACCAGAGGCTAGTAATTGGATTCTAGGGGGCCTTTTAGAGTAGTCGGGACCCGCATAGGGGTATACGGATCATTTTACATTTGATTTATAACCTAATTTCAGGTTATAGGTTATAAAATGATACGGGGGATGATAGGGGAAGCCTTATTGTCATTACAAAGGTCTAAGAGTGAGAGAAAAGAGAAAAGAAAAATGAAAATGAAAGGGTGATCAAGAAGAGGCCAATTTGAAGGATTTTTTGGACAATTCTGGGCTAGGATCATCACATAACAAGGATTAGGACCCTACAATTATAAAATTCAAGTGTTTATACTTTATTTAGTATTTCATGTAATTCGAGTTCATGTAATAGTTGGTGGAATTGATAGGGATTGTATGCTATCAAAATTATTTTTTGAGAATGATTTCATGAGAATTGATTTGAGAAATAGATTATATGAAATTTGAGATGTAAACCTATATAAAGTTAGAATTTTGATTTAAAAATATGAAATGGAATCGTGAAGTAAATTGATGTGATCCTAATTGATAAATAAGGAATGATAGTGAATTCGGATGTTAGAATTAATGGGAATTGATGTGACACCCCTCTTAATTAAATACTGGGTGATCAGACCTATTTTAATTAAAGTAGGATTTACAAAATGGTCCATTCTTAGCATCACTATAGAAAACCAGTTTAATTACTAATTACCTATCAGTTAATTATGCTGGTGTCAAATTCTATCTTGCATTAAATACAATAACTAATAGATATGAACAAACTAATTCCAACCATACACAACATATAGAATCCAACCATAATAAGATATCATAAATAAATGCCATGCCTATATAAGCATCGACCATAAAAATCCAAAACCAACTACTAATCGAAAAATGAAAATGAACTAATGTCTGAACTGAAATTGAATAAGTACTGAAGGACAACATGTCTGTAATGAGATACTAAAATGAAATCCTACACTAGATCAGAATGAATAATGGAAGTGTCTAGGCAAAGTCTTACGAACATCCACCTGTGTCGCAACTGCGTCTCCCTGGAATAAAATATCAAGCGTGACGCCCCTGTGGCTAGACACCTAAAAGGTTTTTAAAAATATTTAAGAGCAAGGAGTTATAAATCAAAACATTTTGTAAATATTTAGTAAGAGTTTATAACAACTCAAAAATCAGTTATTGATTACATATGTTAGGTTAACGTACACTCTTTCCTTACCTCTCAGCTATTTTGCATACCTAACGTTTCTACTTAGTCCACCTAGACATACTACCTAAGATAACTAGATATAAGTATCTAACTAGACTATTAACTATCTATAAGTCCCCAATCTAATCGGTTGACATCTCACGTATGTTATAATCATGTAATAGCCCTTATTTTTGAAAGATTTTATTTTAATTATGGGATTAGTTAATTTAAATGGGGAAATTATTTATAATTAATCCTGATTTAAGCAAATAATTACTAGCTTGATGAGAGTTAGTATTTGTCGATGAGAATTATTTTGAATATTACTTAGTGAGTAAAGTAATATACGATTATGAATATATTATAATTATCGTTAGTGAAAAATATGACAGTTACAATACACGTAGTTGGGACGTGCGTGTGAGTCGTGTCGGGACTTAAATGACGAATTAAAACTTAATATTATTTTTGGTTATTCTAATGGCCTTTTTTAGTACGCCAGTGTGTCCGGAAGGCCAACTCGACACCTGGGAGGGGTAATTTTATCTTTTGAAAAATTGGGATTAATTAAAGGATGAAAATTGGAGAAATATATCTACATGGACATGGGAGAGTTAGGGTAAATAACTAGTAAACCCAAGAGAGAGTCCAGAGGAAGAAGGATAAAAGGTTCCCAGGAGTTCTAAGACCAAGCCAAGTCACCTTTCACCAAAAACATCATCAACGTGTAGATCAGGAAAAGAAGAACTCATCTATACCAATTTCGTTCGACGATTCAGATCTTCACGATAAGGTAAATGTTTATCTTGCTTCATTTAGGGAATATAATGCCCATGCTAGATTTGTTGAAGATTTGTTCATGATACTATGAATTTGGGACTAAAATTGGGTATTAATAAATGATTGTGGTATAGGTATTGCATGTAGTTGAACAACCATATATTGGGGATAAGAAATCTAGATTTTATATGTTAAAATCATGAAATTTAATCTGGGTTTAGTTGGTCATAAATAGTGTTTATGTGAGCCTAGGGCTTTTTGAGGATTTAAGGCATTAATTTGAATTTATGATGTAATTATAAAGTTTTAATGTTAAAAAGGTGTTATAAATCATTCAATTACTAGTGGTTATGACTTGGAATCGTTGGTTTTGAGTTAGGTAAAGTTTGATGTGATTTGGGTGTTGACAAAGTTGAGAAAACAGTTTTTGGAGAATAGGGATGAACTGTGGTAATGACCTGTGTTGTTCAAAAGACCCGTGTTGTTCGAATGATCTTATTCGAATGAGAATTCCAATGACCTATCCAATGAGAATTCAGAGAGTAGGCTCGTTCGAAGCTGTTTGAACGAACTACTAATAAAAATCCAGGCCTTAGTTCGTTTGAAGTTTCATTCCAACGATAATTTCCCAGCTTCTAATGAGATTTTAGAAGTTCAAATTTTTTCTCGGACAAGTTAAAACCTTACAAGGTAGATTCGAGTGAAATAGAATGACCTACACTATTCTTGAGTGACTTCATTACATAGTCTAGTGATGAGACGATTGTGTAACTACAAAGGGAATATGTTGGAATAAGAGGGCCTCATGGAATATATACGATATAGAGATTAATTGTATGGATAAAGTAACGTGAATACTAGGGATAATAATACTACGTATCAATTCGAGGATTTGGGTTGCGTGAACACCTAATGATTATTATAGGTTATGTATATAGCTATTGATTAAATTATTATGTGTATAACATACCTACACTGATTGCTATCGAGTAGAGGTTGCGCATTATGAAGGATCATATCTTGAGGAGCCTTCGAGGGGATTTTGATTCATACCACTAGAACATATAACCTTGTTAGGTACGGGCTATCGGCGAGAATGATAGTGTTGACGGTCATATGGGTGCATAGGTATGTGCATAGCCATAGTTTTAGAACTATGTTCGCCTCCAATATGTGTGTTTGTTTTTATGCTTCGCGAGAGATTGAGCCTATAGTCCTTCATGCAATGAGCGATGCACTGGGACATGATAGCATAGTATGAATTGCACCAAGGGGGCCCTAACCCAAGGGTGCAGAATTAGTATATATATAGAGAGAGATAAATATTTGTATACCTGATACTTATTCTAATGTGCATGTTTAGTAGATATGGAAATAATGACATTTATTGAATTAACTAAAAGAGGAAAATAATGTCTATGATAATAACGGTTGTGTATGTGAATAACTATCCTGAAACATATGGAAATACGTGATACGGGTGATATGGGTAAACGCATGAGATTATTGGTGTGATAATAGTCATCTTTGGGCTAGTTAGGCGGGGTAGCATGACTAGGATGGGTTAAATATATGCGTTAGATGTGCACATTAGATGAGAGGTGAGTATATCAAGTGAGAGTATGAAAATCTAACATGTATATCATATGTGCTATTGTTTCCATTTAAGCACTTACTGATTTTTAAACTTTTTTCAACTTGGGCTCTAACCTGTTTATTACAAATCTCTTTTCTCTTGTCAAAATTTTAGGTGCCCATCCACATGGACACTAAGTATAGGAGTTCCATTCATTTGACGAGTTGTAGCTGTTGTGGAAGTTACAGGACTTGGTAGTAGATGCCTCCATGAATTTCTTTTCTTCATCTTGAGTTATTTACTTCACTTAGGGCATGTCTCCCCCTTTTTTATTCAGACACTCATAGATTGTGGATTTATTTATTTACTCCTTTCAGTTATTGGTTTATTTTGTTGTATTACTATATTCGGTATTTTGGCTGGAAGTGTTTACTCTAATCACATTTATTATTCAGTCATTTTATTCCATATGTGATTAGTTTGAAGGGTGTATGTTTAATAATTGGTTAATTTGATTTTATGTTAATTAAAAATAAAATTTTGACATCAACCTTTTTAAATATTAGGTGGTTAGTGTTAATAATAAGTTTTCGACTGTGATGCATATTCGGAACCAACTGGATATTTTGATTTAATTTAATAAAGGACTGATCCCTCGGTATTTAATTAGGTGGGGTGTCACAAATCATTATAACTAACATTTCTCAAATGCCCTCTTTTTATAATTTAATTAAGTCTCTCTCTACATAATTCGCTACTCAGTTACATTTAGTATAAGGGTATACTATTATACACAATTAGATTATTCATACGTTATATAATTCACACACAATATATACTATAAGCGCATACTTTGTATAATGTCCTCATATCACACATTAAGGACTACTAGTTAGGATTGTCCCCTCGAACTTGGTTCAGAATGTCTCATCGAACATTGTTCGAAATGTCTCATCGAACATGGTTCAGAATGTCTCATCGAACTTATTAAACAAGTATATATTCAGTCCACCTATAATTAAATTAGTAGGTATACACGCAACCTAATTATTCATACTCTTATGTGGTATATCTCTCTAGAATACTCACCGTACCTACTACTTTACGACTTACCTAACTATTATATTTATTTGAGCATATACACAACTCTAAGGGCCCTAGTTACCCCTCCATTATTTTTCAGTAGTTAAATCAATATTTACCTAGTGGTCTACTTATCACTTCATTTGAAATTCCCATAATTCGTTATCTTTCTCTCCGATACATAACAACATTATTTCATCCCATATATTTCCTGTCTTAATCCTCTTAATAAGACTAATCACTACCCTAACTTAGGCCCACTGCAATATATTAAATCCCTTATTATATTCTAATAAAATCCAAAGAGTTTTCCATGACAATTGTTTAGGAATGCTAGGCCAAAAAGGGTAATTTAATGTATTTTGGGAAACTGAATTGATTCACTAGGAGGACGAATTGATTCACCCCAGTGCCGAATCGATTCGAAATGGTACAGATCTTCTTCTTATTTTACTTTCATGCATTTTCCCCTAATTTTCTTTATCAAACTCACATGGCAATCCACCAAACTCACATCTAATTGTCCCAAAGGTGTACTACATGTATTGGGATGATTTCCAACGTGATTAACTCATAAAAACATTATAAAAATTCTAATCATACATGGACCTAATCAATTATTCGTCCAAAAACCTATGTTTTAATATCCTCCGTTAATATTCAACATGTACCCATATTTAGTTCGTGAACATGAATGCATAACTTCTATTTTGTTGTTCTCTACAGATGTTAATTCATACTACATGCAATTTGTCCCCAAACATTCATTAAAATCTTTCTATTCTTTCAAGAATAACTGATTTAATCCAAACTATATCGAAAACCCTACACATGTGTATTATAACTTTAAAGGGCTTGTATATAAACACTCACCTTAATAGATGGGACCTGATTTCATGATGGTGATGATGGATTTGTGTTCTTCTCTTCCAAGCCTCACTCCCTAATAGATTGTGTTGCAAGAACAAGGTGAAGGGCTTCAAAATTCTCCTCAAAAGTTCTAAAAAATTTCCCCTCTTCTTCTCTAATGTTCTTTTTTTTTTCAACATTGTTAACCCTAAACCCTTCTATCTAATATCTGATATAGGGTTTTAAATTTCGTAGGTCTCTAAACCTCCTTATGTTAAATGACCAAAATGCCCTCAATAGGTGCCGATTTGGCCAATAATTGACCCGGGACCAAAACAATACCCCCTGGGTATACTATTACAACTATTTCGACCCTTTCGAAATCATTCATGACATCTAAATAATCATCCGAGTCAGTTACAATATATATCCTACCTCAACCTCAATGTAGTCTACACGCGACTCCCGGTTGAGATATAAACAAATACTCCCATCTCACTCGCGCTATGACATAATTCAATAATCATCAATTATTTACTATTCACATTTAGTAATTTTCACTTCATAATATTAATCAGTATCTATCTCTCTATTAATATATAATCTCTAATTTATTATTTAATCACATTAAATTATGGCACATGTGCAATTTAACTAAAATGTATTTTTCCCAATTAATTTTTGAATTAATGAAATTTCTAATACGCAGATATAAGGGGTATTACAATTGATTCTGGAAAAATTTGATGAATGAATCCCATAATGTAGAATGATTTTTTATGGATTTAATTCATAAAACATGTACCCTTAGGAGATATGTTGACAAGTTAGTATAAATTGATGATTGGGATCATTGTTGGGAATGATTTTCATTGATAAAATGGGTAGAACTTCATAACAAACCAAATAACCCTGTTTTGACCTATCTCATGGGTGAAAGGTTCGGCGCATATTCGAACCGATTCAGCTGCCCTACTTAGCCCGACCTGGTTAGGTAAATGATTTTGTTGATCGTGTTGGTTCCGGGTTGGCTCGCGAGGTTCGTAGATAAGATTATGACTTTTGAAAAAAAGTAGGAATATTTTAGTTACCTTGATATAGTTAAGATAAATCTGGGGTGTGAAATTAAGGGTGTTTACATCGAACAATACTCGAAAATAAAATTACAGGCTTCGATTGGAAATTCGGTTAGGATTAGGATACGGGCTAGTAGGGAATGGCTTTGTGTACAAATTTATTTTTATATGGGTGAATCAATAAAGTAAATTATTATTTAAATGTTTGGGAGTCGAAATTTGGCACGAGGAATTATAGGCTAGAGTTACGAGTGATATGTAATGTTAACCGAGTTTATGTGTATATATACGAGTATAGAGATAGCGTATATATATGTGTGTGATTATATTTGTGAGTATGATATATGTGAAACATACTTACTCTAGGGGATGTTACCGGTGGAGGTTGTGCGTAGTGAGTAGTCTACCCTAGCAAATTCCAACAAGTGTAATATCGATCCCCATGTCATAGGACTGTCGCACAACCCCCTATTTGAGTTTTTGTCCAGTGGGGTAATGTGGTATGGTTACAACGCACGAATGTTGGACTATGACCGCCTTAGATACATTACACTTTGGGTTTGGTAAGAGCGATGCCAACCAAGTTGCCCCGATAGAGGTGTATATCCCTGGAGCTTGATGGCATGCTAGATATTCACATCCAATAGGGTAATGCTGGAAAGGATTGAGGTTGTACATATATAGAGATCAATATATATGTATGGATATCATATGTGATATGAAAATACGTATATAAGTGTGAAGAAAATATATATGGGTATATGACACTAAGGTGTGAATAATGAATTAATAACTAGAGAAAATTATGTAAAATAAAGTGATAATTTATAACCAAGAATTCTAATTATATAGAGGATGTGAAAGTTAATTGAGAAAATAAAGTACAATAATATACGCAGGGCACAGGATAGCGATGGGACTAAGATGTAGGTTGAGACTAGTTAGGCAGGGTAACATAACTAGGGGGTTTAAATAACATGCGCTAGGTGCGCACTATAGTTTAAGGGGCAAGGAGTATCTCAAGGGAGTGTAACACCAATTCAAATATGGAAGAGTGCATATTTATTATTGCGTTATAATCACTTGCAAAATATTTTCAAAAGGTATTGGGCTCTGACACGTATCAAAAATATTTAGAAAAATTTTAAGTGTCCATCTACAAGGACGCCAAGCATGAGTATTTTTTTTGGTTGTCGGCGCTGCAGCAGATGTGGATGCCTGTAGGAATTTCATTAGATTCCTCCTTCTTTGATATTCTAAATAGGAGTTATTCAGTTGGCATTCAGGCATGTTGTCCATTGTCAAACATTATTTCAATTTTTATTTAGTTCAGTGTTGATGGATACTTGTATTTGATTATATACTGATGGTTTATTTGGTTATTTGGATTTTATTCTATTATAGCATTAAGATATTATTTATGGTGTTGGTGTATTTATCTGGAATGGTTTGAAGTAAATGAATTTATTTCCAGTAAGTTAAATAAGATTTAATCTTGACACCAGATTTAATAGATTATTAGTAATTAACTAAATTTTTGACATTGATGCTAATAATGAGCCAAATGAGATTCCTATTTTATTTTAGTGGAGTGATGGCCACTCGTTATTTTAATAAGTGGGGAGTCATATAATTTATCCTAATTATTTTAATGAAAATGAAAATAGGGTAGTTCTGGCTTTGACCAAGCATAATATCTCCTAAGATGATGAGTGAAAGTGTGATTGGTCACTTACATAGAATACTCAAGTGGAAAATGGGAGAGTATGATAGTATGGTCCCAACAAAGATTTGTTTTGTCATGATGGTCCTAATTGAATGTATGCTATGCAATTAGAAGATGAGTACCTGAAAAAGATCCATTATGAATAAAAGTGTGATAACGTCCATAATAATTGGACTCCACATGCCTTTTGTTATTGGGTTTGGTTTATTTAACCTCATTCACATAGTCTTCACAATCCCCAACAACTACAGCCACATCAAATGCCTCTCTATTTTCGATGTGAGACTCTTTAGAGTTAACAATATATGTCTTAACAAAAGCATCATATTCTTCATTGGAAGGAGGATGAGGGAGGGTTTGATCATCCCAACCATCAAAAAGCCTAAATTTATACGACCCTTCATAATCTAAATAAAGTTCAGATGATATTTTCTGAGGTTGTTCAGTACCTTCAGCATCATTAACATAAAATCTACATAGTATAGGTGGAAAATAAAAAACATAGTGTGGAAATAAATTGCACTTAGTAGCACCAAACTTGTCTAAGTACCGAAGTCGTGTGACACCCCGACTAATTAAATGCCGGGTAGCTACTCCTTTATTAAATTAATACAAAATGACAAGTTGGTTCAGTTCATAGCATCACTGTCGAGAACATTTTATTAATTACTAGCCACCTAATATTTAAAAAGTGAGTTGTCAATTTTAATTAAATCCGATTAACATGCAATAATTAAATTATGAGATGCTAACATAACCACCACAACATAATGACAATGGGATAACCATAAAATAGTAATGAGTCTGGAGGGATACTCCTCACAACAATCCAAGTACAGGAATAAACAAATACTAAGTCAGCATCACTAAATTAATTACAACCCAAAAATCTGATAACTGGATAAATAAAGTGTCTAAAAGAAATGGGGCGACATGCCCAATAGATGAATAAAATCTAGTGACATAGAGTCAAGATCGAAAGTGGAGGCGTCTACTGTCAAAGTCCTGTAACTTCCACGGCAGCTACAGTCCGTCACCTAAATGGAACTCATATGCATGGTGTCCTTGTGGATGGGCACCTAAAAGGCTTTTACAAAAATATATTTGAAAGCAAACGGGTAAGAGCCCGATTGTGGAAAATAGTTTAAAATATAGCAAGTGTTTTAATGACATAAAACAATGAATGCAAAATACATGTTAGTACGTGCTCTCACATGAAATACTCACCTCTCGACTATCTGTGCACTCCTAACATACCCGTAATCGAATCTAGTTACGCCCGTATCTAACTGGTTCAATATAAAATCTAACGTTACTATACGATTCACGATTTAATTCCCGACATCTTATTTTAAACAGAATGTTTTGCTCTTCTACACAGTTTCCCATTTTAGTACTACTAATCACTAGAGATCTTCCATTTTATCTTTTACAAAACGTTGATATTATAGATACTCACATTTATACATTACAGTTCATTTCATCATAAATATACAATACTAGCACCCCAAGACTAAGCTATGGTGCACACATACTCTGCTATCCAATCTTGGTACATCACGTACATAAGGACCACGCATTCCGAATCTCTCAGGAATCGTTCTCAAATAACAACAATCACACAAAATGGAGGCGAACATAGTTCACATCACATGGTTCACGCACATACCTACGCTCCCATGATCAGCAGACTTATTAACTTCTCAATAAGTCCTTCTCTGACCTATGTCCTCGAGGTTCCAATCTAAATCCCCCCCGTAGGCACACAAAGATTAGATGACCCTAATCGAACACATACCTTCCGTGATAGTAAGTATGGTAGGTATGTTTTACACATAAAACCACATATACTAAGCATTCACACATCTTAGATATCTCGAATTATTAGTATAGGTATGCTTCTCGTTCTTATACCGTCATTTAATGTTATACATTTACAAGTCCCCGATTTGTATATTAACGTTGTCAACCCTTCTCACGTCGTAATTAGGTATTCGTTTCCTATTCCATAAATGTCATCTGGATTAATATAAGGTTCTAAGTTCTACTCCTCAACGTACCCCGATTCTCACAGTTATACCCACTAGTCAATAAGGGAAGGCTACTCCTCAATTACTTAAGTCTACGGGAAATTTGAAATAAAATGAGGCTAAAAAGGCCATTCTGTCAACTCGTTAGAAGTCTCGTTCGAATGAGGTCGTTCGAACGAGTTCGTTCGAACGAAAGGCTTCCAACGAACTACCAACTCGTTAGAAGGGATACTGTCATCTCGTTAGAAGCTCGTTCAAACGACCTGGGTAGGTCTTCTAACGAGATGGCAGATTGGGCCCAAAATTTTCCCAAATTCGATTTTCTTCAAAATTCTCTTGTCCAAATCCCTACTAAGATCATCCCAATTAATTTTTAACATTTTTAAACTACTCTAAGTCCTCCTAGGTCACTCTTTAACATATATTTGGGGTCAATGCTTCCTAAATTAACATGTAATCATCATAATTTCCAAACCTTATCCTAAACCCTATAAATATAAACCTAGAATTTTAATGACTACAAGTACTCCTTATAAATCAATTTTTAGATCATCGAAAGATATATTTTGGATATGAAATTCATCCATAACCATTTTACATGCAATCCCTATCCAAGATTATGAATTATATCTCCAGTTTCATGGGTATTCATCAAACTTTCAATACAAGACCTATATTCAAATCTAAGCATGGAGGAAACATTCGCTTTAAATTATTTAATTAAACCACTTGCCTTAGATTTTCTGATTTGATGTTGAAGGATGAAGGCTGATTCTCCTCTCTCTACAATTTTCTCCTAAAGATGGTGATGGTGGCTAGGGGTTTCTTTTGGAACCTCTTAAGACTCTCCCTATAACTCCCGTAGCCCACTTCTTGTAAAATGCTGAATTATGGACTTAGTGGGTTTATTTCTAATAAAAAAATTAACCTCTAAAATTCATGGGTTTTAATTCCCCTATTTTTAAAATTACCAAAATACCCTTCTAGGTTGCCGGTATGGCCCAAAGATGCCCCGGGACCCAAACTAAACCCTCGGCTAGTGTTTTCTGACTATTTCAACCTTTTTGGACACGTTGGCGCACTCAAAATGACCATTCGGTTGATAAAAATATAATTCAATTTTTAATTCCAATAATTACATTCCTGACACGCGCGTCCCAATTAAATTTCCAAATTGTCATATTTCTGTCTCGCGATAATTTTAACATTTTCAATACATGAAATTTTCAATTTTAACATTATAATCAAATACCAACTCACATCTTGCTAGTATTTGTACCCGGATTAATTCCCAATTAATTCTCATTTAATTTAATTAATCCCTTAAATAAAAATCAATAAAATTACGGGGTATTACATACTTCCCCCCTAATAACAGAATTTCGTCCCGAAATTCAGAACTAAAGAGTACCTAGTAAAAATAACTCCGGACATCGCTCGCGCATTTCATCCTCGTGCTCCCATGTGGAATCCTCGGCATTATGATGCTGCCACTGCACACGTACTAATGGTACTATCTTCGACCTCAGTTTCCGCTCGCTTCGGTCCAAAATAGCAATTGGCCCCTCCTCGTAGGAACTATCGGGCTGGAGATCGATGTCCTCCAAAGCAATGTGAGTATGGGACAAATTGTCCCTAAGATATTTCCTTAGCGAGGAAATATGGAACACATCATGGATTCTATGTAAGTGCTCCGGTAACCCAAGTCTTTATGCGACTGGACCAATCCTCTCGATGATAGGAAATTGCCCCACATATCTTGGTGCTAGTTTCCCCTTCTTCCCAAAATGCATGATCCCCTTCATCGGAGATACTCTGAGTAACACCTGGTCTCCCACCTTTAATTCTATGGAGAACCTCTTGGCATCAGCATAACTCTTCTACCGATCCTGAGCTACTCGAATACGACTTTGTATCATCTTTATCCTCGTTGAAGTATCCTGAATCACTTTCGGTCCAAGGAGTTTGTTATCCCCCACTTCTAACCAACATGCTGGGGAACGACAAGGTCTACCATACAATGCCTCAAATGGAGCCATGCCAATAGTAAACTGATAGGAGTTATTATAAGCAAACTCCACTAGTGGAAGGTACTGCTCCCATCCACCTCCAAAGTCTAGGATGCACATATGCAACATGTCCTCCAACATCTGATTTATCCCCTCAATTTGCCCATCCGTTTGTGGGTGATAAGTCGTACTCAGCCGCAACTCCGTACCCATGACCTCCTGGAAACTCTCCCAAAATTGTGAAACAAATATCTTATCTCGGTCAGACACGATATTTAGAGGTACCCCGTGACTATTTCCGCAATGAAAAGCTGGGCATACTGTCCCGTAGTGTAGTCGGTCCTCGCGGGCAGAAAATGTGCAACTTTGGTAAACCTATCCACAATTACCCAAATCGAGTCGTGACCCCTCTGCGACGTAGGTAACCCCGTGATAAAGTCCATGGAGATGCTCTCTCATATCCACGTCCAAACCTCTAACGGCTGTAGAAGTCCTGTCGATTTCTGATGGTCCACCATTACTAATTGACAAGTGGAAAATTTAGAAACAAACATGGCGATATCTTTCTTCATCCCGCTCCACCAATACTGTCGTCTCATGTCTTGGTACATCTTATCCCCACCAGGGTGTACCGCGAACCGTGAGCCATGCGACTCCGTCATTAACTCATGTCGCAAGTCCTCCCCTTTCGGAACGACCAGTCTCCCATTGAAACATAATCCCCCGTCTGAGCCAACAGTATAGGAATCGTCTCCCTCTGCTAGTAATCGAACTATGTGCTCCTGACAGAACGGGTCATTTGCTTGGGCCTTTACCACTCCCCTAACAATCTGAGGTGTAATAGTCATCACAGACGTGAACGATCGGGCCACTGCATACTGGTGTCCCAACTCCTTCCACTTAGCTTTCCACACCTCGGCCAACTCATCTACCGGTCGACGGCTCAACGCGTCTGCTACGACGTTAGCCTTCCCTGGGTGATACTGGATATAAAACTGATAATCCTTCACAAACTCAAGCCACCGACGTTGATGCATATTCAGCTCCTTCTGCATGAAGAGGTATTGTAGAGACTTGTGGTCTGTGAACAACTAAAATATCTCCCCCAGGAGATAGTGTCTCCAAATCCGAAGGGCGAATACGACTGTCGCTAACTCCAAGTCGTGGGTGGGGTAATTCCTCTCGTGAGGGTTAAGCTTACGGGAAGCATAAGCTATGGCCTGACTCTCCTGTTGCAGCACACCTCCAAGTCCTTGGAAGGATGCATCGGTGTAAACTAAATACTCAACTCCCGGCCTGGGCAATGCTAACACAGGCGCTGAGGTTAACCTGTCCTTCAACTCATCGAATGCCAACTGACAGGCATCGCTCCAAATGAATGGTACACCTTTGCGAGTCAGATGTGTCAAAGGACCCGTTTTCTTTGAGAAAACCCGAATAAACCTCCTGTAGTATCCTTCTAGGCCCAAGAAACTATGGATCTCAGTCGGTGTCATGGGCTATCCCCACTCCCTCACCGCGATACCTTCGTTGGATCAACAGATATCCCCCGATCTAAAATGATATGCCCCAAAAACTGAACCTCCTTCAGCCAAAATCCATATTTCTCATACTTTGCATAAAGCTCGTTCTGACGAAGCGTCTGCAAAACTTGCCTCAAATGCTCGGCGTGCTCCTCCTCTGTCTAGGAGTAAACCAGGATGTCATCAATAAAGACGATGACGAACTGGTCTAGGAACTCTCTGAACACCCTATTCATCAAGTCCATAAACACGGCTGGAGCATTGGTTAAGACAAAAGGCATAACCCAAAACTCATAGGAACCATATCTCATCAAGAAAGCAGTCTTCGAGACATCCTGTTCTCTGATACGCAACTGATGGTATCCCGATCGCAAATCAATCTTTGAAAAGAAGTAGGCTCCTCTCAACTGGTCAAATAAGTCATCAATTCGGGGCAACGGATACTTATTCCGTATCGTGACATTATTCAACTCCCGATAATCTACACACAACCTCAACGATCCATCCCTCTTCTTTACGAATAAAATAGGGGCACCCCATGGCAAAGTACTCCTCCGGATAAACCCCTAACCCAACAACTGCTCTATCTGATCCCTTAGCTCTCTCATCTCCGTTGGAGCCATATGGTATGGTGCGCGGGCAATGGGCCGTGTGCCCGGCGTCAAATCAATAACAAAATCTATCTCCATACTAGGGGGTAATCCAAGTATATCCTGAAATACATCAATGAACTCCCACATAAATGGAATCGAATCAAGTGGTCTCACCACTTCCTTAGAGGTCTCCTCCTCTATATAGTACAAATGAGTGGACGATACTCCATCAGGGCGAGGCATCGCCACTAAAAACATCTCCTTCTCGGGCATGGCAAAAATGATACTCCTATTGAAATAATCAATCATGGCTCAGTACGCAATTAGCCAATCCATACCAACAGTTGCATCATACTCAGTCATCTCTAATACTAACATATCAGCGGGTAAAGTAAACCTCCCGATCTCTATACCCACACCTCTACAAATAAGGGAAATTATAGAACCCCTACTCAATGATGAATCTACACAAGTAATCGTGCTCTCTGCAGTGTCTAACAACTCAATAGTGCGTGCAAATCTTGTGGCAATAAAACAATGTGTGTCCCCCGTATTAAATAAAATATGCCCCATAGTCCCCTGAATAGAGAACATACCCTCAATGGCAGGTGGATCCTGTGGGACTGCGGCCTGCTGGAGCTGATACACTCTCCCATACTGAAGCTGTCCCTGGTGAACTGGGACCGCTGGAATGGGTGGTAATGCTACCACCTGTGGTGGTGCTAGGAGGGCGACAGGAAAAATATGCCTCTGTGGCTCATGTCGAGCACCCTGCTGCTGCTGTGGGGCCCTGCCCCTATTAGGAAAATCCTAGAATTTGTGGCCAATCTTGTCACACACGAAGCACTTCCCCGGGAAGTTTCCCCCTCACTGTCCCTGATGGCTGTTACCATTTCTACCTTGACCATGTTGGCCCTGCTGAAACTATTACTGCTGACCAATCTGGACCTGCTAGCCCTGATGGCCGTTCTGACCCCGATGGCCATGTTTGAAACGTCCCTGACCATTCCTAAAACCTCTAGATCTGAATCTCTTAGGATCCCCCTGTTGGGAGCCCTGATCGCCCTGCCTGTGCTGACCCTGAACAGATTGTGCCCCGCTGGCACCATTTCCCCATATCCTGCCCTGATGGCTGGACTCTCCAGGTCTTTTACTCTCAGACATGTGAAAGCGGTGATCTTGGAAGTGAAGCAGTGCCGCGTTAACCACGTTAGAGTAAGTGGCCAACGAAATATTTCCCAACAAGTGCTGTCGGATCCTCCAAGTCAATCCGTCCATGAACTTCTGAATCTTCTTCTCCTCAGTCAGAATCTCATCGGGAACAATATTCAAGAGATTTGTGAATTCGGCCTCATACTTGGCCACGGTCTTCCCCTCCTGCTTGAGGTTCATTAACTTCCTCCTCATCTCAGTGTGAACAGCTGATGGAAAATATTTACGGTCGAACCGAACCCAGAACTCCTGAATAGAAAGGGCGTCCCGCTCCTCCGCGGTGGTAATAAACTCACACCACTACAATGCTGATCCTACTAGCTTAAAAGTAGATAGTATCTGCTTCTGAACATCCGTGCACTCGTACATCCTTAAGTGCCTCTGAATATCCTTCCTCCACTGACTGGACACTACAACGTCGGAGCTACCTACAAACTCCAAAGAGTGTGCTTTTTGAAAAGCATCACGAACGTGTTCCCAAGCAGACGGGATTGCATGAGCCTCAACTGGCACGACTACCGGTTCCTGGGGTGGTACCTTCTGTACAACTGCTAGGGCGGCATTCACCGCTTGGGCAACAATAGCTGAAACTTCGACGACATTTATGGTGCCCTAAACTGGGGCAAGTTGTGGCTCGAGCTGTGCATCCCTAGGAACTCGCTATGCATGTCGCGGAGGCATCTAAAATGAGAGTAAATTCTTATAAGTTTGCAGTTATTATCTCAAAATAGTTGAAGACCGAAACGTACATAAAGTAATACAACAGTCCTAAAATATAGGGCTCTACATTAAAGAAAGCTCAGCGGAAACATAATAAGCTGTACAGATCCTAAGGACACTAGAACCTGATGCTCTGATACCACCTGTGACACCCCGACCAATTAAATACCCGGTAGCTACTCCTTTATTAAATTAATACAAAATGCCAAGTTGGTTCAGTTCATAGCATCACTGTCGAAAACGTTTTATCAATTACTAACCACCTAATATTTAAAAAGTGAGTTGTCAATTTTAATTAAATCCGATTAACATGCAATAATTAAATTATGAAAAGCTAACATAACCACCACAACATAATGACAATGGGATAACCATAAAATAGCAATGAGTATGGAGGGATACTCCTCATAACAATCCAAATACAGGAATACCCAACAGATGAAGAAAATCTAGTAACATAGATTCAAGATCGAAAGTGGAGGCGTCTACTGTCAAAGTCCTGTAACTTCCATGGCAGCTACAGTCCGTCACCTAAATGGAACTCCTATGCATGGTGTCCTTGTGGCTGGGCGCCAAAAAGGTTTTTACAAAAATATATTTGAAAGCAAACGCATCAGAGCCCGATTGTGGAAAACAGTTTAAAATATAGCAAGTGGTTTAATTACATAATTTCAAGCGAATGTTTCCTCCATGCTTAGATTTGAATATAAGTCTAGTATTGAAAGTTTGATGAATACCCATGAAATTGGAGATATAATTCATAATCTTGGATAGGGATTTCATGTAAAATGGTTTTGGATGAATTTCAGATCGAAAATATATCTTTTGATGATTTAAAAAAGGATTTACATGGAGTACTTGTAGACATTAAAATTCTGGGTTTATATTTATAGGGTTTGGGACAAGGTTTGGAAATTATGATGATTACATGTTAATTTAGGAAGCATTGACCCCAAATATATGTTAAAGAGTGACCTAGGAGGACTTAGAGTAGTTTAAAAACGTTAACACTTAATTGGTATGATCTTAGTAGGGATTTGGAGAAGAGAATTTTGAAGAAAATTGAATTTGGAAAAATTCTGGGCGCAGTCTGCCATCTTGTTAGAAGACCTGCCCAGGTCGTTCGAACGACCTCGTTCAAACGAGCTTCTAAAGAGATGACAGTATCCCTTCTAACGAGTTGGTAGTTCGTTCGAAGCCTTTCGTTCAAACGACCTCGTTCGAACGATACTTCTAACGAGTTGACAGAATGGCCTTTTTGGCCTGATTTTATTTCAAATGTCCCGTAGACTTAAGTAATTGAGGATTAGCCTTCCCTTATTGACTAGTGGGTATAACTGTGAGAATTGGGGTACGTTGAGGAGCAGAACTCAGAACATTATAGTAATCCGGATGACATTTGTGGAATAGGAAACGAATACCTAATTACGACATGAGAAGGGTTGACAACGTTAATATACAAATCGAGGACTTGTAAACGTATAACATTAAATAACGGTATAAGAATGAGAAGCATACCTATACTAATAATTCAAGATATCTAAGATGTGTGAATGCTTAGTATATGTGGTTTTATGTGTAAAACATACCTACCATACTTGCTATCACGGGAGGTCTGCGTTCGATTAGGGCTATCTAATCTTTGTGTGCCTACGGGTGGGATTTAGATTGGTACCTCGAGGACATAGGTCAGAGAAGGACTTATTGAGAAGTTAACAAGTCTGCTGATCATGGGAGCGTAGGTATGTGCATGACCCATGTGATGTGAACTATATTCGCCTCCATTTTGTGTGATTGTTGTTAATTGAGAACGATTCCTGAGAGATTCGAAATGTGTGGTCCTTATGTACCTGATGTACCAGGATTGGATAGCAGAGTATGTGTGCACCGCACATTAGTCTTGGGGTTTTAATATTGTCTATTTATGATAAGAATAATATACTGTAAATTGAAATGAACTGTAATGTATAAATGTGAGTATCTATAATATAAACGTTTTGTAAAAGATAAAATGGAAGATCTCTAGTGATTAGTAGTACTAAAATGGGAAACTGTGTAGAAGAGCAAAACACTCTATTTAAAATAAGATGTCGGGAATTAAATCGTGAATCGTATAGTGACGTTAGATTTTATATTGAACCAGTTAGATACGGGCGTAACTAGATTCGATTACGGGTACGTTAGGAGTGCATAGATAGTCGAGAGGTGAGTATTTCATGTGAGAGCACATCCTAACATGTATTTTTCACTCATTGTTTTATGTCATTAAAACACTTGCTATATTTTAAACTGTTTTCCACAATCGGGTTCTAACCCGTTTTGCTTTCAAATATATTTTTTTAAAAACCTTTTAGGTGCCCAGCCACAAGGACACCATGCGTAGGAGTTCCATTTAGGTGACGGACTGTAGCTGCCGTGGAAGTTACAGGACTTTGACTGTAGACGCCTCCACTTTCGATCTTGACTCAATGTTACTAGATTTTCTTCATCTGTTGGGCATGTCACCCCATTTCTTTTAGACACTTTATTTATCCAGTTATCAGATTTTTGGGTTGTAATTAATTTAGTGATGCTGACTTAGTATTTGTTTATTCCTATATTTGGATTGTTGTGAGGAGTATCCCTCCAGACTCATTACTATTTTATGGTTATCCCATTGTCATTATGTTGTGGTGGTTATGTAAGCATTTCATAATTTAATTATTGCATGTTAATCGAATTTAATTAAAATTGACAACTCACTTTTTAAAAATTAGGTGGCTAGTAATTAATAAAACATTTTCGACAGTGATGCTATGTACTGAACCAACTTGGCATTTTCTATTAATTTAATAAAGGAGTAGCTACCCGGTATTTAATTAGTCGGGGTGTCACAAGTCGTCGGTATTTTCCCACTTATTATTAAAAACTTAAAACGAAAATAAAACAATAGTCGCCTAAGGGTAAACAGAAGCATTATCATCAATTTATTTTAAGGACAAAGCTTAACCAAACTCCAAGGTCCTTTTGTTACCAACGTGATTGTGTCCATTGGAATCCATTGTTAGTACAACAGAAGAAATGGATGGAGAAATGATAAGAGATTAGAAGAGAAGATGGGAGGTGAAAATATTAATGATGAAAATCCTCTCACCACTTAAATGTTTATTTTTTTATTAATTAAATCAATGTAATGATAGATAAAGATGAGTTACAGAGTGTGAAGATAAACAGTTTACTAATTAATTTTTCTCAAAATCAATTTGTGTGGGGATATTCTTACACCACTTAATTTTTAGCCAATGGGGCAACACCATATAGGAATATAAATTGGTTATTGAAGCTAATAAAAAAAAAGGCCTTGTTAATTTACATGTCTATGAAAATAATTGACACTTTTAAAAACCTTGTACATTGGGAAATTATACAAATAACTATTTTGGGAGCATAAATGCACCTAGGAGAGATATTTATGGGTAACCATCTAAAAATTATAGTAGTAGTTGCATGGAAAAATGATTCCATAAAGGGTAATGTCACGACCCCATCCTAAAATTAGTAGGGAACGAGCGTCTTGACATGCCACCAAGGCATTCAATATTCCGGGTTTAAAATATTTTTAAAATAAATGTAACAGAAATAAATTCACATGGTCATGAATCGTAAACTACTGAAAATGCGGGGATTGCGTCATCGTAGCCCTCTAAAAGGAAACTTCATATATATTAAAAGTATCAACGAGTTAAAGCTTGAGACAAAATTAAAACCTATTAATAGACAACCAAACATGCTCTATCTTATAAAACAAGCATTTTACTTAAAATAACAAAAAGAGATCCACATGCTAAATCTTCAACATAGCCCATCTACGTTCATCTGCAAGCCTAATTATTTACTAAAAAAATATTATTTATACAGCATCTGCTAGAAGCCGAATGAGGTTCAATC
Organism: Sambucus nigra; assembly: GCA_949130495.1. Taxonomy (NCBI): domain Eukaryota; kingdom Viridiplantae; phylum Streptophyta; class Magnoliopsida; order Dipsacales; family Adoxaceae; genus Sambucus; species Sambucus nigra. The sequence goes on from OX422220.1 coordinate 154,728,335, forward strand.
TCTAGACATTCCAAGGTTTTCATAAAATAGATACCTATTCAAGTATTAACAGAAGGCATAAGAGTTTGAATATATTTATATTTGAATGAAGGTATATAGAAGTGAATATTTAAGAATATAACGAATGTGAGAAATCAAATGCTATATCTTTTTCTTACAATCATATCATTTTAATGGCTAAGTACACTCTAATACCGTATTCTTTTACTACATTATTGCCCGATAGTTGAGGGTTAATAGAACTTGTTCGTCACAACGACTTATTTAGGTCACACTAGTGATAACCCAGCTGATAAGGTCAGTCAGTAAAGAGGTCCCTGAGGCCGAATCTTATTTCCAATATTCAATATCATTTTCAATACTCATTTTAATCAGTATGTCTATATGGACAAATATAAAAATAACAAAATGAATCAATCATCAGTATTAGACGAATATGAGAATAAAAGAAAGTTCACAAAATATATATTTTTTGAAATATATCATATAATTGAAATGCGCAAGGAATGTCATAGATAACTCACCTAAAATAGAGGTTCAAAATTATAGATATGGAGTCTTGGATCACTCATTAATATTAAGATGAAAATTCTTCTTAAAATTTCACACACTTTTTTGTCACCACTTCTCAAGGAATTTTTGGGAGTTCAAATGATCCTAAAGGCCATATTTATAGGTATTAAAAGATATTACGGTGTTGACACTTGTCTAGGTGACCAAGCATTTATTTTGGTGAGTTAACGTTGAGGTGTCGCATAACGGAGGGGTCTTGTAGTCTTATTGCACCAAATGACAACATGTGTTTTAGATTTTTGTATATGGATGACATGTGTAAGGTGGTGGTGGAAAAATAAAGCACGAAGGGTATTTATGTAATTTCACACTATATATTTTCAATATTTCTTAGAGATCCTTGAAAATATTTTTTTATAAAAAGGTCTTTTTTATTTTTCATTTTGGTCCCTAAAACTTTCTTGATTAAAATCAAGTCCTTAAAGTTTCATAAAATTACATTCTCTACCTCGAAACTCATACTTTAGCTTAGGATATGCCATAAGACTTGGATTTGACCCCATTTACAGTTGATTCTTCATATTTAAAAATGGATTTTATCATATTAAGAACAAATAATATCACATATGTAATAATGAAACATTATTAAATGGTAAGTGAGAAGCAATTGTAAAAACAAACTATATATGATCATATAAAAGTGGAGTCATTACATCCTACCCTCCTTATAAAAAGTTTGGTCCCAAAACTTAACTTACATTAACTTTCAAATAGGTATGGATATCGCTACTTTATTTCAACTTCCTTCTCCACTACCTTAGCTTCTTCAGGAGCATTTTCATGAGCTTTCTCTGCTATTGGTTTGAAATATGGATCGATGTGAAGGCGATGACAAGTGATGATCGGATCAATCCCGAGGATCTCATAAGGCTCCCATGCAAAGACATCTAGGTTAATTCAGAGTAAGGTGACCAACTCTCTCTTTTCAGGGTCGGTGAGTGAGATTCCAATCAAGAACTTTCTTTCAACTAAACTGCTACTGGCTATGACTTCCTCCAGTTCCTCGATGACACTTTTAGAGGGGAGGAGTCTTGTCTCCTCCACTCCTAGTCTCCCATATCTTAGTTTCTATTTAGAGGGAATTAGCCTCTTTTGTTCCTCGTCCTTGCTCCTAACTTCTTCAACCTTATTTTATGGTTTGGGATGGATGACTGCTATAAAGCACTTCCTCTCCATCGTCTGGTCTCCAAGGATTTCCACCACTCCTGGTTCGGTCACACACTTGAGCTTCTAATGGTAGTTATATGGAAAGACCTTCATCGCGTGCAGCCATCCTCTACCGAGGATTGCTTGGTAACCAATCAATGTCGACCACGAGAAACTCAATCATTTTTGAGATATTTCCTGTCCTTAATGGCAAGATGATATTTCCCAATGGGATGGTTATTTTTCTAGCGAATCCATATAAAGGAACATTGGCTTCCTTTAGGTCGGTGACACTTCACTTCAACTTCCTGAACAGGTCGAGGTACATTACTTTGGATGAGCTACCTTGGTCGACGAGCAACCTATCGACGTCATAGTTAGCTATCCTGAGTGTAATGATCAGTGCATCCTGATGTGGGATTTTTACTCCCACCAGGTCTTCATCTGTGAACACAATGTGATTATTGTAGTCGACATCCTCTGCTCGCCGATGCTTCCCAGCTTGCATTTTGGTTTGATCGATTTAAAAATCTTGCATTACTGCTGTAAGATTTTTTACCTCCATCCGAGTCGTATTTCCTTGAATCTGTTTGAGGTGGGATTCTCTATGAATTACTGCGAACTAAAGGCCGACGTCTTCCTCAAGCACCTTATCGGGCCTTTGATCTCCATTGCCAGCTACCTTCTATGCATTTTTTTTTGACAAATTCATTCAAGTATCCAGCTTAAGCAAACTCTTTAAGGTGAGACTTGAGGACTTTGTAGTGCTCGGTTTTTTGCCCTCCCTCTTTTTGTAAATAACATCTTAGTGCGTTGTTCCTCTTTGAAGGGTATCCACCCATTTTCCTGGGTGACTTAATGAACGGTTCGTCGTTTATCTTTGCCATAATCTTACAGATCGGTTTATCTAAAAACTATATTTACTTCTTGAAATTCCTTTAAGGCATCACTCTTGATCCCATTCTTAGGGTTATTCTTGCCCCTATTCTTACTCCCTTTCTTTTGACCTTCATTCTTGTCTCTCCCTTTTGCCAATGATCTTGGCGCAACCATTTTCACCTGTATTAAGTTGGGTTATGTCTTCGACTTTGGCGTATTTTTCAATATGAGCCATCAGGTCGTCGATGGTTGTGGCCTCCTTCTTCGTGAGAAATTATTGTAGGAGGCAGGAGATGGGTAAGCCAATATTAAAGGATGCAACAACGACCTGCTCCGAGAAGTCCTCGACCTTATTGAATAGCTTCGAGTACCTTTTTTTGTAGTCTCTGAGCCTCTCCTAGGGATTTTTCTTCATTATCAATAAAACATACATCCTCTTCGGAAGGGAGTTGCTGGTAATGAAGCGAGGTGTGAAGAGCTCTTCTAGGGACTCGAAGTTCCTAATGGATCTGTGGGGGAGTTTATCGAACCACTTTTGAGCCACGTCGTGCAAGCTTGCTTGTACTTTTTGACATAGTCAATGGGATTAATTTTTCCATCGTAGATCTTGAACCTGGGCATTACAAACTTCTCGGGGGCTTCTTCTTCCTTTATTTCCCTTGAGAAAGGGGATTTAATCTGGGTCCCGAGAGCTCACTTGGCTAGCTCTCTTGTCGATCTGGCACACCGATGTACTGGGTGTTGGTCCATCTATCTCCGGACCAAATTTCGTATATCATTGTTTCCTCGGCCTGGGCTCATGTAACGATGATCTGGTTGTAGTTGCTCGGACTAGTCGTTATCTGACCTATGTCCCTAAAGGCTTTGAGATCCACATCTTGGGCTCCTTTATTGGTTGCGAGATCTTCTCGCCTGAGGGCTAGGGGTCTGATAATGACGTTGCCTTGTATTGCGATGGAGTTATCTCTCTATTTTTTCCAGTTTCCTTTTGAGGCGAGCATTTTCGACTTTTTTCTTACGAGTGGCCTCCTCCAACTCTTGGAGCCTAGCCTCATAGGTGTCGATCAGTCTGGAGACTTGCGTGGACCTAGTTGGTCCCTGGCATTCTTTTGAGGCATGTCGTTCTAGACGAGGCCTTGGGTTTGAGCGCCGAACTTCTGATCTAACCCTACGAGGAATAGGTTGCTCTTGAATATCCCCTGCTTGAGGGGCATTGCTGCTGTGACCAGATCTTCTAGGTTCTTGTTAGTGAAGGCTTTCTTAAATGAAGAACAATCTCTTACCACAGAAGACGCCAATTGTGGTGACAATAAATCTCAACACAAATTATAAGCAAATGCGATCACCAGAAAAAGTAAAGAACATAAATTAGAAAAGTTGCAATCGCACACGACACAAGATATACGTGGTTTGGAAAATTTCCTATGTCCATGGTGGTGCTCTCTATTTGTATTCTTATTTTCTCCAGGGTAGTGTTTACAATTACATATCCTTTGCCCCGAGACAGGGGTACAATATATATATATATATATATATATATATATATGTGTGTGTGTGTGTGTGTGTGTGTGTGTGTGTGTGTGTGTGTGTGTGTGTGTGTGAACTTTGGAGAGTGGGGGTGTTGGGCACCTCAATGTTGGTCCATAATCCCTAGAAAATATCGTGAGAGATTTTAGGGGTTGAACGACTCGCTGATGATTTAGTCACTTGTGAGACTTTGGAGGTTGGGATGGAATCACCCTATTCTTGATATGGCTTAGTCAGGCTACTTCTCTGGGTCAAGACAAATGGACGAGGTACCCACACATAGACACACAAACAGACACACATGCACACATACACAAACACACACACACACACGCACACAGATATATATATATATATACACATACAAAAACTCCACTCTTCATCCCAAACAAACACAACATAAAACCCAACTATAAATGACCATCCTAAAATTTTAGCCCTGTGAACTATTGGGAAAATATTCATGAAAACTCTAAAAATTATGAAACTAGTGCCCATACATTTGTAATTCATTTATCTATGACCTACATAGGTTAGATTAAAGGGTTCAATAGACCAAGATTTCCCAAAACATCTTCTATAATGGCCCCAAAATGTTTCAAATTCATCCTAAGGTTTCTACAACCACTAAAACTCAATCTTTCGTATATTTTAACCACGGATTAATGTATATAACACGTTTACTACAAGATTTAACATGATTATAAAATAATTAAGGGTTTAAATACAAATCTTGATATTCAAACCCTAGTTTCACCTTCTTCGTGAAATTGGTCCAAATTCTCATATGTTTAACATCAATGCTTATCATTAAGCATGCGATTATGCATTAATCAATCATTCAAACAATAAAACGAATCAAATTTACAACATAGGATGATTCAAAATAGATAGATAAATGATTTCTCATAACATAAGTTATTATACCTTAAGTTAATCATACGTTTAACTTAAGCATGGGTGTAATCGAATAGTCAATTGAAATATACATTAAACGGGTTTAGAAATTATATTATACAATTCCAAATCATATTTTGAGCCCTAGAAACATGCTCCTATAAAATTAGTTCATACGCGGCGATGAAATCACAAATAAATTACACTAATATGATGAGCAATATAAAATTTCTTTCCTCAAACGAAGCTTGGTTCTTGATTAGTTCCTCCTAACTGTTCTTCCTCTTCTCTCAAATGTCGCCTCTTGATTTTAGGGTTTTAATTACAATGTATTGTGATGTTTAAAGAGGGTTATAACCTATTAAAAAATTTAAATTCAGAGGTCTATTATGGGTTCACTTTGAACCCACCAATAAGGTCAAAACATTAGTCAGGTACTCTTAAAACTTGACCCAAAGGTATACCTACCCCTAAGACCCAATTTGCAACATTAAAAATACTATTACGGAAAATGGTATACCCCTAGTTTCCCATCCTAAAATACCAACCCGAAATATCAAATTAATTATAACTAAGTTAATTTAAAGTATGATTATCAATAAATTATTTAATGTACTTTATATTTCGGTTAATAATTGAAATCAATTAAGCCTAATAAATTACCTATTAATTTAGGTAATGCTCTGACCCAAATTAAACGATCACCCATATGTTAACCCGATATAATTTGGTCGCGTTAAGTGTAGAGTGATGTGAAATAACCTTAATATTGTTTCCAGCCTATTTTATTTAATTATATTTACTGAGTAAGCATGCGATTATATTTTCCAGGCATAAAACTAAATAATAACATGTGCATAACCCATTTGGTAATGCCTTATGGTTTATGTATTCAGAGCTATTATCATAAATAGTAAGAGTCACTTACCTACAAAACTCTCTTGAAAGAAGGAATATCGATGAACCTGCTATAACAAAGGAAACGAGGCGAGTCAATGCCCATTGGGTTTCCCAATGACAATGCAATATATAAATGAATGGTAGAAAGGGATGAATGTATGATCATACATTAACTAAACTGTACATGCAATAACTAAGTAGTGTATACATTAACCATATTTTATGCAAAATAAATTTCTTTTAGCTTAGGTTAAAAGCTATTGACCTTTCTGGTCTATAATTTACTGTTTACTACAAAAACATTCCTTTAATCTATTAATATACACGACTAATAAGATATAAATCTTATTCCTTCATTATTCCTTTACATTAATCCCTTGTCCTTTAAATATTTTCCATTTTAATACCTCCATGTCCACGACATTATAAAAAAACATTTTTAACACCCACATCTGGTATATAAATAGGCTTATTTAATCTTATATGTCAACTCAGTCTTATAAACTTTATAGGTCATTCGGACACAAAATTAAAGTCTTTTTAAGTTTTTTCCTTTAACCTTTGACTTCAAGAATACATTATCTCGTTAACTCATTATATTCTTTTATCCATCATACCACGGATTTATCAATTTTCTCAGTTTCATAATTACCCATAATTCCCCGATATAACGTTTAAACCCATATTATCATATTCGAATACCATTATTTCCATTTATTCTTTCCCAAAATTTACCAGGTCCATATCCTATAATATTTTTTTGTATCCTCGAGTTAATCGCATCCCATTTATATTTACATACTTACTTCTCTGACCAATTCTTTTGGATCTAAGCCGAAATTACACTCTAGGGCTCTGGACCCCCCTTCATTTTTTATGATCGTAATTTGTGAAAATTCTTTCACTTTACGCTAAGTCCATTTACTTGTGATCTAGCTGCCATTTTTTTAAATAAAAATTACCTGGTATATTGTCGTTCCTTTTATTTGTATAATTGTCGCTTTAAACTCGTTTTTCAAATTATGATCAATAATCGGTCCAAAGACCTTCAATTTCAAGAAAATTACCATCTTATTATTTTTATTGTCATAGAAGTATGTACTTTTAACACATCCATTCATTTAATTCCATTTATTTACCAAAGTTACACACTTTTTTAACCATTTTTAACCCCTAGTCCTTATTTTTTTAGTATTACCAACTCAATACCATTCTACTTTTCAAGACTTTATCTTTACCATTTGAGCAGAATATACTAAGTTTCGAGGACCTTAGTTAAATTGTCTTAATAATTTAGGGTAATTTATGAAAAACTATAAATTATGGTACCAAATTGTAAACTTTACAATTTTTAGAAATATATAATATTTTGGACTATTTTGTAATTATTCTGCATTAATTAATGTTTCAAGTTTAACATCCTAAACTAACTTTGTAAGCATACTTATACATATCCATGATGTTTAAACGCATGCCCATTTAAATATATCACTTGTAAACAAATATGCCATTTTTTGTTTTAATGTAGACTTTCTTTGAAAATATTTAACAATATTTTCTATGAAATCTCACATTGAATATGATGTCCCAAACAATCATTTTTACCTAGTTAAATACTTTTCATAAATGAAATAACAAGTTTTATCACAAAATTAATAAGTATATACAACACATATACATCAACATCAATCTTTTTAGTTCATTATTCCTCTTCATGAAATAACATATTTCCAATATGAAATAATAACATTTTACTCATTACTTTCAAGAAAGCATTATTTTTAATGTTCAAAATTTAGTGAGCAGAAAAATTTAAATACTTAAGTCCCACATTTTCATGTATTCCCATAAAAAATATTAATTTTAACACAATGATAACATCCCCATATAATTTTCATATGTGAATGCACACATAAATATATACTAGTGTGCATGTATAATTTTGAAAATATTTATCATATATAACCCCCACCTAAAAAGAGCCCAAAATGTGTGAGAAAATGTTGAAGAAGAGGAAAACCCCTACCTCCAAAAGTGATCTTAAAGGGATCACCAAGCTTCCACAAATGTCCATTAAGCTCCATGAAAAACCTCCATTAAAAGTCCCACTTTCAAGCTCCAAATAATTCCCTCATCAACTTCATTGAAATACCTTAACAAACCCTCCTCCTTCTATAATTAAAACCACGTTATTTCTCCAAAAATGGCATTGGAACAAAGGGTAGTAATAGTTGTTGTGTGAAAACTAATGGAAATATGGGTTAAATGTTCGTGGTAAGGTGAATAATGGGAGATAAAATCGGAGAACATGGGAGATATTTTCCCTAGCAATTTTTTGGGGGGAGAGAGTGATTAGGCATAAATTCTTCACACTTATCCCCTTAATTTCGGTATTTTAACGATCCCGTGCAGTGTAAATAGCTTGGATTTGTCTCATAATTATGCTACTAACCCTTTTGGTAAGTATTCTGTGTTTTGTGTATCTCCTGCGTGTTTTACAGGTATTTCATGCAAGAAAGATGGAAAAGAGAACTCAAAATAGTGAAAGAAACCAAGAAATGGGAAGTTCAAGGGAATTTTCGTAATTTTTTAGCCATATTTCGGTGGTGGAGCCAACTAGAAAGTTTAATATCTTTCAAGTAAAAGAACACTGGAAAAAATGGCACCTCAACCCCAGCTACAGTGAAGAAGTTATGGTCATTTAAAATTGAGAAAAATCACAAGAAAAAAGAACCGAACCAAACCAAACCAGTCCGGAGCCTTGAAACTCACTGTCCAAAATTCATAAATGGACCAATCCGAATTAAATGGAAAACGGATCGACCCGTCCATTAGTCACGCTCTAGAACCATTATAAAATTAGTCACACTCTCTAAGTGTGACAAATTCCCAGATACGAGATTTTTATTTTGTCCTTATCTTTTAGCCAAAAGAGTTTTATTTTTTGGGAACTCTTCTAAACGACCCCTAGCCTATATATTTAGTCATTAGGACTCTTTTTATTTAGATTTCATTCATGTAAAATCTCCTAATCAATTAGGAACATCTAGAAGAAGAATTTACATATTTTGTAACTTAAATTCAAGAGCTTTTCTAGTTTTTCTTCAACCTTTGATTTCTTCTTGCATGGTCTTGTTCTTCAATCTTGGTAACCTTTATTTACAGCACTTTTATTATTATTTTTCATGCTTAATATCTCTTTCCAAGCAATTATGAGTTCATGCAATGTAGATAACATAGTTTTCACTAATTTCACCTTGTTAGGCTAGATTTTTAAGGGTTGGGATGCATGAACCCAACTTGATGTGGTTTGCATGGGTATAAAATTATTTCTCTAAATTTAATAATTGATTAGATCGTGTAGTATGGTGATCACAACCGTTGTAGGACTTTTAATCTCACTTGCCCTAGGTAATCAGGATGCTTAAGAGTGCAACGCGCATGTAGCTAATACGACACTGCTTTACTCGTCTATTGATTATGTATGATGCGGGCTACCATCCCTCATATATGTAATGCTTGGGAGTAGTAAAGATCGGGTTTGATCAATTAATCAATTTACGACTAGTTTTGTACTCGGCAACATACTAGGAGTTGGGGGATTGTGTCCCTGCTTTAATTTTCTAATTAGTTATAGTGAACTTCTGTATTTTTCCCCTTTCTCGTTTCTCACCCCATCATCATCTTTTACACTTTATTATTGAAGTAATAAATCAATTAAAATCTATCAAACATTCCCTATGGATTCGATACCCAGACTCGCCGCTATACTCCATAAGAGTGTAGTTAAAGTTTAGTTTTTTTTGTATTGCGGTCAAAAGCCGATAACAACGATTAGCGTATTTACACGGACGCTTGGTTTTTCCACTTGATCAGAGAGATAGGGTCTTTCCTTTAAAACAATATAAAAAATAAGAGGATAAGGGAAATCCACTTTGATCCAATTAGGGGTGGTCAACACATCTAGTAAACCAATAAAAAATGGACAACACACTAAACTAAATAAATTACCCTTTGACCATTGATCGAGGGGAAAACCGAGCGTTCGTGTCAATATGCTAATCGTTGTTATCGGCTTCCGACCGAAATACAAAAAAAAATAAACTTTAACTACACTCTTATGGAGTATAGAGGCTAGTCTGGGTATCGAATCCACAGGGAATGTTTGATAGATTTTAATTGATTTATTACTTCAAAAATAAAGTGTAAAAGATGATGATGGGGTGAGAAAGGAAAAAAAAGGAAAGCTAAAGAAGTTAACTAAAACTAATTAAAACTAACAAAATATGAATTAATTAGAGATAAGGCTGGAATACAATCCCCACCCTAGTATGTTTACTGGATATAAAACTAGCTTGAATGAGATATTTGATTAAACCTAGTCTTTATTAATCTCAAGCATTACATATATAAGAGTACTAGCCCGCATCATACATAATCAAGAGCAAGAATAAAGCGGTGTTGAAATAACTAACAAGCGTGTCGCACTCTTAAATAACTTGGTTACCTAGGGAAAATGAGGTTAAAAAAATGTATGATGGTTGCAACAACCACTTAACACGATTCAATCATTATTTAATTCGAAGACTAATTTTTTATACGTGCAAACTACATCGGGTTGGGTTCATGCACCCCAACCTTTAGAAATCTAGCCTAGCATAGTATTATAAATCTCTACGTAAAAACACATTAACATGCATGAAAACATAATGAAGTAATAATCAAAGTGCTAGAAATAAAGGTTACCAAGATTAAAGAACATGAACATGCAAGATGAAATCGAATCTTGAAGAAAAACTGGTAAAGCTCTTGAATTAAAGGTGCAAAATATGTAAATTGTTCTTCTCGATGTTCCTCCTTATTATGAAGATTTTATATAAATGAAATCTGAATAAAACGAGTCCTAATGACTAAATATATAGGTTACAAGTTGTTTACAAGAGTCCCAAAAACATAAAACTCTTTTGGCTAAAAGATAACGCAAAATAAAAATTACGTATCTGGCAATTTTGTCACACTTAGAAAGCGTGACTAATTTTATAACGGTTCTGGAGCGTGACTAATGACCAGACTGGTTATTTTTCCCACTTTACCGGATCGGTTCTATCTCCAATTTAATTCAGGAAATTTGATAACACCGGATCGGTTTGGTTCTGTTCTTTCTTCTTTTATGATTTTTTTCTCAAGCTTTAAAATGGCATACCTCTTTCACTGCAGCTTCAATTGGGATGTCGTTTTTTTACATGTTCTTGTAATTTTGAGATCTTAAACTTTCCATTAGGCTCAACCTCTCGACTTAGGTTGCAAAATTACCAAAATGCCCTTGAACTCCCCGTTTCTTAGTTTCCTTCACTGTTTCGAGTTCTCTTTCGCACTTTCTTGCATGACATACTTGTAAAACATATATGAGATACACAAAACATGAAATACTTTCCAAAAAGGGTTAGTATCATGATTATGAGATAAAACCACGTTAATTACACTGCACGGGATCATAAAAATACCAAAATTAAGGGGACAAATATAAAATATTTATTACTAATCAAACCCCCTAACATAGAACGTTGTGCGTCCCGGGCAATGTAAAAGAATCAAAACAAGGTCACAACTCATAGAAAACGTGTTACTGGGATAGAATACCTCTTTCCCAGGCAAGCGATTGCATTTAGCATATGCAACAAGCCGTTAAACCCCTAGATTACCCTAGTAGGATGAGTGTTGTCTCGTGAAGGTTTACAGTGAATATACACACAAAATTTGATTTTTGACTTAAACAAATGCAAAATACCTAAAAATTATATAATTAAAAATTTTCAAAAAATAATCACCATATATTTTTATGCTCAAATCTCAATTTGTCGTGTGTGTGCGCGAAGCCAGAAATTTAACCGCAAATTTCCACCTATTGATCATTACGTTACTTTTTCAAAAATTAGTTTTGATTCAAATTCTCATGAGATACTCTCACAAACTAATCACTCGGAATGTGTCTATTTATATCGGTATGCGTGATATAAGGAGTAAATGTATTGGGAAATGAAGTCACATACACAAAATTGAAAGACAAAAACTTATGGGTGAAAAGATCTCTTCATCAGGTTACGCTTATTGGGAAAAGGGAACGTTGCCTATTATACACACCAATCAATATCTTCTATTATATTTTCATGTTTTAACTCTCCACGTGGTAATTAATTTCGCAATTTGAGCTCGGTTGGGACTTTTTTCGGGTTTTTAAGGTGTATTGGGTAAAAATGGGAACTTCGAAATTGGAAAATCTTCTATGATGTCCATTCGTGCTTTTTCGTGCTTTTGCTAATTTTTTCTTGTTTTTCTATTTTTTCTTTGCATTTTTCTTTTATTACCCCTTTTCATTTTCACACAAATTAGATTTAATTGCCGAATTTTCGGATTTTCTCAATACTGGGCTCTATGAGTTTTTTTCCGGGTCATTAAACGAAAGGATAAATTTTATTTGGATCGACTTGGTTTGCAAAGGGGAATTTTTCACAACTTTTTTTATGGCTAATATTTTTGAGTAACAAACGATGGCCTAACTTCATTATTCGAACTACTAATCATATTACCATACGCGTCTCGAGATGAATTTTAGTTTAGAGATATTTCAACGCGCTTTTGAGGCAACATCACACACTATTCCTTGACCGACCAAAATAATAATTTTGAGATCATATGAATTATTTCAACATTGAATTGAACTTTGAGTTAATCATTAACTCGGATGGATTTAAAAACTTACAAAAAAGTGAAAAGCTCGAAATCTCACCAGTTTGATTAATCTCCACACTTATTCGTTAAGTCATCAATTTTCTTGCAATTTCTATCTTTTGTTAATTTCGGATTATTGCAATTTGGAATTTACAAATTTGATACTTTAAACAAAACTTTGGCTACATTTTTGATAAATTCAAATTCCAAATTCTATTTACTTTGAAGAAAAATATTTTTGGATTTTCGGAAATTTCACAAAAAAAATTCTCATTTTTTTTTGTTTTTGGGCATTTTGAACTTGGTGAAATTTGAAAGCGCGTGCATACCCCCCCCCCCCCCCCAACTTAGAGTTTTGCAAAGTCCCGATGCAAAAAGGTCTAAAAGCTAAATTAAGGAGAAAAATAATAAAAAAGGACCAAAGTACACAATGCAATATACCAAAGCAAGCATAATACACAAATTGATAGGGAATCCAATTTCCATTATATGAATAAAAAGCATACAAAGTTATGTAAATAAGGAAAGAACAAAAATTACATAAACATCCTAGGTTGAGAAACTATTGAGGGGGAGGGTGAGCAGCTCCGGGAGCATTTGGGTTGTACGGGTCATAGAAATAGGCCGGGGGAGGATCACCCATGGTCATCCGGTACATTTCATCTTATAGGCGATGTAGCATGCTTATATCCCGCTAATATGCGCGTCGGTCATCCTCCTGGTGAGCATTGTATTAATCGATAAACCCATTGAATCGGGATTCTAGTGTAGTGATTCTCATATCAAAGTTGGCTCCCGGAGGCACAAAATTAGAATTGTCATCCTCGTTATATTCACCCTCATCGCCTTCTCCCGTACTTATGTCGTCGTCCCCAGCGGCTTCCTCCTCAGACTCATCATCCTCCGAATCATCCGCCTTTGTATCATTATCATCATCATCATCATCCTCTGCCTCTTTCTCTTATCAGGCGCGGATAATATCCCGTTAGCGCTCACTCTTGGTATGGGTTCCTTAGCCAAGAGTATTGGGAAGGCGAAGGGACCCGTGGGGAGCAAAAATGAGTTTGTCATCTAGAATAGATGTTATGATCCGGGAATACAGGAGAGGGGTGACACCTTTTTTGTCCAAGGCCACAAAGAATATGTCTTTGTAAATGATATGGGCCAGGTTGATCGGGATGTTGCAGTAAAAAATGTGATACACAAGAGTCGCTTACCAGGGTTGCATTGTGGAATCATTCAAGGTTTGTAGGATCTAGGCGCAAATGATTTGAAATGTGATATACGCCTTGTCGCTCATCGTCCCTATCGAAAATGTTTTGGTAGCCCAAACCTCACCGATTGCTATACGGGCAATGCAACTGGCTTTGTCGATGGGGGAAAGAGCGTTGGGGTACGTGAAGTTAGTGGGGTTCGAGACATCCGCCTTGGCTAGTTTTTGGACAAGAATCTCGAGGGGAAAGGGATGCCTTATCCGTCCACACGCGCCTTGAAGACAAAATCACTTGTCCCTTTTTTATTTAATTTTTCCCAAAAATGAATATGTCCAGTGTCCAGGGGAAGGTTCGAAAAGTTATGCATAATTCACTCATCTCTCCACATCCCTGGATGCTCTCACCACTACACCGACACGCAATCAACATATCGTCATTCAACACTTGGTCTGAAACCTTAGGCTCTCTCTCAACATGTGTTCTCTCCACCTATTCTATGTGACCTATTCCTACCGACTCTAACTAACCTAACCTACTCACATCTAATTTACACAATAATCAACCCATACGTGTCGAGGGTGCGATGACCTTCTCGTGCTACTCAATCAATCCCCGCAGATGGGGTCCGACAATAAAATGATGTCAGCTTCTTTGATGCATGCCTCGTAGTTTGGCTTGTGGCATTGTCCATTCACTTTGAAAGTAGTTCTCCCTTTTGAATCTTCTAACTCTATAACACTATGAGGAAACACTTCTCAAACAACAAATAATACCGTCCACCTTGAATGCAACTTATCCGGAAACAAGTGTAATCGAGAGTTATAGAGAAGCACTTTTTACCCTAGATGAAACTATTTTCGTCGAATTATTTTTTCATGCACGAGTTTCATTCATTCTTTAGAAATTTTTTCATTCTTATACGCATTATTGCATAACTCTTCCAACTCGTTTAACTGAAGCCTGCGAGTTTTGTCGGCTTTATCAAGATTTTAATTCAACCCCTTGATGGCCCAATACGCTTTGTGCTCTAGCTCTACTGGGAGATGGCAAGCCTTTCCATAGACAAAAGAAAATGAGGACATCCTGAGGGGGTTCTTATAGGCAGTACGGTAACCCCGCATCGTTTAATCGAAGTGACCAATATTTCCAGGTAAGATCGACGATCTTCTCAGGGATGGTTTTGATCTCATAATTTGCTAGCTCAACTTGCCCACTTTCTTGAGGGTGATGAGTCATCACAACCTTGTGGATGACCCCATACTTTCTCATTAACTTTTCAAATAGATTATTGCAAAAATGTGTACCATTATCACTTATTATAGCCTTCGGAGCTCCGAAGCGAGAAAGTATGTGTTCTTATAGGAACTTAATCACCACCTTGTTATCATTCGTCTGGGTATCTATTGCCTCCACCCATTTGGAGACATTTTCTACTGCAACGAGGATGTATAAGAAGCCTAATGAGGGAGGGAATGGTCCTATGAAGTTAATACCCTTGCAATTAAATAACTCAATGACGAGTATAGAGGTTAAAGGCATCATGTCGCGGCGGGTAATAGCTCTAATCCTTTGACATCCATCGTAAGATTTGTAATAGGCGTTCATATCCTGGAATATTATGGGACAATAGAGACCGCTTTGTAGGATTTTATCTACCTTCTTATTCTTGGAGAAGTGGCCTCCACAATCCTCTGTATGATAAAACCGGATCACGTCTTGAATTTCTTCATCCGGTACACATCTTCGGATGAGTTGGTCCGTACAATATTTAAGTAGGAATGGGTCGTCATAGAAGAACATGTAAGGCCAAGTGATGAATTTCTTATTCTCTTACGGTGTCCATCCTAGAGGAATGACTACTGTGATAAGATAGTTAACGATGTTCATAAACCAAGGTAGAGAAGAAGTAGCAAAGAGCTGCTCATCCAAAAAATACTCGTCTATGGGTATCGGATCACTAGGCACGTCGAACGAGAGTCATGATAAATGATCGGCAATGACATTTTCTACCCCTTTCTTATTTTTTTATAGAGAGATTGAACTCTTGTAGGAGTAGGATCCACCTTATGAGGCACGACTTTGCATCCTTCTTCGTAAGGAGATATTTCAGGGTCGCGTGGTCGGTTAAGAAAGTGATGGGAGACCCTATAAGGTATGAGCGGAATTTTTCCAAAGCAAAAACAATCGCTAGAAACTCTTTTCTACGTGGTGGAGTAGTTAAGTTGTGGCCCGATTAACGTTCGGCTAGCGTAATAGATGACATGGGCTTTCTTGTCTTTTCTTTCCCCAAAATAACCCCTGTCACATAATCATTAGCATTACACATGAGCTCGAATGGAAGAGACCAATATGAAGCTTGAATGATGGGAGAGGAAAATTGCATTCTTTATAATTTATCGAAAGCCTCTTGGCATGCATTATTCCACTCAAATGGTTCATTCTTCATAAGGAGGTTACTTAAGGGTCTAGCGATGGCATTGAAATCCTTGATAAACCGTCTATACAAACCTGCATGGCCCAAGAAGGAGCGCACATCCTTTAGTGATTTAGGCAGAGAAAGCTTGACTATGACATCTATTTTTGATCGGTCAATTTTTTCTCTAATGAATTCTTTTATGGTTGGGTTTAGTCGCCTTTGCATTTCCCTCGAGGGCTTCATATCTTCCTCAAGGTGGATTTTATGGGTAAAAATTAGGGGACTTATACCCTTCAAATCTCCTATAGACCAACCAAAATCACCTTTGTGCTTCCTCAAAATTTCCAGCAACTTACCATTTTTCTCTTTATCTAGGCTAGAGGAGAAAACAATAGGAAATGCCTCATCCTCTCATACAAAAGCATATTTCACATTAGAGGGTAGTTTATTCAATTATAGGGTAGGGAATTTCTCTTTGGAAGGTGTCAAGTATGAATCCCTCGGGGGTAATTCCTCTAGTCTAGAAACCCAATGAACATCTCTCAACTCATCTAACGACTCTCCCTTGTCTAATATGGCTTTCAACTCGTCTACCTCTCGCTCATACTCATTTTATGGGATCAAACTTCCATCACCTATCATTAGGCATTCTTATAACATGTCCCCACCCATGGTTCTCTTGATGTGGTCTTCTACTACCTCCTCTATGAGGTTGACATCTTAGTCACCCATTTGGTTAGCAACATTAAAGATGTTTGTCTCGAGGGTCATGTTCCCAAAAGTGAGTTGCATTTCCGCATTTCATATATTGATTAAGGGATTAGCCGTATATAAGAATGGGGAGCCTATAATGATGGGAATATGGTTGCTATAATGGATGGAGGGCTCCCTGTCCCAAATGGAAAAGTCTACTGGGAAGTAGCAAGTGTTTACTTTGACTATCACGTCCTCAACAGTCCCTCGAGGCACCTTCATTGTGCGATCCGCTAATTAGAGAGTGATTCGTGTGGTCTTAAGGTCACCTAACTCAAGTTGCCTATAAATGTAGTAGGGAAGTATATAAACACTGAAACCTAAGTCCGACAAGGCTCTCTCAATTCGGCGTTCTCCAATAACACATGAGATTGTGGGTGCACGTGGATCTTCAAACTTGGGTAGAAGGTCACTAAGTAGAATGGAGCACACATTATGTGCTAGGAAGACACTCTTCTTCACCTTTAGCCATCTTTACACAGTCAAAAGATCTTTAATGACCTTGGCATAGGCGAAAATTTGCTGGATGGCATTAAGGAATGGAAAATCCTGCATCACTTGCTTAAAAACATCTAGCACATCTGTACGGGAGGATCCCTTTTAAGGCAGCGACAATCGTTTAGGGAATGGAGCAACTATGATCATCCCCCATCCTCACGGAGAGATAGAGACGAGGGTTAATCTCACGCGGTGACAGGATTTTCATCCCGCGCATCCCTCCCGGGAGCACTTCGGCCGTCATCGACGATGTGTGAGGTGAAAAATGTAAAGAGATGGAGTCGCCAGTCTATTTTACTCAAAAGAAACAAAAGAAGGTGGAGCCATCCCGAAGGACATCATCCAAAGACATACTGATACATAAGAAACCTAAATTGATTCAAAAAAGGTTTGGAGGCTAAGTTACGAAATGGGAAGGTGTTAGGCACCCATTCTTCCCTTGCCATCTCTCATGGATTGTCGTTATTTTCCTATATTTACCCGTGATACGTGTGTGTGTGTATATATAGTGGAGATAGGAATCATCGACTTGTATCATGGAAGAGATAAAGGGAGTCATCCATAAGAATGTTCCTAAAAGTAATATTAGAAAATAGGATTTACGGGAGTATCCCAGCATTGATCGTTATAATGGAACGATAATGCATATGGAATAATACGCCACTAAGAACAAATATATGTATATGGAAATATATATAATCTAAGAGAATTAAGTTAAAGAATTATAAAAATAGAAAGTGGGAGAAAAGTAGGACTGGAATCTAGGGTTTACCCTGAGACGCCTACGTAGCCTATAGAGGCATCAAAGTCCACGTAATTCGTATACAAAACGAGGGGTGGGGTTTATCCCATTAATCCAATCGCGGACTTCTCTTATGTGTGGGTGTGTGTAAAAAGGTGTTTTAGTTATGAGAAAAGTGTGAGAATTCCCATTTGGAATTTATGAGCAAACCCTATTTTCTTGTTTTTTTTGGGTTTTATTTATATGAAAATAAGAGGTGTGCAATAATACTAAATAAAAAGTATATTAGGATATGTGAGATGGAGAGAATAAAAGTGCTAAGTAATAAAATAAGTTAATGAAAATTTAGGAGAATTTGAAGAGAGAGTTGAGAAAGTTGGACCTTCTTGAAGATCTTGATCTTGATCTTGAATGTTGGAGAGTAGCCCTTTCACTTGGATGATGATGAAGGGTAGTTAATTCACCAAGTTTGATGAAAAAAATGACAAAAAGTGAAGGTTGGAAAAGGATTTGATGTGGAAATCACGCTGACTTCGAGAGAGGTTTTCTGAGTTCACTGAGAGTGATGGATTTCAGATCTTGGGTCCTCTTGTAATGAGGTAAGGCCCTCCTTTTTATAGGCCCAGGGAATTGTCGATCGGAATAGGCTTGGTCCTGCCAATCAACATGTGTTTTTAGGCACATTGCTGATAGGCAGGATTTACAACCTGCCGTTTGGTAGTCTCTTTCATGTTCCTTCTAAAAATGTTCGTAAGTGAAACTGTTGATCCCAATCATGCATGAGGGGAACCATTATAAAGGTATTTCAGAGACATTCGAAAGTCCTTGGACTGCTCCCGGGTTTGGGATTTAACTTCAGGTCAAATGTGGCTCGAAAGTGCTCATCGATCCTTTGGACGGGGATATAGGATGCAAATAGATCGTTCATCCGCATGGTAAGTCAGAATCATGAACGGGGCTGACCGTTGGAAAGGTTATGAGATGTACTTAGACATTCTAAAGAGTTTGACTCAGTTCGGGGAGTGACTTTGGTCAATCGGGGCCTGGGGGCGTTCGGTGACCTTTCGGAGTAAAATGAGTCATTCGTCCGCACCGTAAGTCAGAATCGCGCACGGGGCGGACTGTTGGAAAGGGGTTTCAGTGCCCTTCGAGGATTCATTCAGTCTCGGTCGAGCTTAAGAGTTTGAACTTTGGTCAAATGGTGCCTGGGAGTCCCCCATGGCCTCTAGGTCATTACCCGGGGTATGACTTAGGTTTGTAGTTATGAAGGGAGGTGTTAGGGACCTAAGGAGAGGTTAGGGTGTGTCTATAGATCCCCTTGAGGTGTGATTTTGGAATAAATAATAGCCATTTAATAGACACCACATGATGCCTTTGAAATAGGATGACTAGAGGGTAGAGGTCGATTCTGAGGACCTAAGGATAAGGATGACCGATTTAGAGGGTCGAGGCCGATTCGGAGGACCAAAGGGGGCATACTGGGGATGGTCAAAAAGGAAGTGATGAACAAATATTGAGATCCATTTTGAGGACCTAAAATAATGCAGGGGATGACCAATTCTGCAGGTCGAAGCCAATTGTGAGGGCTTAAATTGTGCTGACCAATTCTGCAGGTCGAAGCCAATTCTGAGGGCTTAAATTGAGATGACCAATTCTCCGGATTGAAGCCAATTCTGGGGGATTAAATTGA
Source organism: Sambucus nigra (assembly GCA_949130495.1). Classification (NCBI taxonomy): domain Eukaryota; kingdom Viridiplantae; phylum Streptophyta; class Magnoliopsida; order Dipsacales; family Adoxaceae; genus Sambucus; species Sambucus nigra. The sequence continues at coordinate 154,748,299 of OX422220.1, forward strand.
GATGACCAATTCTGCGGGTTGAAGCCAATTCTGAGGGCTTAAATTGAGATGACTAATTTTGCGAGTCGAAGCCAATTCCAAGGGCTTAAATTATGATGACCAATTCTGCGGGTCGAAGCCAATTTCGAGGTCTTAAATTGTGATTACCAATTCTGTGGGTCGAAGCCAATTCTGAGGGGATTAAATAGAGATGAACGATTCTGCGGGTCGAAGAAAATTCTGAGGGCTTAAATTGAGATGACCAATTCTACGAGTCGAAGACAATTTCGAGGGGCTTAAATCGAGATGACCAATTCTGCGGATCGAAGCCAATTTTGAGGGCTTAAATTGAGATGACCAATTCTATGGGTCGAAGCCAATTCTGAGGGCTTAAAATTAGATGACCAATTCTGCGGGTCGAAGCCAATTCTGAGGGATTAAATTGAGATGACCAATTCTACGGGTCAAAGCCAATTCTAAGGGATTAAATTGAGATGAACAATTATATGGGGCAAAGACAATTTTGAGGGATTAAATTGAGTCATTCTTGGGGAACTATACCGGGGAAATTACCTTGTGATTTTGATTTGAGCTGGGGAGTTGATTATTGGGGAAACTTTCGTGTCTTCCAGAGACTTTGTCGGGGAATACCCAATTAAATGCTGTAAATCAAACTGGGAAAGTGATTAGTTGGTCCAAGGTTTGGACATTTTTCTTAGAGAAATTTGAGACTTTTGGTGAATAGGAGATAACCTGAGGTTTAGGATACTTTAGGGGTCCTCCGGGGATGTTTCTGGGGGGAGATTTTCTTGGATTTTGAGACTTCTGCTGGGGAAATAGGGGTTCCACTTGAGGGAGTGTGAATTTTTCCTAGTGAAAATGTTTTAAATCCCCCCCCCCCCCCGGGATTTTTAGGAATTTTTTGGGTTTTCTGGGTGTTGCTGTACTGAAATTTAAGGGGGGTGTCGGTCGGCATGGTGTGGATGGTGTCATTTGGTAGTGGCACGGACTTTTGGACTGCCTCGAGAAGGTGGAAGGTCAGTGACGATCGGTAGGTGGGGCGAAATGACCCTTGGCTTCCTATAAAAAGGGGGCAGGTTCCCCTCCTTTTTCACAGCCTCTTGCCTTCTCTTTTTCTGCGAATTGTTTTTGCAACCTAAAAAAATGGTCGTTTTGTGAGCACTACGGTACACATGGAGAGGTTAGCTACTGATGACTGGGCAAATGTGGAGTGGAAGGCCAAGGCGCCTCTTGCTTTGGGGAGTCAGAACTCTTTTGATGCATTTGAGGCAGTGGCCGATGAGCGGACTTTACTGAGGGAGCCGTCGCGTCATCGCTCTTCTAGGGTGGTGAACCTTGGTGGCTATGTAAGTAAAAAATGACTTTTAGCATTCTTTTCTAGTGATTTTCTTTTTTTTTTCTTGGATTTTGACAAGGCTTTTTCTTTGACAGTCTGATGTTTCTTTGTCTACTATGCGTGCCCGCGGGACGACGGGGCTTATGAATGTCTGGGAGCACCTTCCACCTATGGTACGTTGGGTTGTATCATCAGCAGGCTTCGGGAGGCTGGGGTCTGTGCTGGATGAGACGCCTCATTTGATGGCGATCTTATGCGCTTTGGGGGAGAGGTGGTGGGACACTAACCAAACCTTCCATTTTGGCTTTTGGGAGATTACCGTGACTCCCATAGATGTGCAATAGTTACTGAGGCAGGATTGTGATGGAGAGAAGATAAATGTGGATCGCTCTTTGCGGGTAAGGCTGGAGGCGGTACGGGTGGCACTAGGTGATGTGGGGAGGATAGTATGTGGTGACTCCATCCATTTGTCGCTGCTCAGGGATGTTTTACTGAGTCGGGTGATTGATGTGGAGGACGGGCTGCAGGTGAGGCAGATGGCCCAGTTATTTATCTTGCTAGTCATGGGGGGATTTTTGGTGGCGTTGAGCGACAACGTTGTCCACTTATGGTTTTTTCCATACTTGAGTATGTTTTCGAACATCCCTCTCTATGATTGGAGGAGCCTGACTTTGGCGACCCTTTATTTTTCTCTAGATGCATTTAGCTGGTGCTTCCGGAAGACTTTTGTTGTATCCACGTATCTTCTTGAGGTATTATTTGGTTTGCGCTCTTTCCTTTCATGCATTCACATTTTCCTTGTGCGTCTGTTTTTACCCCGGATTCTTATCTTTGGCAGGCGTGGTTCTATGAGGTCATTGGGTGTAATACCCAACTGATTGCTTTGAAGGACAATACTATTGGGAACTTTTTCCATTTGTACCAGTGGCGGAAGGCCAATCGACAGTTGAGGAAGTCTCCTTCCCTGCAGGCGGTGAGTCAGATCTTGAATGGCCTGACCAGTGATAGGGTAAGACTTTTTCCTTCTTCAGTCTTAGTCTTTGTGTGCTCTGATTCCATATTGACTTATATCTGCTGGGGATTTTTCAGGTGACCTTTTACCCTTGGGGGATGGTTGTTCAGGATACGGGGTCGACTGGGGTGAACGCGTAGATGAAGTGTTTACCGGCGCATGAGTTTGGCCAATCATGGTATCTCGGGGAGAGGGTGGTCTGGCAGATTGCTGAGGAGGAGGTGGTGGTGCCACCTGCGAGGCCCCCTATGTCTATGAGGTGAAAGTGGATGCTGTCAAAGGATGCAAGGATCGTGGCGATGATTGGCAAGTCCTATCTATTGTATATCGTCACAGCGGTGTCGTATGATTATATATATTTAGTGACGAGCTAACTGATGGAGCCTAGCATATATGATGCGCTGGCCTTCCCTCAGGCGGGTTCGAGTTGGCCAGTGGCGTCTTCCCACAGTGGTGGTGATCCGTCGACATCTGCAGCAGCAGTGACTTCAGAGGTTCCCTTTGTGTGGTTGCATACCCCTTCATACAACATTCAACGGGCTGATGAAGGGATGGTGCCTATATTGCATCCTCCTCATGCGATGGACCCGAAGGAGTTGGGCTTGATAGAGGAGGTCCTTCGTCCTGCGGTAAACCTTTTTGGTCTTTTCTTCTTTGTTTTTTGGTTTCTTTTGATCTTCTTTGCATGATACTGATTTTGTCTTTTCTTGCAGTAAATTCGAGTGTCCACCACTTGGCTAAGGGACATTAGGGACTGGATATCTTCGGTAACTGCCCATATTCGGGACATGGTTCCTATTACTTCTTGCTTGGTATCATCTACCTCATCCGGGCAGGAGTCTGGTTCGGGTAGAGATGGTTCATCATCTGTCCATAGGGGAAAGAGAGCGCATCGCAAGGATGGAAGGTCTTGAAGAAAGGGGGAAGGGTAGGTAAGGGAGAGAGAGAGAACGTGGGTTCGGGATGAGTCCCGTTAGTTTTCTAGTTTTCCTTTATTTCCTGCAAAACTGATGTAACAGAAGAATATCTATGAAATGCAATGGAGTTTTTAATTATCTTCTGTTAGTAATGAATGAATGAATGCATATGTGCTTTTTACTTTGCTGCTGAGACCGTAAAAAGAATATCTTTGGAATTTTGAAAGAAAGTTTAAAATGAGAAATTAGATAAAGATGGAAGGGGATTTTGAAATTCTATTGAGAATATCAATTTATTTTTATTGAGTTTTCTGATTTTTTTTGGCAAAAGAGAAAAAAGGTAAGTTTCCAAAAATAGGGTGTTGCGAATCGGCAAGCCCCTTGTCCTTCCTAACAGCAGGTCAGTCCATACTAATCAATCGAGGCTTTGATTGGTACTCTCTTCATCCCTTGTTACCTCGTGGGGCAGGATTCCCTCCGATTTATGAAGGGGTTGTGTCTTTTGTGAGGGTTTTCAAGTATAGAAATGGGTAAAGGTGGAGTATTTTCATCACACCTTCACATTCTAACTTTCTTATTCTGTGAGATGGCTCTCCATAGTAGTGTTGAGTTTTCCAACTACCTCGAGACTTTGGAGGTGATGTGCTCCTACAATGTCGACTATGATGCTTTCAACTTGTGTCGAGTCTTTTTATGGCGTAATCGACCCATAGAGTTGAACATGATGATGGTAGCGGTACAATTTTGGTACCCAAAGGACCATGTATTCCTCTTTGGCTTGGAAGAAGTCTGTCCGACTAATGAGGAATTTTCTGCCATGTTGGGGTAAATCCTAGTGTGTCGGCTGCTATGCTTGAGTTTTCCCGATCTCCTCGGGAGCTGTTGGCTGGATTTCTCCACATCTTGCCTTTGGTGGGTAGACTTTTGGTTACTGGAGGAATAATTTCCCTTTCGGTGGTGCTACGGTCTGTGCATTTACAGGAGGTTGGTGATGCTAGATATGCCGAAGTCGTCGTTCTGGGCTTGGTTTAGAATTTGTAGCTGGTGACTAGGGAACTGCTGTGGACCCACAACTTGCAGCCATTACTTCATGGATGTCATACCGTGGCAATCTTATAGCGATGATACTGGAGGAGACTTTGAATGGCCTGGATGCCTAGCGAGAAGGTCGTTCAGACTTTCTAAGGGGTAGCCCTGTGATGCTATTCATGTGGTTGTCTGAAAGATTCCCCTGGTGACTCCTCCGAAATATCCTTTGTCGGTTGTGCCTAACTTATTTTCGTGCCATTTCATCAGTGTTGGCCTGGATATCGAGAGTTGGGAGAACTGGTTTGTGGAGCATGGAGCTCTAAATCTGCACTAGTAAGTGCCTTGGTGGGGACAGCTGTTGCCTATTCTGGAGCTGGGGGAATACCCGTACGTTCGGCTGGTTGATCTCAGACAGACCTCTTTCTATTTTCCTTGGCTTCTTCCGAACCAATTTGGTTGGGAGCACATCATTCCACCTCGGACACTAGACTTCGTTCTGGTAGAAGATCTGAAAAGAGCATCTCTGCATGCGTCTTGGCCCCTTGTGGGAGAGTCGGCATCCGTCGACCTATCCTTCTCAATGCATTGGGAGAGTCTGGCACATCCCCGGGAATTATATGAAGTGGTTGTGGAGAAGATTAGTTAGCAAGATGTTGGTAGTGGGGACTGGACAAAGGTGGCTTGTCTTATCTAATACCATGGAGGGAGGTGTTGTGATTTTTTCGAGGTTGGTTCGAGCTTATCCATCTATGGAGCATCTGTGGGGCTCTACTCAGGCAGGGGAAGCTTGGGGACTTTAGGACGTAGATGATGATGATGATGGAGCGGGCTCCTCTGGTTGCCGTGGGTAAGATTCTTGGAGAGTTTGCTTTGTAATGGGGAATAAATTTAAGAATTTATTTGGGTTTTTAGGAAAGTAAGGGAAAGGGAGTTATCTGTTCCTTTTCTTATGTAATTGCAGTGTAAGTTCTCATTAGTGAAATAAATAAGTTTTTGATCATCCAGGTGTGATTTTTTATGAATTTCATATTTTTGAATTATCTATACCGATCGCTAAGGCATGCATAATCCTTTTGTTCAAGTATATGTTAGAATGAACTATCATTCTCGGAGATGAGAAAATAATATTTTTTGTGAAAAAAAAGGGTCGTGCTCATGTAAGATGTATGAGCTACCTACGTACCTATGGGGTTTTTGAAAAGTTTTAATTTTTCTGGAAATGGTTCTTGTAGAGGATCAGGCCCACGTAGTTCTGGGTCGAGGGAAATGAAGATTTTTTTTAGAAAAGAAGGGAGATGAGAAGAGTCGTAGTGTGCCGAGATTTTGGACTAGGGGTAAAACTTCTTTAGACGGTTCGAGTTGACTGGGCGAGCCATTTCCTCCTCGTCGAGGTCGGTAAGCACAGCGGCGCCACCGGATAAGATCATCTTCACAATGTATGGGCCGCTCCAATTCGGCTTAAATTTTTCTCTGGGGACCCAGATGGGCTTTACTATTTCTTTGAGGGATAAGTCCCGCTCTCAGAAACCGTGATCCTTGAATCTCTTATTGAATGATCGCGCTATACGGTGATGGTACCCTTGTATGTCATACAACGCTTTTAGTCTCCTTTTGTCCAAGAGTGACAACTCATTAAGACGGATTTGATGCCAATCTTCCTCAATGACTTGGCATTCGATCATGACGCGAAGTCAAGGGATTTCTAGCTCAACGGGTAGGACTGCTTCCATACCGTATACCAAAGAGTAAGGGGTAGCCCCAGTTAAAGGTCGAACCGAGGTTCTATAGCCCCGGAGGGCGAAAGGGATTCGGTCGGCCCAATCGCGATAGCTTTCGGTCATCTTACTGATGATGGCTTTGAGGTTCTTGTTGGCTTCTTCGAACATACCATTAGTCTGAGGTCTACGGGGAGAAGATTTGTGTCTCTGAACCCCATATTCGCTGACCACTTTGTGACTTATTCTTTGAAGTGCAACCCGTTATCTGACACTAACTCATGCAGGACCCCATATCGGCAGATGATGTTCTTCCTGATGAATTCGGCCACTTTCTTGGCGTTCAGAACTGCATATGACTATGCTTCAACCATTTGGTGAAGTAATCAATGTCAACTAGGATGAATTCATGCCCATTGGAAGCCTTGGGTGAAACCTTCCCTATGATGTCGATGCCCCTGGTAGAGAACGGTCAGGGAGAAGTCATGTTGTATAATTCTCGCAGAGGCAGGTGTTGAAGGTTGCAAAATAGTTGGCATTTGAGGCATCTACGAACATAGGCAGTGCAATCATGGACCATGGTGGTCCAGTAGTAACCTTATCGGATGATCTTTTTCCAAGCATGTGATCGTTCATGTGGGGCCTACATTCCCCGCTATGGATTTTTAGCATTATCTCTTGAATGTAAGCCCCTATGATACAGTGTAGATGGGTTCCATCGGAGTTTCTTTTGAATAGTGCTTTTGTGATAGATGATGTACTGGGCAGCCAGACTTTGGAGGGTTAGTTTGTCTTTCTTATTAGAACCTTCAGGTACCTACCATGCTTAAGGAGGTGCCAGATATCATCGTACCAACAATTGGCTAGCTCGGGATCTTCTTTGGTGATGAGCTTAATGTGGTAGTAGTGGGTTGGTTTATCTTGCTTTTAGACTAGGAAGGGGGCCATTGTTATTCCTTCGAGCATATTGACCATGGAGGCCAAGGTAGCAAGGGCATCGGCTAGGTTATTATTTGCTTGAGGTAAGTAGTGGAAGGTGATGTCTTGGAATTGGGAGGCTAGTTCTTCTAAGTGGGCATATAAGGGTCGGAGTTTCTCGTCCTTGACTTTCCATTTTCTGAGCACTTAACCGATGATGAGGGCAGAATCCCTGCAAACATCTAGGCATTGAATTCCTTTCTCGAGAGAAACTTTGAGGCCTACCATATATGCCTCGTATTTAGTCATGTTGTTAGTGCAGGGAAAATCCAATTTGATAGCGATGGGAGTGTGGGAGTCATCTGGGGCGATAAGAAGTATTCTAAGGCCATATCCATTTTTGTTGGTATCCGCATCAAAGAATATTTTCCATCGAAGGTCATTTTGAGCGGCGCAAAGGATGTTTTCAGTTGGGAATTCAGAGATCCAGACACCAACTTCTTCCATGGGGTAGTCAGCAAGGTAGTCAGAGATGTCTTTTCCTTTCATGGCTTTCTGCATGGCATAAATGATATCAAACTCGGCTAGGATCATCAACCATCGGGACATTTGGATGGATAAGGCAGGTTTCTCAAGCAATTACTTGATGGGGTCCATTCGGGATACAAGTTTGATAGGGAAGGCGGACATGTAGTGTCGTAACTTTTGGGTGACCCAAACAAGGGCGACGCATGATTTTTCCAAACCAGTGTAGTTGACTTCATATTTAGCCAATTTGCGACTGGTGTAATAAATATCTCTTTCTTTACGGGATTTTTTAAGGTATTAGGCTAGCAAAGCCCCAACTGAAATGTCGATTATGTTTAGGTATATGAGTAAGGGGAGACCGGGCTGTAGTGTCATGAGTACCAAAGATTGGGTCAGATATTATTTAATTCGGTCAAAAGCTTCTTAGCAGGATTCGTTCCAAGCCTTGGTTGAATCCTTTTGGAGGAGTTTGAAAATAGGTTCACAGATGGAAGTTAACTGGATGATGAAATGACTGATGTATTGCAATTTCCCAAGGAAACCATGGACTTCTTTCTCCGTTTAGGGAGGTGGCATCTCAAGTATGGCTTTCATCTTGGTAAGATATGCTTCTCTCCCCTTCTTACTAATCATGAATCCCAAGAGTTTTCACTTTGTAATGCCGAAGACACATTTCTATGGATTGAGTCTCACCTAATATTATCGCAGTCGTTCGAAGAACTTTCGGAGAGCGGGAACATGACCTTCTCTAGTTTTGGATTTGATAATCATATCATACACATAGACCTCGACTGCTTTATGAATCAGATTATGCAGGATGGTTGTGGAAGCCCTCTAGTAGGTAGCCCCAGCATTCTTGAGACCAAATGGCATACCAGTGTAGCAAAAGGTTCCCCACGGTGTGATGAACGCATTTTTTTCTTGGTGATCTGGGCGCATTTTGAGTTGGTTGTATCCGGCAAACCTATCGATAAATGACTTGAGATCATGACTGGTTGCTTTGTCCACGATCATGCCGATATTGGGTAACGAATAATCATTATTTGGAGAGGATTTGTTCAAGTCCCGGTAGTCTACACACATCCGAACTTTCCTACCTGATTTCGGCATAGGAACTATGTTGGCTATCCATGTGGGATATTCGATCACCCGAATGAAGCCCACGTTCAACTATTTGACGACTTCTTCTTTGACTTTGAGTGACCATTCGATGTGGAGCTTTCTTAATTTTTATTTGACCGGCTTGTAGTCTGGGAGAGTGGGGATCTCATATTGAGCTATTTCAGGATCAATGCCAGGCATATCGTCATAGGACCACACGAAGACATCTACGAATTCCATCAGCAATTCTTTGAGTTGTGCGCGCTCATGCTTGTCGAGGGTAGCACATATCCTAATCTCGTGCAATTAGCTACTAGAATCGAGGTTAACAATAACAGATTCTTCTTCATTAACTTGAACGCGATTATGTTGTTTGTTATTAACCTTATTTAGACCAGTTAAGAATTTTTCATTTGCGAAATCATCATCATCAAAAGTTTTATTAGAATCTAAATAATTAATGTAAGGCTCAACAAGATACTCAAAATCTTCATTTATCTCATTGATAGGAAAAACAGCATTGAGAACATCATCAAAGAAGGTATAGATTACATTAGAGCAATGATGAACAACTGAATAAGAGATAGGGTGAACATTGGGGTTAGGAGGGATTTTAACAGGTAGAACTGGCACAGCATGCCAGCTGAGGAGAGGTGTATCAACAGCTTTAATCAGGTGGGATGGATCCAGTGATGTAGTGCTTGAATGAACCATGCAGAGTGTCAGCCCCAGTGTCTGTAAGTTAAACGAATACTCAGAGTCACTTTCCGCAGTCTCTTCAGTATCTTTAATAAGCGGTTGTACATGGTGTTGGGAACTTTCGGCCTCTGGGTAGATATCTTGGAAAAATATCTCCATTCCAGGCTTCATCAGGGATAGTCTAGATGCAGTCTAATCTTCTCTTTGGTTGAGATTGGCGGATCATTCTGAGCTCTTATTCTGATGGTTGATACCCCAAATAACAAGGAGGGAAAGATTTTTTCAATTCAATGGGCTCAATTATCCCTTGCTGTCTTTTTCCTAGCCCCATTTCGTGCATGAAGTGCATGTTTTTGAACATTTAAATCACATTGACGTTTCCATGAGGGTCGTATTCTGGACAAACCCTTTCTTTGAAATCGTCCCCTGTCGGGACTAGAAGTGGCTCAACTTGAAATCCTGATAGGATCATATCATTTGACCCATGCTGTATCTCAAGGATTGGATTGCTGGTACTTGCACCCTCAACATTGTCATCATCGCCCAAAATGGTGATGACTCGTCCGTCGGTGAAGAACTTCAATTTCTGATGGAGTGAGGAAAACACACCCTTGATACTATAGAGCCATGGTTGCCCGAGAAACAGGTTCAAAACAATCTGGGATGTCAATAACTTGGAATTTAACGACAGGGTTGATAGGGACAACCCCTATTATGATATTTATGGATCCCATCACCTCCCGATAGTTATTATCTTAGGCACGTACATCAGTGGAGGTTAGAGAGAGGTCATTTTCCTTTAATCCTAAGCATTTGAAAGTTCTTTATGGGAATACATTCAAGGCGGATCCATTATCGACAAGAGAGAGTGGTATCATCATCCCCATAACTTCGACAGAGATGTTGAGTGCATGATTGTGGTTTAGCTCGATTCTGTGGATTTTTTCATCGAAAAAGGATAGCATTCAGGTAGAGGTTAAGGATCCGACTAAATTTATCACTTCTTCTGGTGTGGTATAAGGAGGAATTGTGGGTCCAGTGAGCAACTTGATCAAAGCATTTATGTGCAGTTGGGAAGACATGAAAAGCCCACATAGAGTGATGTTAACTTGAGTTTTCTTCAATTGATCGAGGATCTTTCTTTCCTCGAGGGTCATTTCTGGCATAGTAAGGTTTTCGACGCCCTTCCCTTTGTCATTGGCTGGTGGTAAGATTGGAATCTGGTAATGCCTCCCTAATCTGGTCATGTGATTTACTGAAGAAGGGAAGAATATAAACCCTATTTCCTTGTCAACCTCGAGTTATTCTTCTACCTTGTTTATTTCTTCGAGGAGTTCTTCAAATGATATCATCCCACACATGTTGACTATAGGGCCAGTTTTATCGAAAGCTTACTCTTCATTTGAATCTTTAAATTCTTCCCCCATCCGGTGGAAACAATTCTGTCTTTTTATGTAAAGTCGATGCATTCTACAACCTTAATGGCTTCTTCGTATAGGTCCTCCCATTCTGTGGGGAGATGTAAGGGTGAAGGGACCAGGCACCCTTGTAGCTTCAGAGTATTGAGTAACTCAGTCATACTGCAAATATTATTATTTTCCTGAATAATTCATCCATGATCTGGACAACGTCAACTAGGCTAACTTCATCGGTCGGTACTACCCAACTGTCTGACTCTCAGGCCCATTTTCGCGCTTCCAAGAATAGCGTAGTGAATCTATGGCAATCAATGATCATCTATGAGGGCAATTTCATCCCTAACTCTAGGAGTTGGTTTAATACTTCTGATAACTCCATACTTCCATTTTCAGAATGGGTACGGGGAGCGATGCATGCTCTGGTAAGGAGTGACAATGCTGATCAACGAGGCTAACGGGGTGTAGGAGGAAATATGGGCAAGTTTAGAGTGATTTGAGAGAGTATATGGGTGTGATTTGAGTTGAGTGATCAAATTCTGGGTTCTCTTCTAAGAAGATGGCATTGGCATGATTTGGGAGTGGGTTGTGAGCAGTGTTTGTCTTAGGATTGGCTGGTGAGACAATGGTACCCAGATCAATTAGACCTTGGATTATGTTTCGAAGGTGAAAGCATTGGTCGGTGGTATGGCTAACAGTTTGGTGAAAGGAGCAATGGGCATATGCCTTGAAGTTTCTTGGAAGTGGATTTGGCAATGTACGGGGATCCAGGGGATTGATAAGGTTTCGGCTTAACAGGGCTTGAAAAACTTTGGAGAGGGGAGCATAGAGCTCACACTACACCAAAAATAGGAATCTAGCACGATTTAAAATTGTGCTAGATCAAATCTAGCACGGTTTTGAACTGTTCCAGAATCAGGTGTTCCAAAATGGCCATTTGTTTCTGGCACGATTTAAAAGTGTGCCACATTTAACCAAACAGGAACACTTCTGGCACACTTTTAAACCATGCCAGAATTTGATATTGTTGGCACACTTTTGGCACCGTTTTGAACTGTGCCAGATTGAGCACATTTCGATAAAATTTTGGCACAGTTTAAAACCGTGCAAAAATTTGATACACTTTTGGCATGGTTTTGAACTGTGCCAAATTTTTGGATAAAAGAAAAAAAATTAATTTTTTGAAAACTAAAAAATTCACAAATTGCAAATCTTGCACGTTGTTGATAAACTAATGCACATACAAACTTCAAATTATTACAAGTCTTTAGTAGTTCACAGACCAAAAAAAATTGGGCATAGTTTCCTTTATTTTCTGGACATTGTAAAACCTGCTAATATAAAACCTGGATAACATAAAGCCCGCACGACCACAAAATATAAAAAAATAAACTTACAAAATCCCGCACGACTATAAAAGTTTACAATAACACTACAAAATCCTGCACGGCCATAACACATAAAAATATAATCATGAATAAACCCCTTGTTGTAAACCATTGAGTTCTCCGTGTGTTCCCCGTGAATAAATTCTAACGATAAAATGTTATCCTGCAAAAAAATAGGATACAAAAAAGATACGATATTAGTAACCAAGTAATTTATAAAAAAAATCTTACTTAAGCGAAAAAATTACATATAGGAGTGGGAATTATCATTATATTCTAAAATAGAAAATCTTATGCAAGTTATGACTACCTGAGAGGCCCGTGATTACGTTGTCAGTTCGTACAAGTTACATTGGTCGCGTGTGAGGTGTTCGTGCCTCTTACGAGGCCGTTTGGGGGTTGGTTTGGGTTTTCATCCTCAAACAGCTTGTTTTCATGTCTAATCTATGTATTTTGAAATAATTGTCGTATTCTCAAATAGGGAGACCCGCGACTACGTGGTCAGTTCATACAAGTTACATTGGTCACGCACGAGGTGTTCGTGCCTCTTACGGGACCATTTGGGGGCTGATTTGGGTTTTCACCCTCAAACGGATGGTTTTCAAGCCTAATCTACGTATTTTTTTTTATTAAACATGTATGTTTTCTAATCTTTCTATCTCCTTTAATCAGACAACTATAACCACAAGATGAGTCAATCGAACATGAACATAAAGAAATTTAGAAACCTGTAGATACGGTGTTTCGATTTCAATAAAGCCTATAGATTCCATCGTCTTGAGTATCTCCGATACAATCTACATAAGGAAAAATAGATCAAAAAACTAAGCTTTACACATATAGATTTACCAATAATTTGGGGAATATATCTCAAACTTACAAAATGGGTTATAATAAATAAAAGCAAAGGAGGTTGTGGGAACAAACTCAAAAACTAGTAATTAATTTCAAATATTTTTTACCTTCTCAAGTGAGCAACATATTCTTGGTGGCTCACATTCTTCATATACTCCAGGTCTTGTTGGTAGTTTTTCAACTGCCAAAATATCACCGAAACTTGTATTTACTTTTCAATAACTTGAAATACAATGCCCATAAAGGAGCTTCATATCTACTTGTCCACCTATGCCTCTAGATCATAAATGAAAACAAACATATACCATTGAATAACATCACATGATTCAACAAAATGATACATATTGAGCATTATTGGAGTAACTGTTGGTGATCAATCTCCTGCTGACCCGAATAGGGTCCGAATAACTGTTATATAAATAGTTATATATTTGTTTATATGAAAGTTATATAACTGTTTATATAACTGTTACATAAACAATTATATAAACAGTTATATAACTGTTATAGAGCATTATTAGAGTTGCACTTCATTGGAAAGTAAAGTATTAATAGACTTAATTCATCCATCCGTGATGATGTAATGCAGTGGGATTTTCGGGTGGAAGTGTCCACTACAATGCATTCTGTAAATTTGGTGAGCTTCCCAAAAGAATTGAAGGAGGTATTGATTGTACAAGATTACCTTCTTTTAGGTTTAGTAAGGTAGTTTGTTTCGGTTTGAGTGTTGGCTTATCCACACTCATTGTGAGCCAATGGGCATTAGCACCTGATAAGGAAATCCAGTGTAGATTAATGTTCTGCATCTTTTTACTTCATTTCTATTTTTCATGAGCAATCACACAGCGTTTTCATGCTAATACATGCAACTCTAAAGCAAAAATAGTAGAAAACATTGTCCATTACCTTTGAAGCCGGGTGCGATCACATTAGCCATCACCCTCTACTGCCAAACATCGAAGCACAACCTCAATTCAGTAACAGTCCCTTGATGAAATAGATACTTTCACCTGTTGATGAAATGAGTAATAAACGAAGGAAAATCTAGCCCGTGTGAGAGAGAAATAGAGAGAAAGCTAAATAAAAAACTAAAATCTCCTGAAACAGAGTTTTTCGAAGTAAATGATGTTCTCATATTTTAGAATTTTTCAAAACCATTTGAAAGATATCAATTTTTCTTATAGACAAATCTTGTTCTACAAAGAAGAGAAGACCAAAAGTCCTCAAACTACATTCAATACAAGAGAAAGATGAAAGAATTGAAAATGACAAAGATAATAAGCGAAATCCCCATTCTCTGATTCAATCTTTTAATGTACAAAAAGGCACACAGACTCATTTCCTTTATCCTTCTTAAGCTCACCAATACAAGCCTGGAATACAGTAGCAGTCCATTTAGTTCATGGAATACAAAGAATTGGCAAGAGAGAAAGTATTGGAAACAAAAAGATAGCTCTATCTAAATTAAATTTCAGGAGTTGACTATACCTGTGAAAGATGCAACACCATGCCTTCACCGGGATCTACCATAAGAAGTTCATCACTTTTGACCTCAATACCTGGACAATGAAACATGTTAGGTTTCAAGATTCTAGAAATCGGAATTTAATTAATATTATCAGAGCGAGACACAACAAAATCATAATAGAAAAGGAACGACAGAAAAATTATAATAGTAAAATCAAGACAACACCATAACACATCTAACATCATAATAGATGATAGCTAGCATATATGGATAAACATTGTTGTATACTCTATGGGCCTGTTTGGTTGTCCCCAAAATTTTAAATTAGACCATTTAAAATTAACTCATTCATGAATTGCCTTATTATTAGTGTTTGTTTGCAAGAATGAACAAATTCAAAAATGAACCAATTCATGTTGATTCACAAAAACTTAAATTAGTTCATTTCACCAAAAGCTTAAAATTACACAATTTATAATTACAACATGAATCTTAAATGCACCACTCCCATAGAGTACTCTCACCATACTTATCTCTCTCTCTCTCTCCACACACACACACGCATATCAAAAGTAAATAACTCCATTTTTCTTTTCCAAAGACACCATAAATTAGATTTAAACCAATATAAAATGAATACATTGACAATCTATTCATTTCAAATTGATGAATTTATAAAATTAAATAATTTACACAACCAAACGGGCCCTATATATATAAGAAAAATAAGAATGCACATTAGAGAACTTGGATTAATCATAGACCTGTTTTGAGACAAAAACATCATTTATTCATTGCGATATCCCAATGAATTAATGCTCTTAAAACTTTTACAGTCCTCCACCAGATATTATTCGCTTCCTCGAAGTAAATTTAGCATTTATTAGTTATGAATCACACCTAACATAACTAAAGTCTGCTGAAGTTAGTGTAAATTTGTTTATCTCTTTCAAGATTTATAGCCTAACAAAAAGGGAAGCACCATCACACCTAAAGTTTCACCCAAGCCTCAGTCAAAAGTCTTAGAAACAATCGTATAAAACACACTACATAACCATCTCAAAACAAGATTTTACAAAATCAAAAGCATGTACGCAATTCAGCTGTATTTTTTTGTTCTTTCTTTTTTGGGTTTTTAGCTAAATAAAATGCACAAGGAGATCAAACACATGATAAATAAATGTAAAACCCCTATATACTCAAAATCCCTAATATATAGAACATGTCAAAAATGAAATCGAGCATCACTGTAACATAATACCATTGAGACCTAAATGGAAAGAACACACATAGTTCAAAATCACCTATGCCACTGGATGAACGGCGGTGGGGAGAAGCGATTAAGGGAAAGATTAGAAGCGGGTCATCAAGGATAGGGGTAACAGCGATTGGCAGTAGGATGAATGACGGATGGTGGATGGAGGATGAACGACGACTGCAGGGATAAGGGGTGACATAGAGGAGAGGGGCTGAAACTAGGAGGGGCGGAGATGAAGGGATGAGAGGAGAGGGACACTTCTGGTAGGAGGGAGAGAGAAATGATTAAGAGAGAGAAAGAGAAAAGATAGACTTAGGTTAAATTAGTTGGATCCGGCTTAAATTTTTGGGATAATATTTTTTTAATAAATCGTACCGATATCTAGCACAGTTTTAAACCGTGCCAAATTTTGGCACTGTTTTAAACTGTGCTAGATTATTAATAAACCATGCCAAATTTTGGCAGTGTTTTAAACCGTGCTAGATTCTCCTTGTCTCAGTGTGCCAAATTAGCAGTTTTGGTGTACTGTCAGTATATTCCTTTCGAACTAGGATAGGGAAGCTTTCTGGTGCCCATGAGGTGGTTAGTTAAGAGATATTGTTGATGGTTGAGATTGCAACATTGATAGGTTTATCATATTTTCTTGGAGTGAATTATACGGACACTTTCTTTAGTTCAACTTCTGTTTTAGCAAGACCTTCCTCGATTTCTACTCCTGCTTATCTGAGAGCTCGGAAGTGGAGATAATATTATCCTCCCATTGTTGCTCGGACTTGGGGTAAGAAGTGCTTCTTCACAATGTTGACTTGTTCTTCCTCGGATGGTCGATTGGTCATGGTGGCTGCTTTTTCCATCCATCGAGCTATGAAGTTACTGACTGATTTCGCAAAGTTCTATTTAAGTAGTTCTAAATCAAGACAGGTGACCTCAAGCTCTTCATTGTATTTCTATTACGACATAAATTCTCAGGCTATATCCTCCTATCGACGGATTTTGGACTCCTCGAGAGACAAAAACCATCGGAGGGTGCTATCCTTCAAAGTTTGCTGAAATAATTAGGCCATCATTTCTCCTTTCTTTATTAAAAATCCAAAAACATTTCTCCTTTCTCGATATTTGGCATCTTAAACTTCTCGGGTAATCTCACCTTAGGATAAGGAGACATGTGGGTGTAGTCCCTGTAATTTCTAGAAATTCTGACTTAGTCGAACTTCTTAGTTAGCATCTTGAGATATTCTTTGTCCTTGTTCTCCTCTTCCTCTTTTGGATCAATGATCATAGGCAAGTTAGCCCCACGCTGGGCAAGGTTTGGCATAGGAAGCTGGGCAGGCAGCGGCCCATTAGCAAGAGGGGCACATAGAGCATGTTGATACTCTTCGAGAACCCAGATAGGCTTAGGTGGACCCATAGCGTGAGGGAATAGGACCTCGAGCTATTGAGGAATATGAGCCTGGTTTCATCGCATCTCTCGGACCTCAGTCTGGAGGTTGTCAATCTTGGACACGAGCTGAGCTAAGACTGCCATCGGATCTGACTGCACAACTAGTACATGATCTGTGTTCTCTATGGAAAGCAGATGGATTCCAGACTAGGAAGAAGTAGTAGGGGAACGGACGGAATTCTGGGGTGATTTGACTAAAGACCGAAGCCAATAAGGAGCCAAGCCAAGGGCATGCAATCGATCTGAGAAGGATTTATTTTTGAAAACATAAGAATGAAAATATTTTTGACATTTTTTTTATATTGAAGAACAAAATATTTTTGGATTTTTGATAACGAAGATAGAAATGGTTTTTGATTTTTTGATAAAGAAATGAGAAATGTTTTTCTATTTTTGATAAATAAAGGAGAAATGTTTTTGGATTTTTTGATACAAAAGGGAGAATGTTTTTGGATTTTTTTTATAAAGAAGGGAGAAATATTTTTGGGAGACAGGTCTCAGCATGATTATTATAATTATTATGTTCTCACTTATATTAAATTCTCCTAAAGGCAAAATAAAATGTCGGACGGGGCCCGAGCCTGAAAAAGTTAGGTTTGTAACATATGCAAAGTTATGGTTGGACTTATGACCAGGCTCATGGGAAGGGTCCCATTTTAAAAATGTGAGAAAATTTGGGCGAAAGGCCGACCCAGAATTTTGGTAGAGTTTCGGGTTGAAACTGGCAATCTAACATGTGTGTCCTAGGCTTGACACCTATATGTGGATATGCAGTTGGTTGGGTGAATTGGAAAGGGTTCCCCTTTTGGCATGACTTCCACGATATACGTCTTGCTTTTGAGGGCAATCGGTATGTGTGGACAAGCTATTTGATATACCTGAGTGTAGGTAAATTGCCTCGCTGTATACCTTGTGGGGACGGTAAGTGTGAGAGCGAATTCGATATACTCGGCGTATATGAACGAGTTCCCTGTTACATACCTCCCATCATGACTTCGATCAAGAAGTACGATGCGGGGGAACCGTTCGATATACGTCGAAGGTACTTATCCAATGGAAGGTGAGAGCTATATCACATAGGCTAACTGCGCCCTGTTGAACCAGCGTCCATTACGAAGTGACCCTTCAATTACTAGGAAAATTTTTGTAAATAACAATGCTCTTTGGTGATGTCGTGTGAATCATGCATGATTCTCTTATTAGTATCTTATGATGAGAGTGTCTTTCTTAAACATGCCAAACAGGGAGAAAGGTCCAAGTACCAAGGGTATACCAAGTATGGATGGGTGATGCATGCAACATGTGGATATATGTGATCCTAGGTGCATATGGTACGAAGTGTACATGAAAAATCTTCTACAAGTGTGTGAAGAGAAGCATAAGCATGAGGTACACATGAAAAAGGGGAACATACAAAGTAAGGGAGTATATAAGAATATAAAACACCTATGTAAATAGAGTCTAGCCCTCATATAAAAACATCCCCAACGGAGTCGCCATTATGGCCATCCCCGA
Source organism: Sambucus nigra (assembly GCA_949130495.1). Lineage (NCBI taxonomy): Eukaryota > Viridiplantae > Streptophyta > Magnoliopsida > Dipsacales > Adoxaceae > Sambucus > Sambucus nigra. The sequence goes on from OX422220.1 coordinate 154,766,894, forward strand.
TCCTCGCGGAGAGAGAGAGGAGGGCTCATCTCACACGGTGAGAAGATCTTGATCCCGCGCATCCCTCTCGGGAGCGTTTTGACCGTCACCGATGATATGTGAGGTGAAAAATGTAGAGAGATGGAGTCTCTAGTCTATTTTACTCAAAACAAATAAAAGAAGGTGAAGGCATCCCGAAGGAAAACATCCAAAGGCATACGGATACGTACAAAATCAAAATTGATTCGAAAAATGTTCGGAGGATAAGTTACGAAATGGGAAGGTGTTAGGCACCCATTTCACCCTTGCGATCTCTCATGGATTGTTGTTATTTTCCTCTACTTCCCCGTGATATGTGTCATGTGTATAAGTAGTGGAGATAGGAATCATCGACTTGTATCATGGAAGAGATAAAGCGAGTCATCCATATGAATGTTCCTACAAGTAATATTAGAAAATAGGATTTACGGGATTATCCTAGCGCTGATCGTTATAATGGAACAATAATGCATATAGAATAATACGCCACTAAGAACAAATATATGTATATGTAAATATATATAATCTAAGAGAATTAAGTTAAAGAATTAGAAAAATAGAAAGTGTGAGAAAAGTAGGACTCGAATCTCGGGTTTTAACCCGAGACACCTACGTAGCCTATAGAGGCATAGAAGTCCACGTAGTTCATATACAAAACGAGGGGTAGGGTTTATCCCATAAATCCAATCGGGGACTTCTCTTATGTGTGGGTGTGTGTAAAAAGGTGTTGTAGTTATGAGAAAAGTGTGAGAATTCCCGTTTGGAATTTATGAGCAAACGCTTTTTTCTTATTTTTTTTGGTTTTATTTATATGAAAATAAGATATGTGCAATAATAGTAAATAAAAAGTAAATTAGGATATGTGAGATGGAGAGAATAAAAGTGCTAAGTAATAAAATAAGTTGATGAGAATTTAGGATAATTTGAAGAGAGAGTGGAGAAAGTTAGACCTTCTTGAAGATCTTCAGCTTGATCTTGAATGTTGGAGATAAGCCCTTGCACTTGGATAATGATGAAGGGTAGTTAATTCACCAAGTTTGATGAAAAAGATAATGAAAAGTGAAGGTTGGAAAAGGATTTGGATGTAGAAATCACGCTGACTTCGAGAGATGTTTTTTGAGTTCGCTGAGAGTGATGGATTTTAGATCTTGGGTCCTCTTGCAATGAGGTCAGACCTTCCTTTTTATAGGCCCAGGTCATTTTCTATTGGCATAGGTCTTGTCTTGCCAATCGACGGGTGTTTTTAGGCACACTACCGATAGGCAGGATTTGGAACCTACCGTTTAGCAGTCTTTTTCAGGTTCCTTCAAAAAAATGGTTGTAAAATGAAAACCGTTGATTCAAATCATGCACGGGGAAAACCGATGGAAAGTTATTTCAGAGACCTTAGAAAGTCCTTTGGACTTATCCCGGGTTCGAGAGTTAACTTTGGGTCAAATGTGGCTCGGAAACGCTCGTAGGTCCTTTGGACGGGGGATTATCGGACGTAAATGGATCGTTCGTTCGCATGGTAAGTCATAATTTTGCATGGGGAGAACTTTGGAAAGGTTATGAGATATACTTCGACATTACATGGAGTTTGACTCAGTTCGAGGAGTTGACTTTGGTCAACCGAGGCATAGGAGCATTCCTTGACCTTTGGAGTAAAACGGATCATTTGTCCGTACCATAAGTCAGAATCATGCACAGGGTGAACTGTTGGAAAGGGGTTTCAACTCCCTTTGAATATTCAATCAGTCTTGATCGAGCTAAAGACTTTATTTTGGTCAGACGGAGCCCAGGTGCGTCCAGTGACCTCCTGATCAAATTTCTGGGAAACTGGGTCGTTTGTTCGAACCGTAAGTCAGAATCGTGCACGGGGAAGATCGTAGGAAAGGGGTTTTAGTGGCCTTTGAGGATTCATTCAGTCTTAGTCAAGCTAAAAAGTTTGACTTTTGGTCAAACGGAGCCTAGGAGTGCCTGATGGCCTCTAGGTCAGTACTCGGGGTATGACTTAGGTTTGTAGTGATGAAGGGAGGCATTAGGGACCTAAGGAGAGGTTAGGGGGTGCTAGAATGGGGTGTCTATAGCATCCATGGGCAGTTTCATAATAAATTCGGGCTCGCTAGTGTTTTCCTTATCACTCTCATTCAAGGGTACATCTTCAGTCTCTTTCGTGCTAGGCAAAACCTCCTTGTCTTTTGGCTTCTCGTGTGAGGGAGGTGATAAATCAATGACTCGCCCACTACATAGAGTGGTGACAGCTTTTCATTGCTCTTGCTTATCGAAAGATGTAGAGCTAACATCATCTTGACCTTCAGGAGGTCTTTGTCCTTGAACCAAACATTTTCCCTTTTCTTGGACACTCAATGAAGATTTTAACTTAGATAAGCTCGTACGCATCTCAGTGAACATACGCTCAAACCTGGCGTTGGTTGCATTTTGAAATTGGTTAAAATGGTTAAGTTTTCATCAAGATTCCTCCACGGTGGGGTAATATATGGCCTTGAAGGTGGATCTTGCATGTGTGCTTGCATAGGTTCCATTTTCTAAAATTGAGGAGGGGTGGACGTAAGGCAACATGTGAATGTGGATTCAACGCATCTTGTTGTTTCCCATAGCTAAAAATAGGATGGTTTCTACACAAAGAGTTATACGAGTTCCAATGAGGAGCGTTAAAATTTCCCTTAAACCCTCCTATAGCTTCCACTTGCTCGGGGTTACATAGCTTTATAGGCAGGTATCATCGGACATTCCTTTGTTGAATGGATTGCCTCGCAAATAGCGCACACTTTTTCTTTCATAATACGGGTGGATCAAAATATCTTCTCTCAGTCGTACCTCAAGTAGGTTCCTCATACTCTTCTCAAATTAATCAAGTCGTCGATCTACCACGGTATCATGATTCAATTGATATAGACCGGACGCAACAGGATTATTCGACACTTGTCGAGGTCAGTTTTGGGCATTAGGATCAGATGCGTCCCATACTTGAGTAGTCTCGGCAACATAATTAAGATGAACCTCAGCGTCACTCGCATCTCATTCCCAAAATGGTCTTTCGTACATTGTTTGAACAAGTTGTTTTAGATGCTATTGTAAAATCATGATGGAAGAAAGAGATAAGGTGATGTTTCTCAAATCCATGATGGGGCAAGCATTAACCAACTCTTGGAATCATTCCCAACACTTGTCAAATGGCTCATTATCTCATTGTAGAAAGGCTTGGATTTGAGCCTTGATAGAGTTTATTTTATGTGGTGGAAAGAACTTTGAAATAAACTTGGATTGCATATCCTTTCATGATATGATCGAGTTCGGTGGTAAAGACCAAAGATAGGACTTAGCTTTATCCTTTAAGGAAAAAGGAAAAATCTTTAGGCGAACGATATCTTGCGGGGAAAGCTTGATCACTAAAGGTTTCGCATGCCTATTCGAACTCTCGAATATGGAGATATGGTTTCTACGAATCCATACCATGAAAAGTTGGAAGAATTTGTATCATCCCATTATGGAAGTGGAACTGACCGGCTTTATACGGGAGTAAAATGCAACCAGGGGTGACAGTTCACTCGAGAGTGAGGGGTTCTTTCATGGGATGATACGACAGGTTTCCCTCACCCATACCAAAACTAGCAATATCTGGCATTGGCTCTCTCTCCAATGGACTCAGAATCCTGACTCGGTGTTATAAATGTGTGACTCACTGTGTGTCTCATGATGGAGTTTGGAGGGGTAGGAGGTGGAGCCCAGAATTGTGGAACGCGGGGGGTATGGGGGCTTTCGGAATTATACTCAATGATGGAATTTTTGTTAATTCTTATTGGAGTATTTTGAGGAGTTTGTCCTTGATTTTGCATGAAAGGGATTTTGAGAGATGACTTCTTCTCTTTTTTTTTCCTTATTTTTTTTTTCTTGATTTTTGATTTTTTTTTGGCTTTTCAAAATTTTGGAATCAAATTTAGGATTAAATATACTAACCTAAAGTCTACCTAATTTCTCGACAATGGTGCCATTTTGATCGAGGGGAAAATCGAGCATCCGTATAAATACGCTAATCGTTGTTATCAGCTTCCGATTGCAATACAAAAAAAGCTAAACTTTAACTACGCTCTTATGGAGTAGCGGCCAGTCTGGGTATCGAATCCACATGAAATGTTTGATAGATTTTAATTGATTTATTACTTCAAAAATAAAGTAGAAAAGATGATGATGGGGTGGGAAAGGAAAAAAAGGGAAAACATAAGAAGTTATCTTTTTTTTTGGAGAAGAGGGACTGAACCCCCACACATGATATTAAAAAATAAAGATAATCTCTCTAAGAAATACAATCTCAAGAAAATAAAGCTAATGGGGAGACAATTTCCAAAAGCTAGCGAAAATAAATGTGGAGTTTTATTAGAACCCCATTACAAAGTAGAAAGAAAACAATAAAACACTATAAAGAAACTGATCTAATATAGTAGCAACTCATCTTGTCCAGCTGGTAAGCACCTCTAACCATTATTGGAAGATCCTTCACATTTTCGAGAATTTGAACCCCATTCACATTAACTCCAATATTGGCCAGACTACCAGCAACCATATTTGATTCCCTATAGCAATGAGATAAAGAATAATTGATCCCATTCAAGACTGAATTAATATCTCTAACAATGGAGATTAATCTCCAAGGTGGAGAAGAGTCTTTATTGATCAGATTAACCACAAATAGAGAATCAGGCTGAATGTCAATTTCATTTGAATTCCTTTGCAGACATCGATTGACACCAAGACTTAAGCTTTTAAGCTCCATCAGAGAATTAGTTGCCAATTCTTCATTTTGAGCAAACGCAAAAATCAATTTTCCTTTGTCATTCCTTACAATACCATCCATACCTTCTTTTCCAGGATTTCCTTTATAGGACCCTTATATATTCAGCTTTACTCTACCACCATGAGGGAATTTCCATTTGATAGGATATGAAATGATTGCTTTAATTTTGAATTGCAGATCAAACACCTCATGAATAACTTCAGAAAAGGAAGAACCTCTTTTATCAAAACATTGGCATTTGCAAATATCAGATATTAAGGAGATAACATTATTTTTAATAATATGAAAGTTACAAATGATGCCTTCAAACAAGGAATTGTTCCTGGCCTTCCAGATCTCCCACACAATAGCTAAAGGAATTATTCATAGTCCAACTTCGCAGATTGCATCCACCAACTAATAATCAGAGATGAAAGATTATTCCTGTCTAATTTTATTCCCATCAACTTTGAGAAGAAGTCTCATAACGACAAAGCTAATGGACATTTAATAAACAAATGAGCTGAGGTTTCTTCACTAGCATTGCAGACATAGCATGGAGAACCCATTTTCATCCCAATCTTTTTCAAATTTTCATCAATGGGAATGGAAGAATTAATTACCCTCCACATATTTATAGATATTTTCTTTGGAAGTTTGGCATCCCAGATAATGTTGTGAACTATAGAAAATGAACAGATAATCTTTAAGCAACCATAATTGAAGATAAGGAAAAATAACCTGATATTTCTGGACACACCTTTTTATCTTCCACCACTTCCATATGTTTTAGGCACTCTTCTTTCACTTGCTGGATATGTTTCCAAGTATGAGATCCCCCTAAAGAAGAATTATTCCAGTGCTTATACCTATTTGACATGAATTTTGCCCACAACTAATCTTCACTTTTCATTTTCCAAAACATCTTCATGCTTGATGCTTTAATTAAAACTAACAAAATACGGATTAATTAGAGATAAGGCTAGAATACAATCCTCCAAACCTTAGTATTTTTACCGGATATAAAACTAGCTTGAATTAGATAATTGATTAAACCCAGTCTTTATTAATCTCAAACATTACATATATGAGAGTACTAGTACGCATCATACATAATCAACTGCAAGAATAAAGCGGTGTTGAAATAGCTAACACGCGCATCGCACTCTTAAACACCCCGGTTACCTGGGGCAAGTGAGGTTAAAAGACCTACGACGGTTGCAACAACTACTTAACATGATTCAATCATTATTTAATTGAAAGACTAATTTTTTATACGTGAAAACTACATCAGGTTGGGTTCATGCACCCCAACCCTTCGAAATCTATCCTATCATGGTATTATAAATCTCTACGTAAAAATACATTAATATGCATGAAAACATAATGAAGTAATAATCAAAGTACTGAAAATAAAGGTTATCAAGATTAAATAACATGAACATGCAAGAAGAAATTGAGTCTTTAAGAAAAACTAGAAAAGATCTTGAATTACCTAATGAATAAATATATAGGTTACAAGTTGTTAGAAGAGTCCCCAAAACATGAAACTATTTTGACTAAAAGATAAGGACAAAATAAAAATCCTGTATTTGGCAATTTTGTCACACTTAGAAAGCTGGACTAATGGTCGGATCGGTTCTTTTTCCCACTTTATCGGATCGGTTCTATCTCCAATTTTATGCAAGAAATTTGATAACACTGGACTGGTTTAGTTTTTCTGGTATTTTTTCTTTCTTCATTTATGATTTTTTTTTTCTCAATCTTCAAAATGGCATAACTCTTTCATCGTAGCTCCAATTGGGGCGCTGTTTTTTTCACTGTTCTTGTATTTTCTAGCTATTAATATTTCGAGTAAGATCCACCTCCAAACTCAAGCTAAAGAATTACCAAAATCCCCTTGAACTCCCTATTTCTTAGTTTATTTCACTGTTTCGAGTTCTCTTTTGCACTTTCTTGCATGACATACCGGTCAAATACATAAGAGATACACAAAACATGAAATACTTTCCAAAAAGGGTTAGTAGCTTATGAGATCATAACAATTCAATTACACTGAACGGGATAATAAAAATACCGAAATTAAGGGTTTAAATATACAATATTTATGCCTAACCAACCATAAAAATAGAGTGTGCCCTACTTGTTAGACTCATCACCCAGCTATAGCGACATGTACACCTCCTACAATGGGTTCCCTAACCCTCCCTTTTTTTGCACACAAGGTCAAGTAAATTCCTCCTCATTTTAGCTTATTCGACGGTAACAAAAAATCTCATTTATTTTGTTCATATTTTATACGTCGAACACCTAAAAAAATCCTCATGTTTTTCTTTGTTAATCATGCACCAATATAAGTATATATTATATACAAGGCCATTACGTATCTGTAATATTTTTGCATAAGTCATGAAAAAATCATGTCAGCCTTTAATAAATATATGGATACCCTTGTTGATACCAAAATTAATATGCTGATGTGGACGAATAATACGAAGACACGTGTCAATCCACGTGGCACGATAGCAGCGAGGAAGTTCATTTCCCGACCAACCATGCTTCTTTCCGAGCAACGAGGATATACCGAGGAACTCTAGCGCACCGAGGTACTCTAGTTCTCCGAGGAACTCCTGATCAGCGAACAGCTATGGCGGTCCGAGCTGCACCTCGATCGTATCATTAATTGCCAGATAATCAACAGTTCAGATATTCATTGAATGCTTATATTCTTAACGCGCACGCTGCATTAAATGTATTACCCTTTCACATGTATATCATTTAATGTATCGAACCTTTCATGTACAGACTCAAGGCTATAAATACCTTGTATCAAACCCATTCAAGGGGACCGGAATTCCTTGAGAGAACTTGTAATCAAGAATTCTGCAAACACTCAGCAATAACATAACAGTGGACGTAGGCTTTATTCCTAGCCGAACCACTTTAAAAATCCTTGTCTTATTTATTTATCTGTGATTGAATAATTAGAGCAATCTTGTTTTTTACATCAACAGATTGGCGCCGTCTGTGGGAAACGACTGTTACTATCGTTTTTCGCAAAAATCATTTGTTATCAATGGCAGATAATCCAGAATCCAGTAATCGAAATGCTGGAAATCCTCCAAATCCATCTGCAACTCCAGATCTGGCTGGAATTATGACAAATCTGGCTCAAGGACAAACCGCCATGCAAGAATCTATGAGGCAACTCATTCAAACTCTTCAAGGCGGTGCACCTACCTATTCAGGACAACGGAGTGATCGTGGGCAATCACGATCCAGACGTACTGCGTCATATCGCAATGGGGAATCTAATGATTCTTCTTATCAACCTGGGCGAACTTCATCGATACGGGCTACGGATACAAATCAACCTATATCTCTCTCTCCGGAGAGAACCAGCGCTTTGGAAAGATTAAGCAGGGCGTCTCCTTTCAGTCGATTAGGACCAAGGAGGAATATGAGTCCACCTAGAGCTCCATCGAGAAGTTTTCGGCCACCATCAGGTTTGAGAGAAGGATCAGCACAATCACGACCAGCTACTCGTCGAGATAAATCTCAGGAAGCTACGTCAGAACAATCAGTTGCTCGGACTAAGCGGCCCGAGGAAGGAAATGAAGCATGGAAAGGTTCCATTCAGCGGTTGGTGGATAGACTGGGCGAAATGGCTAAGGCAAGAAACCCCTTACAGAGAACTTTTGTTCAAGGGACACCTTTTGTGCAAGCCATTGTGGATTTTCCTACACCATCGAAATTCAAAGCACCTGTGGTGACCCCCAAGTATGATGGAAAGACAGATCCTATACTTCATATAGAACAATACCAAGCTGCCGCCGACATATATGCCGTCCCCGACGAGATGAGGTGTAGAGCATTCTCGGGAACTCTTACCGGATCTGCACAGATATGGTATAACAATCTTCCTCGGGGTAAGATTTCAACTTTATTCAATTAGCCGAATTGTTCATTGGGAATTTTTGTTTTGGGGCGAAGCCGATAAAGAGAGTAGCACATTTGTTAAGTGTTAGACAAAAATCAGGTGAAAGTACTAGAGACTACATAACTCGTTTTAATAACGAGAAGTTGGAAGTCGTAGATTACGAAGAAAAGACAGCAATCACTGCTTTGATGAGTGGTTTGCTGCCTAATAAGTTGTACTACACCTTGGCCAAAGATCCACCTAAAACTATGTCCGAGTTGATGGCAAAAGCAGCCAAAATTATGAATGCCGAGGAGGCTATGGCTGCGAAGAAGAATATGGATAAAGAAGTAAAAGTGGAGGTCGACAAGTCTAAGAAGAAAGATCAGAAAGGTAATGGTGGTGACAAGCATTACAGGAATAATAGGACAACGTTGGAAGTCCTAAAGAAGTACGATAATTATACCCCATTGAAAATAAGTATTAATCATGTTTTGGAAGAAATCAAGAACAGCGAGGAAATCAAGTGGCCAGAGAAACTGAAGACAAATCCTGATCTGAGGAATAAGGCCAAATATTGCGAGTTTCACAAAGATCATGGCCATATGACCAAAAATTGCATAGCCCTTCAGAACGAGATTGAAACACTCATCCGAAGAGGAAAGTTGTCAAAGTATGTAGATCGTAGAGATGAAAGGAAGAATGATGACAGAACTAGAGAGAGATCTAGATCTCCTCGTCGTGCAAAGGAGAAAAAGAAGAGGGATCATGAAGATGATCCAGATGATGACCCTGATCTTCCCAAGAAGCCAAGGCAGCCTGAACGAGAGGTATTTTCCATTCGTTTTGGGTCATTTGATTGTAATGTTATTACAGGAGGAGATGCAGGAGGAGGAGACCTTACTGCAGAAAGAAAAGCTTACCTCGGAGAGGCTCAAGCTCGTTCATATATTCAGCGAATAAATCTGGCCGAGGATGATCGTCCGAGGAAGGTAAACAAAGAGAAGCTAGTGATTAGTTTTTCAAAAAACGACCTGGCAGGTGTTCTTTACCCTCATGATGATCCGTTGGTGATCAAAATGAGGATGAAGGATGTGGTCATTTCAAGGGTGTTAGTAGACAATGGTAGTTCGGCAGACATCATGTACTATTCATGCTTTGATAGCTTGAATTTAAAATTATCTCAATTGGAACCTTATCACAGACCCCTTCTGGGTTTTGCTGGCGAGAAAGTTTTTCCACTTGGGACGATCAAGTTGGATATACTCATTGGAACTTGGCCTGCTTGTCGAACAGAAAGAATACGCTTCTTTGTGATGGATAAGAATGTGCAGCCAGCCTACAACATCATCATGGGAAGAGTTGGATTGAAGAAGTTCGAAGCAGTTCCATCTACAGTACATCAGTGTTTGAAATTCCCAACGAATTTTGGAGTCGGAATTATGAAAGGTGATCAAAAAGTAGCTCGGGAATGCTATTATTCGTCTGCCGATCAAGAAGAACTTGAAGAATCAAGGAAAAAGACTAATACTTATCAAGTGGAGGAGGGTACAGAAATTGAAACTCTTGACCCTAGAGATGAATCTCAACTCGTAAAAGGGCAGGTGGTGGAATCTACAGAAAATGTTATTCTGGACGACGAGCATCCTGAACGAGTAACCCAGATAGGATCGTCGTTGGATGTTTCAATAAAATAGGAGTTGATAACTTTCTTGAGAAACAGGAAGAATACTTTTGCTTGGAGTCATGAAGACATGCCAGGAATAGATCCAAACTTCTTATGTCATGAGCTCAATGTGAATAAGGAGATCAAGCCTGTGAAGCAGAGAAGAAGAGTGTTTAGTCCCGAGAAGAACCAGGCCATACAAGAGGAGGTCGAGAAACTCCAGAAAGCCCAATTCATTGAAGATGTGAAATATCCAGATTGGTTGGCGAATGTGGTGATGGTAAAGAAGAAGAACAACAAATGGAGAATGTGTGTTGATTTCACTGATCTTAACAAGGCATGCCCCAAAGATCATTTTCCATTGCCCAGAATTGATCAACTAGTGGATTCTACCTCGGGACATGAGCTACTCAGCTTTATGGATGCATATTCTGGCTACAATCAGATCAAAATGAAGCCCGAAGACAGGGAAAGTACTTATTTTATTACCCCAAGGGGAACTTATTGTTATAATGTTATGCCTTTTGGTTTAAAAAATGCAGGTGCAACATATCAGCGGCTGATGAACAAGGTTTTTGCCGAACAAATCAGTTGCAATATGGAAGTCTATGTCGACGACATGCTCACCAAAAGCAAGAGAGCTACTGATCATCTAGTTGACTTAGGCCAGACCTTTGATCAACTGGATAAATACCAAATGAAGCTCAACCCGGCGAAGTGTACCTTTGGAGTACGAGAAGGAATGTTTCTCGGATACATCGTCAATCAACGAGGTATTGAGGCAAATCCAGAAAAGATCAAAGCTCTTTTAGGGCTGCGATCCCCAACGAGGAGGAAAGAAGTACAGAGTCTTACAGGACGAGTTGCACCGCTCAACAGATTTGTATCCCGAGCAACTGATAAATGCCTCCCATTCTTCAAAACACTGCGAAAAAGTTTTGAGTGGACTGATGAATGTGAGAAGGCCTTTCAAGATTTGAAGAAGTATTTGGGAGCCCCACCATTGTTGTCTAGGCCAATAACTGTAGAGAATCTGTACTTGTATTTGGCAGTATCAGAGAATGCAGTTAGTTCAGCATTGATCAGATTGGAGAATGGAGTCCAGAAACCTATCTATTACACAAGTAAAGCTTTCCGAGGTGCAGAAATCAGATACCCAAAGCTTGAAAAATTGGCATTGGCATTAATTGAAGCAAGTAGAAGAATGAGGCCATACTTCCAGGCCCATACAATCATTGTGTATACCGACATGCCATTAAGACAAGCCCTTCACAAACCAAAAAAGTCAGGAAGATTGATGTATTGGGCAATAGAACTCGGTGAATATGACATTGTGTATGAACCCAGATCATCATTGAAGGGGCAAGCTGTAGCAGATTTTATAGCAGAGTTCACATACCCTGATACCCCCGAGGAACAAAAGGTACTTGCTGACCTACCTGTGGACGATACAGTATCAACAGACACAAATCCAGACCAACTAAGGTTGGTAAAAGGACTTGTGGATATAGAAAAATCATCATATTCAAACCCAGACCAACTAAGGTTGGTAAAAGGGCGCGAACAGATGACTGATGAGGAACGAAAAATACCAGGGAATGATGAAACAAAACAGCAGATATTTTACCGAGGAACTCTGACGGACAAGAAATTTGAAGACGAGGTACCTACATGGAAATTATATGTAGATGGATCATCGTGCACAGCTGGTTGTGGAGCAGGAATTGTTTTAAACACCCCAGATGATATTGACATGGAGTATGCCCTGAGATTCCAATTCAAAGCTTCCAATAACGAGGCTGAGTATGAGGCTATGATAGCAGGATTTCATTTGGCGAAAGTTATGGAGGCACGGCAAATAATTGTTTTCAGTGATTCTCAATTAATTGTGAATCAAATGATGGGAGTATATGCAGTTAAGGGAGAATTAATGGTGAAGTACCATGCAAAGGCGATGGAGTTATTGGCAGAATTTGATGCTATTCAATTGGTGAGAATACCGAGGATGGAGAATGCTAGAGCAGACGCATTGGCCCGATTAGCGTCAGCTACGCGCACCGAGCTGCGAAGAACGATACCAATTGAAGTATTAGAAAATCGGAGTATAGAGGAAGATCTGATGGTAAATATAATTACCCTTGATTTGGGACCATCTTGGATGGATCCTATCAGGGCATACATTGAAGAAGGAGAATTACCGGAGGACAAACTAGCTGCCAAGAAATTGAAGTATAAAGTTGCTCGATATGTGTTAACTAATGGTGTTTTGTATAGACGAGGAATTATGGCAGGTTTACAGAGATGTGTGCATCCATCAGAAGTCAAAGAATTGATTGAAGAAATCCATGAAGGATCTTGTGGAGCTCATGTAGCAGGTCGGACACTTTTGCAAAGGGTAATGACACAGGGATATTACTGGCCGACGATGAGGGATGATTGTATAGCCTATGCTAAGAAGTGTGACAAGTGCCAACGTTTTTCCTCCATCCGAAGAACTCCACAAGCATTGTTGACACCCATAACTTCACCTTGGCCATTTGCCATGTGGGGGGTTGATCTGGTTGGACCACTGTCGATGACCCGAGGAAGGTTCAAGTATCTCGTCGTGGCAGTAGATTATTTTACTAAGTGGGTGGAAGCTGAACCACTAATTGATATGACGTATGAGAAGGTATATCAGTTCATTTGGAAGAACATCATTTGTCGATATGGTCTCCCTCATGCTTTCATCACAGACCATGGAACACAATTCGATAATGAAGAATTTGATGCCTATTGTCATCAGTCGAACATTTTGAAGTATCATTCAGCACTAGGCCATCCCCAAAGCAATGGACAGACTGAGGTGACAAACAGAACATTACTAAATGGTTTAAAGAAGAGGTTAAGTGAAGCTAAAGCAAATTGGATCAATGAGCTCCAATCAGTACTATGGGCTTACCGAACAACTCCCCAAGCAACAACTGGAGAATCACCATATATGTTAGCATTTGGAAGTGAAACTGTGATACCTGCCGAGTTGGGTCTCCCAACTCATAGAGTGCTGAATTTTAACTCCCCAGTCAGCGATTTGATGAGAAGACTGGATTTGGATATGCTCGAGGAGGTTAGAGAAGTGGCAGCCATTAGGAATGCTGCTTACCAACAACGTACAGCTCTGTTTTACAACAAAAGGGTGAAGAAATGTGATTTAAAAGAAGGGGATTAGTGCTAAAGAAAGTCATTCAGAAGCAAAATAAGTTGGAAGCAAACTGGCATGGACCTTACCGAGTTACAGAGGTTGTTCGTCCAGGAACTTACAGAATAGCAACTCTAGAAGGAGAAGAATTTAAGAATGCGTGGAATGCTGAACACCTACGCAAGTATTATCAGTAATGTAAAATGTAAAGCATTCCCTTCATTATGAATAAAGCGAGGATGTTTCGCCATTTTCTTTCTGGTTGAAAGTTTTTCGTGGAATACTAGTGTAATACACTACGCACACAAAAAGTGCTCTAAGGAGCCAAAAAGTGCTCTAAGGAGCCAAAAGCTCTAAGGAGCCAAAAAGTGCTCTAAGGAGCCAAAAAGTCCTCTAAGGAGCCAAAAGCTCTAAGGAGCCATAAAGTGCTCTAAGGAGCCAAAAGCTCTAAGGAGCCATAAAGTGCTCTAAGGAGCCAAAAGCTCTAAGGAGCCATAAAGCGCTCTAAGGAGCCAAATGCTCTAAGGAGCCAAAAAATACTCCTTTGGTTAGGAGGCGCTCTAAGGAGCCAAAAGCTCTAAGGAGCCAAAAAATACTCCTTTGGTTAGGAAAAACAAAATATTCCAAAATACACCAAGTATAGTTGGTCGGGGATAAAGACCCACTAACTGTAGTTGGTCGACGAGGACAAATTATTGACCTTAGTTGGTCGGACACATTTTTATATTTGAAATTGAACCAAGTATGGCTGGTCAGGGATGAAAATCCATCAACTGTAGTTGGTCGACAAACATTATTTATCCACCTTGGTTGGTTGGAAACAGTTTGAACAATTTATACTCATTACTGTATTATTAAGTGATTGGACAACCTTGATACTTGTAACTTTTTATTAAGTTGCTCAATGAACAATATTATTGTTATCTTTTTAACAGATACATATGCGTAAGTGTAAAGTGTTTGATAAACACGAGATAATACCAATACAGATTTACAAACAAAAATGAAGTCTTTCATTAAAAATTCAAAATAAATTACAAGTTACATGAATGTACTAACTGTTACATTGAAAACCTATTCTATTGGTTTCTTTCCTTTATTTTTTGAAACAGGCTCCTCGCCAGCAGGAGGATCTTCTAGGCAAAGAGGAGAATTAATGAAATTAACATCCCTGAGCATTCTGACGTTCATCACAGAAGGTGTATCCAAGAGATGCTCAGGACGAGACAATTCAACCTGAGAATGAAGGCTATAATCACCAAGGTACTTTGAAATCAAGCTACGAGGAATGGAACGAGCTGGGATCCATGCCATGTCCAATTTGAAAGGTGGTACAGGCAAGTCTAGTAATCCTGGAGCATGATAATCCCATAAAAAATGCCCTCGCTCTAATTTTAACACGCCCAGTGCGTTCAACCACCCTTGCTTATAACCTTCATTGTTGGCATGTTCAATGCGAGCATCCAAGTGAACAAGAGCTTCATTATAACCTGCCATCCAGAATTCCCTGGGCTGCTTGTGAAATTGAAAGGTTAATCTATCCAACTGTTCGAGAAGATTTTTGGCAAAAAGATCCTTGGTGTGAAGAGCAGATTTCGTTGCAGTAAGTTGATCTTCCAACGATAGATTTTTCTTGGACATTTCTGACAGAGCACGATCCTTAGCATTCAATTGAAATGCTTGAGTTTCCAAAGTGGATTGAGTACGAGCCTCTTCAACATTGCGACTAAGAACTCTTGATCGGCTCCAAGAAGCGACTGGAGAACTTTGCTCCTCGGCAACATTTTGAGCAGCTCTTCCTCGCCCCCGAGAACCTCTTCCTCGTCCACGAGCAGTCCCAGAAACAGGAGATCTTCTTAAATCATCCAGTTCTTGCCTTAATTTGGCATTTTTGACCTCTAAGAAAGAGAAACCTTCATCAGTAACGGGCACTAGAGCAGCGGAAGATGACGCTGCAGATTCATATTGAGCCAATTTTTTCTGTAAATTATTATTTTCTTGTTCCAGGATCTCGGCAATCTGCCTGCAAGCTTCAACTTCACCTTTTAGGGTCCTTTCCCTAATATCATATCCAGCAATGATCTTCTTATGGCCTGTTTCAGAAGAAAGTTGTTGGTATCTATTTTCATAATCTTTGTGTAACAAAGCCATTGATTCATTGTGCTGACCTTGGAGATCCTCTATGGAACCATGAAGTTCCTCGATCAATTCGTAATATGCCACATTGTTGGCCACAAATCTATCAAGTAAATCTTTCAGGTACCGGTAAGCCTCAACTGCTTGTTCTGAGGCATCGTGACCAAGAATGTCAACAATCTCTGATACACTTACGTCTGTATGACCAGTTTTATAATAGCCATTGCATTGTCGCATCAATTCAGTATCAGGAGCAGATATCAATTCCATTCTGGCCAAAAACTAATAAAGAAGAGGAAGCAGGAGTTAATAAATAAAAGCAGACAGAGTATCAATAAAGAAGAGAAACGAAGATGTATTTTATTAGATCATCAAAAAGTTACATTGTTCGATTACAAGTAATGAAATATAGAAATGATACCGAACAACTTCACACCTTTTCCTTGTCCCCAAAGACTTTCTCGGGAGGCTGGGACGAGGAGCTCGGTTGCTCGGTGGTAATAACGGTTTGATCAGCAGGAATCTTCTCGGCAGGAGGAGGCATGGAAGAAATGTCCTCGTTGACAAAGGGTTGAGAAGCAGAGACTGGATCACCCGTAGCCATAGAAGATTCATCTGAGACAGGCTCATCTTCTTCTTCTTCCACAATTGCTGGAGGAGGACCAGGGAGGTGTTGTTGGAATAGCTCAGAATCGTCTTGGACCTTCAACTCTTGCAGAGCAGCTACCCAGCCATCGTGGAAGTATTTCAACTTCCCATATTGGACTTGGGATGTCATTGCAGCAATCCCTTTATCCCATCCTTTCTCCCAACCAGCGCTGAAATGTTTCTTGATTGCGACCTTTCTCCTCAACTTCTCCGAGGAGAGCTTCACATCCAATTCCTCTTTTTTGACCTTGATATCTCGCAGGGTAGATAACTCTTCCTCTGCCTTTTTCAGCTGGCCATCATATTCCTTATGTTTAACCTCTAAACCTTTTACTTTCTCCTCCAAATTCTTGGAGGTTTTGGCCATTTTCACCTTCTCAGTTTCAGCCACAGCTAATTTCTTCTCCCAAACAGCTTTTTCGTCAACATACTGTTGACGAGATTCCTTTAAAGACTGGGTCAAACCCAATAGAGCATCCTCTACACCTGACGAGGAGCTTGAAGCTTTAATAGCTTCATCCTTCTTCACAATATTATTAAAACAGTTCACCAACTGAAAGATGAGAAAAATAGCAAAGTCAATACAAAATGCAAGCTTTCAGAGAAAGAAAGAAAAACCATAAGTATAAGAAATTTACTGAAGCAAGGTGGCGAGCAGCTAAGGATGTCAGCATATCCCTAGGAATTCTTTCATCAATACCATGGACCTCGGGTACGACCGAGCTCATTGCAGAACTTGGAAGAATGATGTTTGGAACGTCAGTACCACCAGCAGGTAGGGAGGAGGCAGTTTCAGCCGGAGTAACTAAGGATGATTTCCTCAATCTCTTCAACGGGCGGTCAGAACCTTCAACCAAAGAGGTCTTGGTCGGAGAGATTGTAATTACATCTACAGGAGCATTTTTCTTGCTCGGAACCATTGGGGGCTTCTCGGTAGCTTTAGAAGACCCAGCATCCATTTTTTTAGTCCCCTCTGGGGCATCAGTTTTGCTTTTCTTGGCCCTAGCAACAGAAGTAACATCATCAAAGAGAGCAGGAGGAGCTCTTTTCTTACCCATCCTTTGACTTAAAGGAAGATGAGAATCTGAAGATGAACCTTCTGGAGTTGAAGCTGGTTCAACAGGGCGAGCAGTATAAGAGGTTGTGTAACTCTTATACTGTAGCAGATGTGAGGCAGACCTGATGTGTTCGTCTGCAATGTTCTTGTGCAAACCCCAGATAAGTTTCAGATGCTTGATATTAACCTCTGATTCTTTCGGAGTTCTTCTTTTGCTATCAACTGCAAATAAATACATAACGAGATATCAATCATACATTTTGTCAAACATGATGAAAGCATAATTTCATAAATAAAATAAAATGAAAAATAAACCTATCCCATTGCCATATGGGGGGCATCTGGGACCGTTGTATACTTCATCTCCAGTTAAAGGGGCATATTGCCAATTTTTTATAACCAACCCATGTTCAAAATAATCTCTATTTGAGTCAGGGAGGTTAACTACAAGAGCCCTATTCAGAAACCTAGTTTTTAAATAATAAATATTATCTAGAGTGGCCCACTTATAGCAATACATAATCTCAGGGATCCCAATACGAGTCCCATGAGTTAGATTTAATTTGTGTACCCCATTAATTATTCTCCATGAATTGGGGGCTATTTTTGCAGGGACAAATCAAAATATTGACAAAACTCAAGACACAATGGATTTGGTGGAAAGGAAAAACCGCATTCAGCAATAAAAAGACTGGGGAACCAATGTCCCTCAGCCAGACGAAAATAATTTTGAGGTTCAGAAAGTTCCTCCAAGATTACCCAAGACGGGATGGAAAAGTCAGAGCGAAACTTTTTAAGAGATTCAATAATATAAACCATATTGAATAAAAGAGATACAGAAGAAAGGAAGAAGATCTTACAGGAAGAAAGGAGGAATGTTGACAACGAACGAAAACAAGGATGAACGCACAAGAGAGAAGGAGAGAATAGAAAGCTTGAATGCAGAAAATTGGAAAACGTAGAAGACGGTATGATTACCCAAGAAGTTTAAATACTTTGCATTGGGAAGCGGCGAAAGAAATGATTACCAAAAAGAAACTACTGAACTTCCGGCGGCGAAAAGGACAAAAACTGCACGGAGATCGAAGCGCTTATAAAAAATTCAAAAAAGGGCGGAAGCTGCGAAATGAGAAGGAAATTTGAACACAATGTTCCTGAAACCCAGGAAAAGTCATTTAATATTGCCATATACCGAGAAAGAATGTTCCATACTCCTCAAAGTTCGAAATATGAAACATTGGGGGCTTCTGTTGATACCAAAATTAATATGCTGATGTGGACGAATAATACGAAGACACGTGTCAATCCACGTGGCACGATAGCAGCGAGGAAGTTCATTTCCCGACCAACCATGCTTCTTTCCGAGCAACGAGGATATACCGAGGAACTCTAGCGCACCGAGGTACTCTAGTTCTCTGAGGAACTCCTGATCAGCGAACAGCTATGGCGGTCCGAGCTGCACCTCGATCGTATCATTAATTGCCAGATAATCAACAGTTCAGATATTCATTGAATGCTTATATTCTTGACGCGCACGCTGCATTAAATGTATTACCCTTTCACATGTATATCATTTAATGTATCGAACCTTTCATGTACAACCTCAAGGCTATAAATACCTTGTATCAAACCCATTCAAGGGGACCGGAATTCCTTGAGAGAACTTGTAATCAAGAATTCTGCAAACACTCAGCAATAACATAACAGTGGACGTAGGCTTTATTCCTAGCCGAACCACTTTAAAAATCTTTGTCTTATTTATTTATCTGTGATTGAATAATTAGAGCAATCTAGTTTTTTACATCAACAACCCTCTTAAAATATTTATAATATTTAAACCCAATTGCTATAAAATATACTCAATTTTTACCCATGCAAGATATTATTTATCTAAATAATATTTGTTCCCTAAATGCAAAACAATCCTCTTACTAAACAAATATTGTTTCCTCAACATGTCCATTTTTATTTATAAAACTTTATAAAAATGTGTCCATTGATTAGTACACTTATTAATATTTTGCGAAATAACATTTGGTGCAAAAATTATGTAAATATTTTCCACCCTTTCATGAAAAACCATTTAAAAATCATGTAAACACTTTGCAATATCATGGAACACACATTTAATGCTAGTAATAAAAATGTGAACGTATGAAAATACATATATCATAAAATCTTTTCTAAAAATATCGTAATGTGCCACATATTAACATCTATTCACGGGTCGGGATATTACCTTTTTCCCTCCTTAGGAAATTTTTTCCTCAAAATTTCTTCCTTCATCTGTAACCGTTGATGCCTCTAAAGCACTCGTAGCCACCAATCATCATAATACCCGTGAAGCTTACGAATTTCTATATCTCAAGTATAATTTGTAAGAGCATTAATATCCATTAGTGCTCTCGCTTGACTACTCGAATAACGATCTACGAATTTTCCTTAGGTTTAAACACCCAATGAAAGTAACCCCTACTAATAAAACCCTAAGGACTACTATTATCCCAAAGTTCAATAAAAATATGGCATGCAAATCGACAGCTAATTCACCTTCATGGGGTGATCTGCCTCACTTACCGCATATGACCTATTGCTAACCTTATACCATGTCATACTTCATTGTTCAAAAAAATCTTTCAAATCCCTATACATAAGGTATTTCCACAACCTGATGTTATGTCTGACCCAAGTTTAAAAGTTTCATCATTCGACCATTCATTGCCTTACTAATATTTTTCCCTGTATCCTGGTTCATTATATAAACTCCAATATATTTTAGTTGTTTACCTAATTATATAGTCGCACACACACATTCCATGTATGCTTAACTTTACATTAGGCTTCACAATCAATAAATCACACACTTACAAAAATACGATAATTGGTGTAATGCATGATAAAACACAATGATGCCAAACACAATGTTCACTTGGAATGGTTAACCAAATGAAGTCGAACCTATAATAAAATACCCTAATTCCATACCCTAAATATGAAACTTTTTAGTATCCCATAATCTACCTTTGAACTACGAAACAATGTACCCACAATCTTAATTTAATCCTATGCTTACTGGTCCCATACAACGGAATAATAGCCCCATAACAGGTAAAAATATACACATTACCCATGAAAATATACACATACACACTAGGGTGCTAATGCAAACCTAAATGACTAATCACAATATGCCCTTAGTTAGCGAGATACTTCAACCATACCCAGCCTAACTAGCACCAACACTGAGTCAAATCCTCTCTGTAAATAGGTAGCAGCTGAATTACAGTATTTCAATATTAGGATCAAATGAAAACACCTATAGAATATGGCAGGCCGCCCGACATTTCTATCTTTCTCATTGTGGACCCAATGTCACACTTAACTTAAGATACCGATGAGTTTACTTACTACGAATTGGCATATTTCTTGCTCGGCCACGTGCCCTGACCTAAAATGTCATTCTAATAATGAGGTTGAATAATGAAACCATAAATCTTATTAAATGATTACGGGAGCATTATCATAAAGGAGATCACAAAATTATACTTCCCTCCTTATAAATGATGCCTACCCCTTTATTTCATCATAGTTAATACATTGTTCCTCGAATAACTATTAAAACATCTATGACCTTTCTTTATTTCCACATGTAAAACTTTCACCTATCCATTACAAACACAATGCACCTTGACTTGAACCTCGAGGATAATACCTAACCAAATGCGTCTAGATCACTACTTTCCTTAGGACACGTGCGATTGGTGTCTAAGAACGTTGCTATCGACCAACTTAACTCATGGCTTGCCCAGCCTATAATGGGTTTCATTTCCACATTGCCAACTATTGTATACTTTGTAACATTTTGAGGTAATATGGCTTCAATTGTGTTATATGCCAATTATGTAGATTGTCGCCTACATATTCAAAAAGATTGTGATGCTTGAACCCGATCTACACCTTTACACCTTATATCTTAGTTACAATACCTCACATGAGACACGTGGAGGGATAATTTATTCATGTCATTAGAATTTGATAGAAGTGGGTCAGCATATACACAATGCGATGCCACTTTGTTGCTCTTACCATCCATGCTTTGATACCACTCCGAAACCATAAAGGCGACTTTACAATCAACCCTGACTGCTAACTATTCAAGAAGCCTAAAACGCTTTGTATGACTTTCCCTTAGCCAAATCACTGTGCTAATAAAAAATTCTATTCCTAACCCGACATTCAATGTCCAAGATATTTCCAAGATACTAAGATAATAAACATCGTCTCACCTGATGATGCTACCTAAATTCTTCCTTAGAGACTAAACCTTAACTCAAACACACGTTGAAGAGATTAATTATTTAGGAACTACATACTCTATGTATTATTGACCTCTAAATACTACACATGTTTCACACTGATAAAAAATACCATTTAACGTTTGACGTAATGCCATAACGCTCCACTGCGATTTAATACTTCTATTGGGTAACGGGAAACTTTAACACTAGGTACAAAAATCCTTTGGAATATTTATTAAATCATACTTGAAACCCATTAACAATAACCCTTGGTGTAGATTTTTGTGCTGCTACCGACACTTGTTCGCGTCTTGAACAACGATGCGATGATGTATACACTGAGACACAACCTCAGAGTCAAGACTCTCTTAATTAATATCATTACACTTATACAAACAGTGGGTGCCAAACTAAGGTTTTTAGTATGTGGGTTATGGACCCACCATGCTTCCGTTGCGCTACTCTGATAACTCAATTCCATAAATTGTTATAAATTTTCTATGGTTTCCATATTGTAGAACACGATAAGACGATGTTTAATCCTCATCTAGTCTTAGACATTCCATATTATACGATATGGGATGTCACTCACTCTTTGAGAATATCAACGTCATCGTACGTTTCCAAGATGAACATTTTTCAATCCACTCATCACTCTACCCGAGGATTCGTATAATACCCCGACCTGATTTTATGGGTTACCATGGTTCAACCCGAAATGGACCAGTTGTGTTAGTGTGAAGTGATGTGAAAGCACCCTAGGTAATATTTCTAGTCTTTTTTTAGTTATAGTTCTAATATTTAGAATGCAATTCCATTTTTTTGGAAATATATCACAATATAACAAGTGGAGAACCCATTCGAGTGCTTCCACATTTTAAGTAATCAGATCTACTAACATAATAGGGTAACGAACACTTAACTGTAAAATGCTCTCAAATACGAAACCACATTTATCCTACCATAACAAATGAAGGGTGTGAGTCAATGCCTAGTGGGGTTCTCGAAAAAATGCAATAACTAATATGCACATGCAATGTGTATATAACCATACATGCAAAGACTTTTTTTTATTGCAAAACCATTTCCTTGTTTCAGTTAATTTCTATTAACCCCTTATAATCGTTCCATTAACATTGTACAAATAACAGTTGATTGTTTTAACCCATCCCGGTTAATTTAAGGAAAATGCATTATTTATTACCCTCTAAGAAAGACGATTTTTATTTCATAAAAATCACCAAATTACCATTTTAACACTCACACCCAGTGTTTGAAAATAATTATTCATACTTATTTGCCATATCATCCTTGAGGTACAACTTTAAGAATGCATTACAGAGTTAAACTTGGGTTTATATCACTTTAGGTCACTTATTAACACATACTTTTTATCCTTTATTATAATCTTCTACTTAACTCTTTCCAGGGACATTATTGAATTCACATTAAATTCCATTTATTGTCCATGTTAAACCTTTACCCAAAATTAAATCCTTCTATATTGTAATTTGTTGTTTTTGGAATTTTAACCAATTCTAATAATCCATTTATTATCCTGGAGTGATTCGAAATCCCATATATGTTTATGGGCTCTCACTGCTCGCCATAAATGCTGCTACCCATGATTTACTCGCCATTTGTCTTAAGGCTTTCACCCTAGGGCTCTTGGCCCTTCTTAAATATTACCAGTGTTCCTTTGTAAAACATATTTCACATTTTAAGTCTTTTAACTTAAGTTCACTATTTTACATTTATAACTTTAGTGAATGAGATTTTTACCTTACTTTCTCAAGTTTAGGACCATTGACGTTCATTTAAACCTTAGTGAATAATTCTTTTACTCAAAATATACTAGTTAAAGAAAACCTTCATTTTACCTACTTTAGGGTTCATTTTGCAATTAGGTTAATTTGAAAATTCTTAATGCACTTTTAATAACTTCACTTTTCCATGTCCCAAGTTTTGCCCTTTCAACCCAAACTTCAGCATATTTTATCCTATAGCCTTTTGACACACCATTGCCTTTTTGAATTTTATTACAACCTTTAAAGTCACATTAATTAGTCTAATATTATCTCGAAATTATTAACATAATAATTTCAACATAAATATCATCTTAACATGTTACTAGTTAGTTCAAAATTACAACAAGGGACTCTGGTGATACTTTTACATATCAATCATAGTTTTTGTGCCTTAAAACCCTTAAATGTAACCCAAAATTTTATTAACCTGAGGTAATTTCATTTAAGTGTGAATTCTTTATAAAGAAACTCACTTGACAATACGAATTTTATATTAGCTTAAAAACCAACTTGAAATTACTTATCTGTAATATATTCTTCAATTCGTTAAAAATGTTAACATACACATTACTCTTTGGGTCCATTTTCTGAAGTTATTAGTTTCATCCATTACTTTGATTTCTACTCATTTTATAAATATCAACCTTGGAATATAAAACCATGTTTCTTAGCCATTCTCAACAAAAACAAATATTATTTTATGTAAAACATTTTGTGAAATTATTAGTGCCATAATTTCATGTCAAAACCCATTTAACACATATTTCTTCTATATATTCATATGAAAAAATGTATATTTGTAATCAAATATTCTCAAATAAAATCCAACACGTCTTTTACTTGAAAAATGCCATTTAATATCATATAACATTCTTTTTAAACATATTTATTTCATAAAAATTATGAAAATTTGACATCATTGAAACTCTTATGAATCCATTTTTAATGCATATTAACATATGGAATCCTAATGTATTCAATTAATATGGTAGCATGCTTGAAACACACACACACACACACACACACACATATATATATATATATATATATATATATATAGAGAGAGAGAGAGAGAGAGAGAGATAGAGAGAGAGATTTATATATGTAATAATCATGATTTAAAGACTTGAATATAATAGTAAATGTAACAAGATAGATTTTTCCACCTAAAAGAAAATTCAATACTGGAGGAAATGGTTGTAAAGAGGGCACCCCCCCCCCCCCCCCCCCCCACCACCACCAACAAAAGTGGCCTCAAGGGGGTCACTAAGCTTCTCATAGCTTTGTCCTTCTTCTTTCTCCAAAACCCATCTTCTTGCTACACTTTTAACTCCATGAAAGTTTTCTCTTCATAAAACTCACTTCAACTTTGCGCCAGAATAACCCATCTTCATATCCAAACGCACCACTACAACTCTATTTAACCTTTGATAATGGAAAGTGAAGATTTGAGGTATAACTTGTAGAAATGTGGGGGAAAATATTATGGGGAAACCCTTGAAAATGGATAATTTTAGAGAGAGGATACGATTTATTTTCACTCAAGAAATGAGTGTAAGATATGAACTCCTCTCTCTCTCTCTCTATCTATCTCTCTCTCTCTCTCTCTCTCTCTCTCTCTCTCTCTCTCTCTCTCTCACACACACACACACACACACACACACACACACACATACCCAACTAACTTAAATAACCCACTTAACACTTAAGTCAGGTACCCCAACTAAAACCAAATATAGGTAGAGGGTAAGAAATCTCAGCTGAAAACCTCTCTAAATTCGACAACTCAACACCCCAAACCAACCAAAATTCGATAACTCGGAAGAAACTGATATACCGTCTCAGACTAGTCGGATCAATCCATAATTATTTTTGGAGCAAGCTGGTCGACTGGGAGGAGGCCTTTATGTTAAGACCAAAATTTTCATGAAATTCACATTTTGGACCATTAAGACTTCATACTTAGCATATTTATCGCCTAATATAATTACTTAAAAATGTTAGGCATACATGTATGGTTCTAGTCATTGCAAAGTTCATAAAATTATGAAAATAACCTCGATAATTAACTTTGAAATGTATGGGTATTACAATGCTAAACAGTTAGTATAATGACTAAAAGTCAACCCATCATTATTAACAAAGATGTCTTTTAATGTTGTCTTAATCCTCAACTCCACTGTCGTAGTTTCGTCCGTGAATAAATCTAAGTCATCGCTCATCTTACAAGGCTGATTCCTAAGCCAAACTTTTGATGATTAAATATCAAATCCTGATCTAATGACCACATGTTATACCCATAAGGAATTTAAATCTAAATATCTCATACTAACTTGTAACACTCCGACCCAGATTTATAGGTCACCCATGGGTCAACCCAATCTGGTCTGGCTGCGTTAAGTATGAAGTGATGTGAAACAACCTAGATAATGTTTCTAGTCCACTTTATTTAATTAAATTTACCGAGTAATCATGCAATTCCATTTTCCTGGCGTACTGAAAAAATGTAACAAGTGTAGAATCCATTTGGTAATGCCTTAGGGTTCATATAATCAAAGCTACTAGCATATATAGTAAGAGTCACTTACCTGCAAAACGCTCTCAAAAGAAGTAATATTAAGGAAGCTTCTATAACAAAGGGAGCATGGTGAGTCAATGCCTATTGGGGTTCCTAATAAAAGTGCAATATATAAATGAATGTAAAAAAGGGACGGATCAATGATCATACATTAACTAAACTATATATACAATAACTAACTAGTGTATGCACTAACTATGTTTTATGCAAAAAAAAATCCTTTAGATTACATTAAGAGCCATTAACCCTTTTTTATAATTTATTATTTTTTACAAAAATATACATCTAATCCACCAATCTATAGGATTAACAAGCTATATATCATGTTCGTTTGTTCTTGCTTTACGGTACTCCGTTTCCCTTTGAAAATTTTCTATTTCACATTAAACCTCCATATCCACGACATTATCCAAAAATAACATTTTTAGCACACACATCCAGTGTATAAGTTGGCTTATTTAATATTATTTGTCAACCTGGGCTTATAACCTCTATAGGTTTTTCAGATACATAATTAGAGTCTTGTTTCTTTCTTTCCTTTAATCTTTCACCTCATCAACACATTTTCGTACATTATAATCTCTAATCCATTATACCGTAGGTTTATCAGTTTTTTGAGTTTAACATTTACCCATACTTCCATTATATATCATTTAAACCTGGATTATCATATTCGTATACCGTCATTTTCTAATTGTATGCCATTTATGTTTATGGGTGTGATACCCTATAAAATCCATAAACAAATGATCAGGTATGGGAATCAAAATATCTGGTAACATACTTAGCATAAAAAATAACTAAAACTGTACAAGTAATAAAATAATGTGATAAAATACAGAAATACAATCAATCCAACTCTGATACTAATTGCTGCCAATATAATAATCCAACTTTGAGATAGAAATATCATATTCCCAAAAGTTGATTAAGTAATAACTATACAACATGCAAGCCTGATATAAGAGGAAAATAATAAAATAGTGAATGAGCAACCCTGATCTGCTACTACATCCTAGGGATGGAGGATAGAATGCTGCTAAAGATTTTTCTCTAAAGAATTCATTTCTATAGGAACTACTTCAACCCAAGACCTATAAAAATAGATGTAATAACAATGTGATCAACAAGTTTATGTAGAATAAGATTATAACAGAGTACAAATCTTCCTCTCGAATTTTAGTAGATTTTATTTTATTAGTTACCCAATCCAGCAACCTAAAATAACATGCGGTTCTAAATCCCAGACCCATATGTAGACCATGTGGTTAAAGTTTTATCTATTAATGAATTAATCTTTACTTTCTCATCATTAGTCTCATCTCTTTAATTATGAAGCATGCGTTGTACAGTAGTCTCAAACCTTCAGTACGTCTCACTAAATAACCAATGTGTCACTAACATGCTTAAATCGTATGTGCCAAATTTATCCATCCCGGGATATCGCACTCCACATCGTAATATATACATTATAAGAGAATAATTTCTGTCATTTGCTCATAGATCAGGCTTACATAGATTTTGGTATATCCCGTTATCATTTGACTCGAGCCGTCTCGAAGAACCAAATCTCCAACCTCTCCAAATTCAGGATGATATCCACATTAAAAAGGTATAAATAACTTAGGAGTTGAGATTTATTTACATTTATATTGGGAGATATTTTTTTTAAAATGAAGAAATTTTTTATCTTTAATTTTTTTTTCAAAATTCGCTAACTTCGTTTAAACGTTAAGTCATTCCCCTTTGAATGAGATTTTCAACTCATTCAAACTCTTTTTTAACTTTTTATCTATCATGCATGTAACGAGGGTGTACTGTTTGGCCTCATCTGAAGCTCGTTCAAATCTTGTTCAAACAAGATAGTGTTTGCATTCTAACGACCCTGCTATCATTCTAACGAGATGCTATTCTCGTTCGAACGAATGACACACTGCAAGAAAACTTGGATTTGGCGAGGTTTTTTAAACGTTGGAATAAACTCTAAAAAAGTTGAGAACGGAAATACCCACATTTGGACGACGTTTTTGAAAACGTTGGCATATCTACTGTGACAACCCGCACTCCGAAATAAGGGGTGGCCAGCCCGATACTCAGACATATACGGTAATCATGGACGAAAACCATTCTCAGCACTACAATTAAAGTAAGAGTAACCGAGAAAACCACCCAATAGTTCAGAGAACGGGTTGCCAAAACAATTCATGCAGATTTAAAAGTTAATAAGAACAATTTAAACAACCCATTTTAGAACAATAGTGGAATTCCAAGAAACACAATTAATATACAACTAAAACCACTACACGAAAAGGAGAACCGAATAAGCTGTCGGTTCACAGCTACACAAGAGTAATCACAACAGTTAAATATTATGCTTTACAATCATTATACAGTTACAAGTTTGGGCCACTCGCCCGAGTAATAGACCCGATCATAACTAGATGTCAAAAGATGGACGGCGTCTAACAAAACATCCTGTAATATCCGCAATTTCATACAGCTCCTTAAAAGCCAAAAGAGTAGGAATATTAACATGGGCGTCCTTGCGGAGGAGCACCTGAGCGGATACAATAACAAGCACAGCATAGAAGAAGATGAACGGGTCAGGACCCGGTTTATATATAGTTCCCAGATGAACAAAAAGCATGCTAGATATGAATAGATAAATCAAGGAAATGAAGAGAACAAGAATCTAACAACCTAGCATGAAAGATACAATTTACAAGTGAAAAGACATGACTAAGTAAGCTATGCAAGAGAATGAAATGATACTAAAATAAATTAAATTAAATGCTTCCACATTCTAATTTCCACTTTATACCAGATAAATTTCCTTAACAGGATTTCAGTATTATATTCTTTTCATTTCATTTCAAATTCCCATTCCTTAGCAGGAATGTAATTAACATAATACTATTAGCGGAAATTATACATCCCTCAAGTCCCACTTGAGTTTAGAAAAGTTACATTCTTATGCATATAACGATTCTAAGACCGCCCCTCCGAGTTTCCCCACTGGGCGCGCCCCTAAATGACTATCATCTTCCAGGGGCCCATCAAACAAGGCAGCCTGGGTACCTAACGCACTTCGGGAAGTGGCCATATGCCTGCGAGTGAGTCATAACCACACCCGGAATTACTTCACTAGCGCAGAAAAAATACATATAATAAACCCGCATATGGCCGAGGACTATATTATCCCTGCATTCACTAGTCAAGGAACATCACCTCATGCGCGAGCTTCCCTTATGATAGCATTTAGAGAGGTGTGTTTAAGTAAATTAGCATTTACAATAAAAACCATTTTTCCTTTTCATTACATTAATATGCTCCATTTATTTGAAACTACAATTAGGATATACCACTCTTCATCCTAGGTTATGCCTCGAATAAAACTCCAAGGGATCATATTACGCTCCCGAGCTTAAGGTCTCATATGCCTCATTTCAAGCCCCTAAAGTCTCCAAGTATGGGTCTTCAATTCCCATCCAATTTATTTGGATGCACCTAGAGAAGTGACGCCTTAACATCACTTAGGACAACCCCTCCCCCGGACTTAACCCCAAGTGAAACCCATTCA
This sequence comes from Sambucus nigra, assembly GCA_949130495.1. NCBI lineage: Eukaryota > Viridiplantae > Streptophyta > Magnoliopsida > Dipsacales > Adoxaceae > Sambucus > Sambucus nigra. The sequence continues at coordinate 154,796,554 of OX422220.1, forward strand.
ACACTAGGGTGACAACAAACTCAACTAGGACTCTAAAAGCCAAGGTTTACTTCATTCAAGAAGAGTCCTAAGTTCCTGGGGAAAGAAAAGGATTGAAAACAAAAGTGGGAAATTTTGGGAAAGAAAACAGGGGACCGGTCGACCGGTCCCAAGACCGCGGTCGACCGCGTCTCAAAATTTAGCTTTTGAAAGAAAGCAGAAAGTTCATTTTGGATGGACCAGTCGACCGGTAGAAAACCGCGGTCAACCGCTCCCTAAATTTTAAGCCTGGAAAGAAAGCAGTGAGCCCTCTTCCGAAGGCCCGGTCGACCGGTCTGAGAGGCGCGGTCGACCGGCCGTAGCAGACCTAGACCTTTCTCTCCTATTTTCCTTCTAAACCCATAATCAACAATCCACACAAAATCCATGACTACCCCAAAATCTTCCAACTACATTTAATGATACTAAAAGATCATAAATGCTCCCAACAACATTTTCTACTTTAATCAACCAACCAATTCTTTCAAAGATGTGGGTAACCAATAAATCCAACCAAAACCACAATTATAATACCACAAAACTATACATAACTACCCATACTAATTATTCATCTTAAACTATACATTAGCAAGTAGAAAACTTGCCTTGGGGCTTCAATTTCAGTCTAGATTGAAGAAGGAAGCAAGATCAAACCACCAATCTTCAAGATTTCTCTCTATCTCTCCAATCTTCCACTCTCTCTCTCACTCTAGGGCTAAAACACTTAGGGCAAATAAGAGGAAATGAAAGAATTGGGGGAAGACTAAACGTGGCTTAAGTTAAAAGGTCTCTCACCTTAAGTGTTAATACCGCAATAGTTAATTTCTAATACGCAATATGCCCAAAACCAGTCAAAAGTGCCCAAAATCTCAAAATACAATATGGCACACATTTTGACTGTCTCACACCTCCCGGAACTAACTACACCCTCCAGTTTATCATATGGAGATTTTATAAGCCATTTTAAGTTCCGGTTCCATTTTAATTCAAATTGCCATTTTAATTAACATGACAAAATAGAACACCACATGTTAAATAATTACTTACCCACTTCCAGCATTATATATGCAACTGGTCAACATAGCAAATAAATATAAGATGGGCTCCCAAGGCGAGGGTTGTTACATCTACGATTAGGAATTAAGCATCGTTTGTTAAAAATGTCGGATGGACATTCCCCGACACTTCCTGCTATGATTATTAATCATCGACAATTGTACCTGCCTTGTGGGATAGATGCTACTTTTTTTTGGAAAATATCGGGTTTTGTCTCAACATTTCCCCAAAAGTGTCAAGAATATTAAATAAAATATTAACACAAAATTCAATCATTTACTTGAAAACATCACAATGTAAACTAACTTTTCCCATACTACATTGCAACATTTTTTTGTAAAGTGTAAATATTTTAAGTGCCATATAATATCCAAGTAGACATCATTAATATTATAATGGATGCCTCGAAGAAATTCTTAATCAACCAAAGAAAATCTATATACAATAATATCTAATCATCCCAAAACAAAATGAAGAAAGTGTATCTTCAAACATTCCCAAGTTGTCTACTAATAAGGCAAAATATTGTCCCCAAATATTCCAAACAAAATATGAAACGTATAATATCATAAAAAAATGCTAGAGTAATGTTCAAAATAGTCAATACGGTGTCTCTGCGACGATGGGCATAATAGAACCACCTATAAAAAAGAAAGAAAATAAGTATTAAAAAGTAAATAAGTAAATGTAAAAATGATGCACAAAAGAAAAATAAAAGGTGATTTGGGACTTACTTCCCAATTCAAACTTTTCAATTAGTTGGTATTTTTTTCCTTCTCCGTTCCCTCTTAAAATTTGAACAAGAAAATAGTTGGAAGAGGGACAATAATTAGTTTCAATGTTTTCAAATCAACAACTTATATAGTAATAATGGAAACCTGCAACAACTTGTACGAGCTAACTGAAAAATGGTGATGTATATAACTTTAAAATAGTTTTTTTAAATAAAAAATATATTGATAAGAAGTTGGAAAAGCCCCACCTGTGGCAATGAAAATAAGAAGCATAATTTGACTCAATCGGAAAAGAGAACCCAAATAAATATGACCCTTGCAAATAAAAACTTGATAGTGTTTACTAAACAACTAAAACAAAAGGAACACAATAATCTAAAGCCCATTGAAAAAGCATTTAGGTCCTATAACTTCTTGAACGCAATCGCTTGCGGACGACATTCCAATTGTCATTTTTTACAGTAGAATTTATATCATTTGAGATGAGTTCGAAATCCACCGCAGATGTTGAATCTAGTTTGGGGAGATCCACGAATAATTCAATGCCACGGTCGTCGTGAATTTGAACACTAATAGGATTAACTTGGGATATATATTCACTTTTGTTTATAATCTCTAAAGGATACATATCTTCATCACTTTTGGAGTCTTCATCACTAGATGAAGTCTCAAAAAAATCATTGCACAAAACAAGATTATCTCCAATTAATACAATTGAATCACATTGGATTAATTGTTGAATATATATTTGTTTTTTATTATTTGGGTCCCCGCAGCTTTAGTTGACATCACATGGTTGCTTTCTTCCTCTATTTTTGAAATGATACTATCACGCATTGTTGATTTGACTGTTCTAGGGTACATTCCAACATTATCTTTAATTATTGAGTCAACATAGGAATTGGAATAACCATACATTGATTTAGTATCCTTCTCATTATCTGTCGTTACCATAATTTTTTGGGTAAAAAAAGGTGGCTGAACCAATTTGGCTGGAGATCCACTATTTTTTGCTAAGAGTGGTGCTATGGGTACCAAACAACTCCCCCAAATCTCCCCCAATTAGCATTAATGAGTTGTGCCCTAGCGAGACCCATATCACAAGGTATAACACTTTAAGATAATTGGGAGAAGATTTGAGAGAGTTGTTTGGGACACATAGCATTTTCCTTTTGCTAAATCTACAAAGCAATAAGTCACATCACTTTTACCCTCATGGGGAATAACATTTCCCACCAAGTTCAGCTACTTAATAGGAACTAACATTTACTCCTTATTCACGACATTTTTATCTCCAAAGGAAATTAAATTTTGGGCCCCACTTGGAGTCTTGTCATGCCCTGATACTACAGCTAACAAATTCCATCGAGAGTCAAATTTTTAGTCGATGTAATCATTTTCCAGCATAGTCAATATCTTTTTGAACAGGAAGAGAAAAGGAAAACTCTTCTTTTGGAAAATATGTGACATTCCCATTAACGCTTTGAATAAGAACTCCGGCCACCTCTTTGAATTTTTCGGCATCAACTATAAAGCCATTTTTAGCCAAAAAAATGTAATCGACCAAGGGGCCATTGTTAAACCAAATCGTTTGCCGAAATTAACCACCTTACATAATTCTTATTCCATATCGTCCTTACCACATATGTCTTTCACATCTTCTTTGTTACGGATTGGTTCGTCAACAATGTTGGTTATTTTTTCACGATCACTAGGAAGTTGAACTCTAGCATCACTATTTTCTTCAAGAAATTGAGTGTCTATCTTTACTCTTTGATTCCCTTTCAACTGATTGTTATTACAATTTTGAATGGCTTTTTTGAAAAAACTACAAATATTCTTTGGAGGTCTCACATTATTTGGTTGAATAAATATGCAAGATACTTCATCATGACTTTTTTTAAGGCAGTTCTTGCAAAATTTTGGCACGTTTTCAACCATTACTTCCTGCCAGAAACCTTATCACCACAGCCTATCCAAATTCTCTAATAAATCTTCTTTTTAATATCTTCCTCAACACACACACAAGCAACGCTTAGTCTATCGATCTCCAAAATGGAAACATAAAGTTTTAGAGGTTTGCCAATTAGTTGTGCAATAGAATACATAGATGATTTTGAGAAAAGGTGAATGGGTAGATGAGGAAAAGACACCCATATGGGAGATATTATGCTCTCAATCTCTGGACTAATATCAGGCATCCATTTGAATATACTCATTGGGAATCTTCTAATATACCAAGAGTACTTAACCCACATCCTTGAAAAATCTTCTTCAGACTCTAACCTTATTAAAACATGCTTGTGATCCAATAAACCAACATTGAAAGAAGTTTTGATAGAAAAAGTTTGATAAACTTGTCTTATAACATCCATAGAAGGTCTTCCATGAGAGAACTTCCCAATCAAGGCATATTGAAAAGGTTTAGCAAGGGTTTTAATATCATCATAAGAGAACATAACAGCAGGTTCACCTTTAAAAGTTATTGGTTTCTTCAGGACAAGGGCGTGGTTATAAGAAGAAGAAGCTACTCCAGAAGAAAAGGAACAATTCCAGACATTTTGATATCTGGAGGCTTAGGATCAACACGTGTCTCCATGCAAACCCTCAAAGTAAAGGCCTTATATTTAAAATATAAATAAAAAAATGTAATATGTTAGAAAATAATATTCCCATACAGCGTACGAAGTTTATGACCCGGCCCAAATAAAAGTCATAAGTGACACAATCTAGGTCTAGTAACTTTTTTTATGTTCAAGTTAAAAGATTAATTTCCAAAAGGGACCCCTAAAGTTTAAAAAAATTTTATGATAAATTATAGCCAATGCATTATTATAAGATTTATAAAAATAGATGTAATATTTTGTAAATTACTTTTTTCGTTGTTGGCTACTATAATATATTCTATTTTTTCCATGCATTTGAATAAGTGAGGTGATAAAAACATATGGATGTTGATAAAGTAAATAGTTATATAATAGCAAAACATGTTTAAGAGGCTTATTATTTTCAAAAAAATTCGGCATAGTTTCCTTTGTTTATTCTTGAAAACCAACTTGTTTTAACATTTAAAATTAACTCAACAACAACAACAATCACCAAATTAATCCTCAAATAAATCCCTTCCACTAATTTCAACATATATAACCTCATAAATTAGTTCCATCAACACATGTTCAACGAATTGCCATTGGAACGAGTATAACTATCATATATATATAATGGATCTTATATGCGTGAAATGATGAAAATTTTAACACTCTTACTTTAAAATGTGCCATGAAGAATTTTAGAGGCAAAAATACAAAGTTGAGTTCGCGATATGATTTATGGTGGTGCCTTCATAGAGGATTGCAATCGACATTATGATTGAACCTCAAATGTTAACGGTTGTAACTGTGGTGATGCTACAGGATCAACATTGGCATTGATAGGAACCTATCAATTAGAATATACAAAATATTAGATGTAATGCATAAAATTAAGAAATTGTACTCATACATCCAATGATTATTAAGAGTTGACATGTTTAGCGCCTAAAGAAACACCTCATTTAGATTGGATTAAATCGCCCATAGAATTCATACGAGACTCCATAAGATCTCATATATGATCTTCCACCCATTCATTTATCCGAGATTCCATAGAAAATATATTTTCTTGCATCTGAGCTTCCAATTTCAGTTTGTTTCCTCTCATGTTCTGCCTCTATCTCACGTCACAACCTCTCATTTTCAGCCTCCATCTCACGGCGCATCCTATCTAGATCTTATTGATGTTGTGTATAAATATCTCTCAACTCAGATTGTGATTGCTTATATGATGGCCCAAATATCATACTCGGAAAGGCACCGAGTCCAAATATTCAAACTCACACATGTCTTTCGGGTCCCATAACTTGCCTAAATATATCATCTCCTACAACACTGATCTCCGATCTCTCGGGATATTGCGATTCTAGACCATCCATATCTTCTTGCGAAAATCAACCTCAGTTCGTATAAAAACTTCAAATTATATCATACATATGTAAGAATCCCTATATACATGATTTAAGTTTCCACCAAGATGCACATATATAATTTATGATATGGAATAATAAATCTAAGTTGAATTCATAGTCATGAAAAACTCAAATGATCCATGACATCAAAAAATGAATAACCAAATGCTCCATGACATAAAAAAATGAAGGTGGAAAGATCCTCTCAAGTCGGCATAGCGTGAGCTCAATAAAAAATTGAACACGAACTAAATTGGTTACATTCATCACTTTGAGTACATATTCCTAAAGAAGTTACTTAGCTCAACTAATGGTCCAAGCACATTCGTAGGCAACACATTTCTTAGGGAAATGGGAACTAGTTCTTGCATGAAGATATGGTTATCATGACTCTTGAGTCCAGATATCATATGTTGTTTAAGGTTAACACGATGCGATATGTTTGATGCATAACCATCTGGGACTTTCACCTCCTTTAACATTTTACAAACTATTTCTTTACCCTTAGTGTCCAAGGTGAAACATGCAGGTGGCAAATAATATTTGTTGTCATCCCGTTTCTGAGGATGCAACGGCTTATGAATACCCATATCTTTCAAGTCATGATGACATTTTAAGTTATCCTTCCCCTTTCCATCAACGTTTAATAATGTCCAAAGCATATTATCACACACATTCTTCTCAATATGCATTATGTCAAGATTGTGGCATAACAAATTGTCGTTCAAATATTCTAAATCAAAAAATATTTTTTTCCTCCAATTATTTGTTAAGGTTTCATCTCTCTCATCAACCCTTTTCCTCTTACCTCCTATATCTACCTCTGGATCCTTCCTAAAATTTTTATTGAAATTTTTCACCTCATCATATGCTTCAACTCCAGATAATCGGGTGGGCTTTGTATACAAGTTAACTGAACCATCAAAGGAGTTTTTGTTTTTTCTAAATTTGTGCCCTTCAGGCAACCATCGAAGATGACCCAATTAGAAATGCTTACCTCCATTATATAACCAACGGGATCGAGGGTACTAATTACAACATGGACACACCAATCTACCTTTTGTGCTCTACCCCGACAAATTTTCATAAGCTAGAAAATCACTAATTTTCCATAACAACGATGCACGCATTTTAAACATCTGATTACTGGATGCATCATAAGTGTTTACCCCAACCCATTAATCCTTCAATTCATCAATTATATTTCACAAATAAACATCAATGTCTTTTTCAGGGCTGCGAGGACCATCAATAATTATTGGTAATATCATATACAGTTATTTCATACACAACCATGGAGGCATGTTATATATTATTACAATTACAGGCCACATGCTATGGGTAGTACTCATGCTCCTGAATGGGTTGAACCCATCACTAGATAATCCAACCTAACATTCCACGATTCTAGTGAAAAATCTGGATAAATATTATCAAATGTTTTCTAAGTAAGAGAATCATCTGGATGCATTATATTTTCATCACCAACACATTCATCGACATGCCATCTCATCTATGATGTTATGTTTGATGACATAAAGGGCTTTTGAAGTTTTGGTATCAAAGGGAAGTATCATACCACCTTCGCAGGAATTTTTTGAATTATAATGGCATCAGCATCTTATTGACCATTTACTTGTTTGTACCTTGGGGTATGACATTTTTGACATTCATTCTCTCGTTTTGTCTCATTCCAATAGAGCATGCAATCATGTGGACATTCATGTACCTTCTTGTACTGTAGCCCTAAGTTTGCAATCAACTTCCTCGCTTCGTAAAAATACTTTGGTAATGTTTTACCATTAGGAAATTCATCTTTTAATAATTCAAGAAACATTGTGAATGTATTGTCACTCCACCCACTAAGGAACTTTAAATGCAATAATATAATAAGAAACAAGAGACTTGTATACTTCTTACAATTTGGGTACAACTTTCTTTGAGATACTTTCATCAAATTAAAGAATTTCTCAGTTTCTTCATCGGGGCCATCCATATGTTGATCTGCATCAGCACCACCCATAAAGTTAAGTGGACTTGTAGGAGGATTTACAAAATCATCATGTATCATCTCTCGCATTTCATTACAAACAACCAAGTCAGAAGAAGGAACTGAAGATGATGCAGATTCCCCGTAAAAAGTCCAATATGTGTAGCTATCTAAAAACCTATTTAGCAATATATGTTTAACATCATCATCTTTATTCACATATAGCATATTGCGGAATTTCTTACATGGGCACAATATTATTATAGGTTTCGATCTATTATCAGAGGAAAACTTAACGAATTCTTCTTCTCCTTTCTGGTACAAAGTATGACCTCTATGTGTTATATTAATCCAACTCTTATCCATCAGTATGAATCGATTAACCTAATGAAATGAATAAGTAAACATAACAAAATTTGTTAAGTGGTATGTTTAACACAAAGGTAACAAAAAAGTAACATGCAACATGACTTTTATTTCTTAACAAACATCATGATCTAAGCTTGTCAAACATAAAAAATGGAGAATAAAAAAAAAGATGGTTTGACTTAATATTTTTTTAATTTTTTTTAAAACAACATGATTGGATGCAAGAAAGAAAAAAGATTACACAGCTCCTTAAATGCAATAGAAATATATAAAATCTACTATTGAGATGAAATTTACAAAATTGGACACAACCTACGACAACAATATTCTCTATCGAAACATCACTTCATCCCCATAATAAACATAATCCAACATTTGAAACTAATTCAACCCCTCCGATCAAACACACCATATTGGCCTAAAAAACTTATTTTCCATTACAAATAATAAATCTTACACAATTTCTAGCTTTTGAGTGCTTTTGATATGATTTATTTTCCTTTGAACTTACATTAATGTATTATTAGTCAATGCACATTTTAAAGATATTTTTGACATTATGTATTCATTACTATTTCATTGGATACTGTAGTAGAAGTCAAAATGATACCTAAACGAGATAGGGTCTCTGAAGGTCGATATTAGATAGAGCTCGAGAGAACCGGTTTGATACTCCTATTGATGTTTAAGTCATGTTTGCTTCAGCAAAGAATACGACAATATGAGAAACATAATTTTATTCTATCAAATTCAAAAGACCATACCTATATCTTTGATTGTTGAAAGGTAATTTTATTATTAATTGACTCAGAAATAATTTATTTTCTTGAATCAAAATGTTTTACATTCTTGAATCATAAAGGCTTAACATACTAACCCTTAACCCAATGTTAAAGAGCTAGTTTTAATGACACATATAACAATAAATCTACATTCAGTTTCAATTTATATATATTTTTCTCAAAGTCAAACTAACAGCAGAAGCTTAGGAATTTTTTTCTTTTATTTTTAATATTTTTTATTCATAACCAATCATTCTTTTATACTCGTATGAGATATGTCTGAAAAATTCAAATATATCTTTTTTTTGGAATCTATAAGAAAAAGACTATCTAAGTTGTGATTGTGATGTGAAAGAACAAAGCTTTTTTTTTTATGGTAATAGGCGATAGATGATTTTAATAGACAGATCTTTTTTAATGGTCAAAGTGCAAGGTTACGAGCAGTGTTTCCCCACAATCTTCAGAGATATCATGGCTAATGAGAGAGTAAATGACTAATGAGAGGAAATCAACCACAATCTTTAGATAATGCAAGGTTATTCTCTCAGGGTTTCTGAGAGAATAAATGATGAAGATTCAGAAGAAATTAACCTATTATTCAAAAGAAACCAACCACAGATTTTCCAAAATGTGACAAAGATATTAACCTAAAATAAATGACGAGGATTCAGAAGAAATCAAGGATTTACCTCAAACCTTGATTCAGAAGTTGCTAAAGCAACGTCCATATTTTTCTTTGTCTACTATCTGTGTATCTCTCGATTTTGGTCTAGGGTAACTTTGAAAAAACATTGAGAGTCGTACGTGAATAGAAGTTTTGTGAATGAGGGAAAGTAGTGGTTTGTTGGAGGAAATAAAAAAATTAAAGGGAGAAGCACTGGGATGCATGCTCGAAAATAATTAGGTACCCGACGGTTTTATCCCAAAATGAGGGGAAATAGACCACATATTTTTTTTTATCTAAAACGTCGTTATTTTTCTACGTTTTTACTAAAATGACACTAATATTTTGAAACTTTTATAAAACGTCGATAAATATCCCGCGTTGTTAAATAAACATCGAAAAGTGCTTACCTTCTGCAACAGTCCTTATTTTATTTAGGTTTAAAACACCTTTTGATTCACAATTTTCGTCCCTAATATTTTGGTGAATTCGTTTGAAACCTTGAGGTATTTTATATCTGAGTTACTATTGTGGAGAGACAATATTCACTTCTGACCTTATGGTTCTTAAGGAGATCATTGCCGAAGGAAGAAAAAGGTTGATCTGTGTATACCAAGGGTGGACCGCCACTTATGGATGAGTCAGGATTGAGTCGTATTCTTTAGAGGTTTCGTAAGTAGTGTTCTTGTAAAACTTTAAAGTCTTGAAATAGGTTTTTCCCTCTATAAGGATTTACCCTCACATTTGTTTGCTCTTGTATGCGTAATTAATTTATTGTGTTTGGATCAAGCATCTCATGCAAACCTGAATTAATTAGATTAAAATTTGGTAATAATTTGGATTTGTGTTTGGTGGACATTTAATTATATAAATATTCCATTAAGATCGCAAGCGCAGTCTCATACATCGATAGTATAGGTAACACATAAAACTCGACCCATATACATCATAGTAATACGTATATATATCTCCAGTATAGCACATAAACCGTTACAATTATCTCTAATAGCACCACACATAATCATACATGGTAAGATAAATATAATATCTAAGTCTAACACCCATAACTAGGTTTGACCCCCAATATGTACATGTAAAAAGTGTTCTTTCACGCCCACATATAATGAAGGCCTATCCCTATTGCCTTCGGGGATTAATCCTGTGTACTGGGCAAGGTTATAGGAGGTACCACCCCTATAACCTGAAATAAATAAATAAACAAGTGATAATCATAACGCTTTCTATGTCACTCGCACAACCTACCATACCAAGACGATACGTTGACTCCCCTATGTATCCTCCTCATGAATCCAATTACGTAAGAATTAGTAACTGAGGTAAATGTAATACCCCATGATTTTTAGGACTGAGAATTTAATTTATTTAGGAGAAATAAAATTTATTTAAATCGGAGAATTTTAAATTTGGCAATTGAGATCAAAATTTGAAGATGGAATGAAGTATTTCGGTTGATGATTCGGAGTGGGCGGTTGATTCCGGATGGGTCGAGATTGTCAAAATGAATGTCCTTGGGATTTATTTCAGTTTCGGAAAATTTTAAGTTAGTTTGACTTGAATTGAAGTAAACGAGTCATTTAATGTGTGTATTACCATTTAAAATTGGGATTTTGGATTCTAAGGCTTAAGAGGCTTATGAAATAAGCCAATCTTATTTGTGAGAAAGAGAGAGCCCTAGAGAGAGAGAGAGAGAGAAGAGGGGAGGAAGAAGAGAGAAGAGAAGAAAAGCTTGAAGCTTGGGAATTCCGGCCAAAATACGTGATTTCAAAGAAGATTCAACCTCCACAACTTCAAGGCAAGTGATTAATCTTGCTAAATAATTCATATGTGTATTTGATTTCATGAACTGCGAGTAAAAGTGTGGATTTTGGGTATATATATAAAAACCTAGATTTTGTGGGTTAAATCTTTCATTTGATGTTTGTAAATGGATTTGAGGTTGTATAATGAGTAGGGTCGATATATATATGATATTTGATGTTAGAAACATAATGGGGTGGAAGATTAATGGTTGGAAGTTGATAAATTTGGGTTTAGGAAATCTAGGTTTTTGGAGAAAATGACCATTTTGTAGCCTATTGAACAGTCCGAATAGATTCGGACCCTTTTCGAATCGATTCAGAATGTTGCAGACATACAAGTCTGAGTGACCGAATCGATTCGAACCTAAAACGAATCGATTTGGGTTGAGACAGACATACAGGTCCTTTGGACCGAATCAATTCGCATAAAGGGGGAATCGATTCGGAAACAGGGCTATTTCGAGAATTTTTCTAGAATGAGTTTTACTCCATTTCGATTGGGTTTCTCAACTTCGAACATTACTATATGATGCAAGAGACACGTTTTGAAGATTTATTGGGGGTTTCTCACCTGATGTGATCATGGGGAACATATCGAGAAATATTGGGATATAAATATACATATGCATTGGAGTTGTTTCATCAATGTAGTGAGGAATTTCATTAGGGATGGGAGTCTTATTTAGAGATTAGAGGTTTAATATATGAAGTAAGGTTAAGGATTCTTCGAGGAAGTTGTGAAGGTATGACGTGAAATTTGTATGCCTACTTTTGTGTCAGATCCTTCTAGCAATAGAACTTTATCTAGATATGATTGGGGGAGACCAATGAGAGAGAGGTCGTATATCCTTAGTGATGATATCTTAGGGATTTAATCTGCAATGCGGTATCGTTAAGGGTTCACATGAGTAACTGAATCGTAGTTTAAATTGAAGATAATATAACGTATTATCAATTAGAATAAGTTGGGTTTATACTTATAGTCAGAATAACTATTGTATATCTATGGGTGATTAATGAGAAGTATTCCAATATGTGATGGGATCATGAAATGAATTTGAGATTGAGCTTGAGGTTTACCGACTATTAGTTATGTGCGTACCTATAGCTGGGATAATTATTGTATACCGGCATGCATACGAATATAGATGGTGTGAATGAGGATTGTTATATACATTCGGTTATATGATAGTATCCATAATAATAATCAAATTGGGAGACTATTCATATCATAGGTGAAATGGATGAATAAGTTTCAAGTGAGAGATCGCATTATTTAAAATGCATTGGGAAGGTATGTGTTATAGCGACGGTTAGTATAATGAGAGTTATATACATATAGCTGAATTCACTTCCCTTATGCATACGGATTGGAGATAGTATGTTTATATATGTGTGTGTGTGTGTGTGTGGCGTGAATGCATATACCTTGTGTGATGGATTGTATATATGATGTGATCACATATATATCTAGTGTGAATGATATATATATACTTATTGTGTGGGCCTACCTAGCACATGCTATCATGGGAAGTTGCGCGATGTGGGTGAGTCCCCTAGCTTAAGGAGCAGGGTGCGTATAGTCCCCAGGTCATAGTCATCCAGTATTTATTGTGTGATTATATTCTGGGTGAGAAGTCTTGGGTATGATTCATTCTCACTTTCAGGTTTGGAACTATGACCGCTTCCCATATGTTGTGTTTGATTTTATTACTAGGGCGGTGTGATAATAGTCCAATAGCTGGTAACCTGGGATAAAGGGAGTAATTCCTGGAAGATGATAGCATTTTGTAGTATATTTGTATCCTATAACCGTATACGTTATGAGTATTTTTAAAGTGCACATTATGTGTGATGTGTGTACATAGTTAATAGGATTGAATGATTTTGTTGTATATATAGTGTGAATTATATATATATCCTATAGGGGAATATGATATGGATATTCTAAAATGTCCATTTTATGTGTTAAGTGTATGTGTTGGTTAGGGTCGAACGATATACTTAGTGACTTTGGTTGTTATATAGACCCCCGAAGATTTTAAGAGAGATCCTACTTGTGTACTTAGAGATAGTACTCGAAATAAGTAGTTGAGGTTATAGGATGCAAGTTGAGGGCATATGGATCTCGACGATCAACATTATCAAGGAGTAGTGTATCGGAGGGGGGGGGTCCTTGTTTGGATTTTTCTTTGCGAGACGTCCCACGCACGAAACATAGCGTAATGTTGGGAGTGGGGAGAAGTTTAGTCCTTAGTACTCGGATGTGTATTGAATGGTGAGAGAATGTTTTATAAGAATAGGAAGTTAATGTGTGCCTATTCTGTTATTAAGGACTTGTTTAAGTTAATAATTAGAATTGGATGGACTCTAGTAAGGTATATGTATATGCGTATATGTTTTCATATATATAATTTTGGGTGTAAACTTAGGGTATGCTAGAATGAGAAGATTTTGGGTTTATACTTGAGTTAGTGGGTTACGCGGGTGTAGTCTATGTGTAGATTAATATTGTGTTATCCCTAGAAGGTGTTGGGAAGTTTAATTAAGGTTCATGTGCATACGCTTAGGTGTGTGCTTTAGTCGAGGGGTGAGTTTGAGTCTCACTAGAGTGCGACTCCACTTTAATTATGAAATTGTGCATTTATAATTATTATGCATTTTAATACACTTGCTATAAATGCTTTCACACCTCGGGCTCTGACCCGTTTATATTTCTCTCATACTATATATATATATATATGAGAGGGGGGTGTTTTACTGTTCCAAAAAATCTACGGTGGGGATCGAATTTTTTTGGGCGATCCAATGGTGTTAGATTGTGCCACGTAGGATTGTACACATTATGACGTGTCAAATGAGATAAAACACCCCCTCTCAATCTGCCTTCCCCGTTTTCTACATTCTCCCTACCCCCGTTCCCCTTCCCCACGATCTCCCTCTCCCCTCCTCCACTCTCTCCCCTCTCCGGTGCAGTCCTCGGTACCCCATCCCTCTCTCCATTGCCGCCCCCGCTCCCATTTTTCGCCCCCACTGCTGCTCCCGACACTGCTCCGCTACCTCCAAGGCTCCGCTGCCGCCCCTGCTCCGCTGCCTGACCTGCTCTGCCTTACCTTCTTCCTCGATTAGGTACCCCCGTTTCATTGTTTGTTCCATATTAGGTTTAGATGTTTCATACATATATGTGGCTAACTACGTTTAGATGTTTCATACATATATGTGGCTAATTTGTTCCATATTAGGTTTAGATGTGATTATTTGTTTAATGTGTGTTTAATATATGTATTGAATCTCTGTTTAATATATGTATTGAATCTGTGTTTAATAAATGGCTTAGGTTTTCAAATTAGGGTTTCTTCCCCATGTTCCATGGGTTTTAAATTAGGACCTCTTCCCCATTTTTTACAGTATGTGGCTCTAAATTTCAGTTTCGAAATATGAACCTAAGGGTTTCAATTTAGGGAATTTCGTTCTCTCCAACTCTTTTTTTTCGAATAATTTTTGCATTTATGTTTAATTTAGATTTGATTATTTGTTGAATGTTTGTTTAATATTCGGTTTGATTTGTTCCATATTGGGTTTGATTTCGTTCTCTCCCACTCTTTTTTTTCGAACTTAAGGGTTTCAATTTAGGGAATTTCGTTCTCTCCCACTCTTTTTTTTCCCAAATAATTGTGGCATTTATGTTTAATTTAGATTTGATTATTTGTTAAATGTGTGTTTAAATATTCGGTTTGATTTGTTCCGTATTCGGTTTGATTTCGTTCTCTCCCACTCTTTTTTTTGAATAATTTTTGCATTTATGTTTAATTTAGATTTGATTATTTGTTGAATGTGTGTTTAATATTCGGTTTGATTTGTTACATATTCGGTTTGATTTGTTTTATATTATTGGGTTTCAAATCGGTTTTCAAATTAGGGATTATTCCCCATTTTTTATGGTATGTTGCATTTATGTTTAATATGGTTCTTCTAATTATGCAGGACTGGAATCTTAAATTGGCAATGGATGATATAACCAATTTTGACAAAGTATGTTTCACAAATTGTATAATGTTATTCCATTTTGTGCTTGATTCGTATTCGTATTTCTTTCACTTATCTATGTTGTTGATTCTTATTTATGATTTTTTTAACCTATCAGGGAACGACACCTATTTCTACACGCATCTCGGGTCAGAGACGCCGACGCGAAGGAGAAAGATCCCAACAAATGTTGTTTGCCCATCAAACAACTCCCACAATGGCTAAACCATTTTCTATAACTTCTCCGTTGTTAATCACCCCTACACCGCAATGTTTCTCTCAGCCTAACCAAACCCCCTTATCAAACAAGAGTGTTGTCATCCGAGATGTTTCGGAAGCAGACTTCATTCTTAGAGAGGTATTTAAACAAACTTTAATTAGGTAGGAACATGCATCACATTGTTTGTCTCTTTCTCATATAACTTGACTAATATAAGATTTGTATTTTACTTTTTCAGAAAAGAAAATACACGATCAACTTTTGGTTAAAGAAAAGGGTAAAGGGAAAGAAAACCACCCACCTCATGTCCCTCACTTGGTGTGATTTCTTTCTTCTGCAATGAATTTCAGTTTAATGAATTTCAGTTCAATGAATTTCAGTTTATAGTTTTAAATATTGTATTTTACTTTTTTAGAAGAGAAAATACACGTATCAACTTTCGGTTAACGAAAAGGGTAAAGGGAAACAAAACCACCCACCTCACTTGGTGTGATTTGTTTCTTCTGCAATGAATTTCAGTTTATATGCATACTCATATATGGATCATATTGTATGTGTATGTGTATATGCAGCATATTGTATGTGTATATGGATCATATTGTATGTGTATGTGTATATGCAACATACTCATATATGGATCATATTGTATTTGTATGTGTATATGCAGCATATTGTATGTGTTTATGCAGCATATTGTATGTGTATATTGCAATGAATTTCAGTTTATATGCAGCATATTGTATGTGTATATCCATACTCATATATGGATCGAGCAGGTCTGAATTCGTTTAGATGTTCCTTTTTCTATTTTGTTTTATATCTGGATCGAGCATTTTTTGATTGAGCTTACTTATTTATCACTGTATTCATATATCCATATGCATATATGCAATCATATATGCAAATATATGCAAGCATATATCTGCATATATGAAGCCATATATCTACCATATATGCAAGCATATATCTGCATATATGCAGCATATATGCAAGCATATATCTGCTCATATATGCTTGGATATGCAGCATATATGAAGCATATATGCAAGCATATATCTTCGCATATATACTTGCATATATCTGTGATACGACGCAAATATTGCGTATTTCACCCGTTAACCTACGCCTTATTAGCCCCCTTGGGTATCTTAATCCCTATACTTATGCTCTTAACCAGACAACCTCGGATTTCTATGTTAACATGTTTTGCAGGGGTTAATTGAGCTTTTGTAGGTATTTGGATGCTTAGTATGAAGTTCGGACGCTTTCCGGAAATGTTTCGTCGACTTTTGCAGCTTCGGGGGCATTTTAGTAATTCCATCATTCGGGTTTGAATCCCGAGCTCTTCACGGACGTTGAAGCCCTTTGATTTCTCTTCGCGTGGCCACCGACGCTGCATGATTCCGAGTTGTAATGATGGAGTTATGGCATTTTTAGGATGGTTTTTACTGTAAAAGTACACTCAAGGTCACATTCAAGGGCATTTTAGTCATTTCATATTTTGGCTTTTTGGCCCAATGTCTTCTTGGATGTTGTAGTCCTCTGAGTTATCTTCGCGTAGCCTCTGACCGTGCCTCATTCTGAGCTATAACGAAGAAATGACGGCATTTTCCGTAAAACAGGACAAAGCTGCAGAATTCAGACCTGTAGGTTGCGAATCGATTCGGCCCAAAACCGAATCGATTCGAAATGCTGCAGAATTGCAGATTCGAACTTCCCCTGTTTCCGAATCGATTCGGACCATTTCCGAATCGATTCGGGCCTCCAGATTTTTGGTTTTCTTCCCTTTTATTACAAGTTTGCCATGGGATATTTTGTTTATAACACTTTCTCTTCATTTTGAAGAGATATATCTCCATTTTTAGGTTAGATTTTAGGGTTTTGTAGACTTGGGAGATTTGCCCTACTCCTCTCTTGCACTCTTGTTTTGTAATTTGTACTTTAAGGTTAATTACATTAATATAGTTTGTATTCATTATATTCTTGCTTTCTAGATTAATTTCATGCTTTGTTAATTAGTTTAGTTATTCATTTCTTGCTTAATTAGTTTATTGCTTTGTTAATTAGTTTCATTCATGTCTAGCCCTTAGATAAATAGGGTCGGGATTGCGTTTCTGCCATTTTCGGGTTTGGACCTCGAAAATTAGGTTTTGTGTAAAATTGCGTTTAATTGAAACCGCATGTATTAAAGTTGGATTGTTATGCGTTTAACTTTATTTGTCACGCAACTTTAGTGTTTATAGCGATAATCCGAATTTAATCCGCGTGTGACCATTTTCAGTTAAATGTTTAATCTCGCAACTTTGGGTTAAATTCCTTCTTGTGTGATGTTTATGCTTAATTGTAAATGCTCGATTAATTATTTTCGAACCGTAATTCTAATTAGTAGTTGTTTCGATCCGTTTGGTAGAATGCGATCCCGATCCTCCCTTTACTTTAATTTAGCGTAACTTATTCTTTTCTTTTGTCACGACAACCACCCATTCACCTTTTCTTTTATTTATTTTACACTTTTATTCCTGAAGTAATCAAAACAATTAACATCTAAAATTCAATCACTCCCTGTGGATTTCTTACGATACCCGACTTACCGCTGTACTTGCTTGTCAAGTGTAGTAGTAGCTTAGGTTTTTTGCATCAAGGCGGCGAAACGCACAACGATTGTGTCCTCACACGAACACACTTTTTTCGCCCGATCAAAATGGCGCCGTTGCCGGGGAGTGTGTTTTAGATAGTAATTGCTTTATTATTTCGTAGTATTTTTCCTTTCCTATTTGTATTCTTTCTTTTAACCTTTCTTGCAGGATTTGCATACTTGAGCGCTAAGAAACTTTGATTCGCGGTTGCTCACTTTATTTCTTGGATTCTCCATCTTTCAACAACGAGGTAATCATGTCCTATTATTATAGTTATTACGGTCATTCTAATGATTCATACTTTGGGAATAGTTTTCAAGTTTTTCATTTTCAAGATTTTCTTGAAAATGAAAGACTTGAAAACATTTATCGGAATGAAAATCGTTATTGGGAGCTTGAGTTGGATTCATTATTCGAATCCAATGATGATTCTTATTTCATTACTTTCGAAGACGAGTTTCAACCAAATGAGGAGTCCGAGGCTCTTGAGCCGAGGAAGCCTACTTTGGAAGAGACTTTGCTTCTTTACTCCCAAGGTTTGGAAAGCCTAAATGATGCTGGAATGAGACTTGGTGCACTTTGTGATGAGATGAATTCTTATGCACAAAACAACGAGGAGGTGGAAACTTGTGTTTCACCTCAATTTTTCAAAGAATTTCTCATCGAGTGTGAATCTCTCTCCCCCGAAATTCAATCTCCTTCTGACGATAAGTTGATGGAGATTGAATTTATTTCATTACCATATACGTTTTCCGTCATTGAACCATTAGAATTACCGGTTGATTCCTATGAGTCGGTAGAAACTTTTAAAACTACACCTTTTGCCGATGAGGACTCATTGCCGGACTTGTTTTCGATGGATGTTATCCCCACGTGTGCACCATCTCCCATTCCATTTGAAAAATCTTTGGTAGATGAGTCCATTTTTCTTGGACCTCAAGTGTATCTTTCCCCCTTATTATCCAAATCCCCCATCGTCCCTCCAAAACTTTTAATTGACGATGGTTCATTTCTTTCGCCGTACACATGCCTTCCGTTGTTCAAACGGAATTCATATTTTTCGGAAGGCATGCTTGTATGTGAGGGTACACCGGTTATCCTCCAAAGTCAAATCGTTCTTATGGTAGACCCTCAACTATTTAGACTTCTAGTGTATAGTTAGTGTGAAGCCTAAATAGTAGGTTGTAAATAGTTAAATTTTTAATTTTCTTTCTTTCCTTTTTTTTCTTTCCTTTTTAATTTAGTCTAGTATAATAAGTTAACTTTTTGTTATTTGTTTTTGCTATGCTCGGTACTAACTTGTTTTGTAGATTCCTTTGGACTCGCGCTTATGGAGATCGCTCCAATTTTGGGTAATATCGTTCTTTTCCTCTCTTTGTGTTGTGTTCTTAATGCACATTGAGGACAATGCAACATTTAAGATAGGGGGTGTAGGATATTCTATCCATTTCATGTGTAGTCCATGGATTTTCTCACATTTAGTTACTAAGTATGCGTTTTTGTGAAAAATTTGCAAATTTTCAAAAATATTTTCTTTCTTTTTTCTCCTTTGTTGGCTATTTTGCCTTGTTTCCGATGATAAATTTTAATAATTGCCCGATCCGATTGACAACTCAATGATGCATGTTCTCGATTTTAGAAGTTATTAGACTTTAGTCCTCAAATCATTGATTTTGTGAATAACTTCATGAATTAAACTTTATCCCATGAGCATATGCACTTTCCTTGTTATATTGATTTGGTTTAAGATTTTTATAACTCGGTAATCTTTTGTTGCATTGTATATACTTACACCGCGTAAGCTTTGTACCTTTCATCATTTGTGAGTGTTATACACTATTCTTTTCTCATTGAAAACGTTGAATTCATTGGTAATCTCACTAATCTTTCATTTGACCGTTCATTAATTTAGTTCATACTTGAAATGTGTTACTTGATCATGATTTTCATATATTGTTTTGACTCGAGAATTACGTAAACTTTGTGAAATGATCATAGGCCATCTTTGTTATATCACCCATATTAGCCTTGACCTCACCCTTATGTTTTTACCCTCGTTAACCCCTTTGAGCCTAAATATAGCCTTTCTTTTCATAACCCAAATTCCCATAACCAACTCCAAATTGGAGTTTTAAGCCATACATACACCTTACATACCTTTGTTTGGAATGTTACTTGGGATTGAATGTTGTTGTTGTATTGCGGTTGCAATTTTAGGCATATGAGAGTTTGATAAGCAAAGAAAAGAAAGTAGTAAAAAAAGTGAAGAAAAAGAGAAAGCAAAAAGCAATAGAAAACAAAAGAGAAAAATGAGAAAAAGAAGAAAAGAAAAGAAAGAGAAAGTTGTAAATGTTGTGTATAGTGTTCAATAAGCTTTGATTACTCTCCCCGATGATATATCTAATGCTTGTTTTGGAACTTGTTTTCCAATTTTTGATATTACCCGCATTTTTCCATTATCCCGAGTTTTCATTCCGAACACTTTGAATCCATACATACATTCCTTCGTTTCGCACCCTAGCCATACCTACATTATAATCTTATACAAGTCCTATGTGATCTTAAGTTGATGTAATTCAAAAGTTTAAATAGTTTTGATAATCTGTGAAAATGCATTTCGCCTCTTTTAGTGTGCGGTATCTTTTCATTGAGATTACAAGTTTTTCATTTCCTATATAGCGTTACTCATCTGTGACATGTGCGCGGCCTAGTTTCCATTTACATTTACTCTTTATGCCCGCATGTCCCGTGTATTACCTCACTTTTCATAGTGAATTCATTTGTTGAGCGTAATGCCCGTGAGGATTGAATGTATGCTTGCTTTATGTTTATCCGAATTATTTAAGTTTTTACCAAATCATATTCTTCATTTTCTCTCCCCACTCCCACTTTTAAAGTTTCAATTCTATGAGGTGCATTCAACATGTTAATAACAACGGACTTTAGCTTGAATTCATTCAATATGCTAATAACGTATTTGAAATCTTTTTCGTTGTTGTTGAGTTTGTCGCATATTGGGTTGGGCATATTTTGAGGAAACTGTATGATGTTTGTGGGTTTCATCCCTGAAAAAGCTCACGAGACGACACTCGTCCACTAGGGTCACCTAGGGGTTTAACGACTTATTGCATACGCTAAATGCAATCGAATCGCCCGTGAAAGTGGCCTTATCTTTTTATTGCTTTTATACCATACTTTTTTACTTCTCCTGCTTTTGGTTTGCTTGTTGTTCTTGTTGTTTCCTATTTCATTGCTAGGGACTAGCAATGTGTAAGTTAGGGGGTGTGATACGACGCAAATATTGTGTATTTCACCCGTTAACCTACGCCTTATTAGCCCCCTTGGGTATCTTAATCCCTATACTTATGCTCGTTAACCAGACAACCTCGGATTTCTATGTTAACATGTTTTGCAGGGGTTAATTGAGCTTTTGTAGGTATTTGGATGCTTAGTATGAAGTTCGGACGCTTTCCGGAAATGTTTCGTCGACTTTTGCAGCTTCGGGGGCATTTTAGTAATTCCATCATTTGGGTTTCAATCCCGAGCTCTTCACGGAAGTTGAAGCCCTTTGATTTCTCTTCGCGTGGCCGCCGACGGTGCATGATTCCGAGTTGTAATGATGGAGTTATGGCATTTTTAGGATGGTTTTTACTGTAAAAGTACACTCAAGGTCACATTCAAGGGCATTTTAGTCATTTCATATTTTGTCTTTTTGGCCCAATGTCTTCTTGGATGTTGTAGTCCTCTGATTATCTTCGCGTAGCCTCCGACCATGCCTCATTCCGAGCTATAACGAAGAAATGACGGCATTTTCCGTAAAACAGGACAAAGCTGCAGAATTCAGACCTGTAGGTTACGAATCGATTCGGCCCAAAACCGAATCGATTCGAAATGCTGCAGAATTGCAGATTCGAACTTCCCCTGTTTCCGAATCGATTCGGACCATTTCCGAATCGATTCGGGCCTCCAGATTTTTGGTTTTCTTCCCTTTTATTACAAGTTTGCCATGGGATCTTTTGTTTATAACACTTTCTCTTCATTTTGAAGAGATATATCTCCATTTTTAGGTTAGATTTTAGGGTTTTGTAGACTTGGGAGATTTGCCCTACTCCTCTCTTGCACTCTTGTTTTGTAAGTTGTACTTTAAGGTTAATTACATTAATATAGTTTGTATTCATTATATTCTTGCTTTCTAGATTAATTTCATGCTTTGTTAATTAGTTTTGTTATTCATTTCTTGCTTAATTAGTTTATTGCTTTGTTAATTAGTTTCATTCATGTCTAGACCTTAGATAAATAGGGTCGGGATTGCGTTTCCTCCATTTTCGGGTTTGGACCTCGAAAATTAGGTTTTGTGTAAAATTGCGTTTAATTGAAACCGCGTGTATTAAAGTTGCATTGTTATGCGTTTAACTTTATTTGTCACGCAACTTTAGTGTTTATAGCGATAATCCGAATTTAATCCGCGTGTGACCATTTTCAGTTAAATGTTTAATCTCGCAACTTTGGGTTAAATTCCTTCTTGTGTGATGTTTATGCTTAATTGTAAATGCTCGATTAATTGTTTTCGAACCGTAATTCTAATTAGTAGTTGTTTCGATCCGTTTGGTAGAATGCGATCCCGATCCTCGCTTTACTTTAATTTAGCGTAACTTATTCTTTTCTTTTGTCACGACAACCACCCATTCACCCTTTCTTTTATTTATTTTACACTTTTATTCCTGATGTAATCAAAACAATTAACATCTAAAATTCAATCACTCCCTGTGGATTTCTTACGATACCCGACTTACCGCTGTACTTGCTTGTCAAGTGTAGTAGTAGCTTAGGTTTTTTGCATCGCGGCGGCGAAACGCACAACGATTGTGTCCTCACACGAACACACTTTTTCCGCCCGATCAATCTGCATATATATGCTTGCATATATCTGCATATCTGCATATATATGCTTGCATACATATGCATATATGCTTGCATATATCTGCATTTTCACTTTAGTACCAAATTAACTGATCACCATAGTATGAAATCCTTAAAAATTATACCAATTGGTATATAACTGTTATACAAAACCAACTGTTATACCAAACTAATAGTTATATTAACTGACCAAAGCCCCAACTGAACAGTTAATGAAATTTAATACCAAATGAAATACCAAACCAACTGCTATACCATTTCAAACCAACACAAATATTTGAATTTCAATTTCAAATCAATATTTGAGTTACAATATCAATCGAAATTCCAACTCAATCACAACACTGAATTTCAAACCAAAACTGAAATACCAACTGAAATTCTATTTTGTTATTGAACTCTGTAAGTTTTAGTGTCTTTTCCTATGTTCTAATTAATGTACCGTTGATTAAATTGATTTATTTTGTTATGTATGACTATTGAATTATTTAGTGTTGGGAATCCAGTTGATCTTCGTTGTAATTGTCATTTTCAGGTCCATTTCGAATTCCTTTTATATTCCATTGATTCAGATCACAGGTAATATTTCTTTCCCCTCCAATTAGTTTCACTTCATATTTTAACCTACATGTCTACATATGCCAAATATTTGCTCTGTTATGTTTCATGAAATGATTTTTTTTTTTACTAAAGTCGTAGTAATTATAGAAACACACTTTAATACGACCAACAATGGAAAACCTTCGACGTTCCTTTAGTGCCCCCTAATACATGGGATTTGTATTTTCTTTTATTTTTGTAAAGATAAATACAAATATCCGACTTCATTCTCATTGGTTCTTTGTAATTATTAGGTGCATATAGAGATCACCTTGATGGTTATGTATAGACATACGTGGGGGAATAAGTGTCACAGAGAAGTTTATGACAAAGATGACGGTATGTAAAAAGAATAAGATGGATTTGTTTACGACAAAACTTGCGATTTTTTTTCTATATTGTTGGATTTGTCGTTATCCCTTGAGAAGGGTGGATAGTCCAATAAACAAAGGAGACTCTTCACATTTTTTTTGAAACTTTGACACTTTATTTTTTTGAGACACAATGAGAATTTATTTGATGAATATTGCATATTTCATATTATATGTGAATTTGTTTGATGAATTTAGATTATTTGAATGTTGTTGGACTATTTGTTGTTTGTTAAGCAGGGTGAATAGTTTATAAACAAAGGAGATTATGGTCAATTGTTATAAATTACTCTTTTTTGCCATTTTGCAATTACGTCCTTCGAAAATTTTCACCGTTTTGTAATTACGTGCTTTCGAAATTTTCTCCGTGCCTTCAGGCACGGGCATTACGCTAGTGTGTGTGTGTGTGTCTATATTTATATATATATATATATATATATATGTATATATATATATATTGTATACTTCAGGTGTCCCACCACAAGGATACTGATGATGCTTTTCTATCCCGTGTCTGAGGAGCCGTAGCAGATGCGGACTGTTGCGGGATTTTGTTATAACCGCTTCCTACCATTTGTAAATCTAGATAGGATTCATTTTTTATATCGAGTTTATACCCAAGAGTTATATTTAGCATTTTTATATTTTTCTCCTCTAGTTTGATGTATTATCTGTTACCCGACATCATATTCGGGTATATTTCTTTTATTGTACTTGTTACGTTTTATATTGAGTACATCCTTTTATTGTTGTACGTGAGTACATTTTATCTTTCTCAGTAAATATTATATGGTTGATTTGATGGTTCATTATATGGCTTTAAAATTTTTGCATCCGCTTAATGTAGTATTTGGGTAGTTAGCTAAGTTTAGCTAGTATCGTCAATAGATGTTGGTATAGGGCTAGTCACCCGTTATTATTTTAAGTAGGGTGTCACCGTAAATGACCAAGTTAAAGCCTATCTTTATCACTAGGGTACCGTACGATCCACGTCGTATACCCCCCATAATGGGTACCCCCTCCAAGATGTTTGCCGCGAGCACTCATGCATGGTATGCATTATAAATAAACACATAAGAAATTATAACCCCCACTAACGGGCTCAGGTAAATACATACACGTACCAACCCAATGCTACCATGTCACATTTAGCATCACTATCATGAAAAGGTAAAACACATCATTATCCCTACATTCGTTCCATACTATATTAGCCTAGCATATAGGGTTCCAAAAACGAGGTATAGTATCATGATAATACGCAAATATCGCGTATGTCATCCACCGAACCTACGCATTTTAGCCCCCTCGGGTGCCTTAATCTCTATATTTAAGCACGTTAACCAGACGACCTCTGCTTATATTGTTAACATGCTATATGAGGTATAATTGGGCTTTTGTAGGTATTTAGGTACCAAGTATGGGATTCGGACGCATTTCGCGCAATTTTCGTACGCAACCGCATGTACGCAACCGCATTTTAGTCATTTTACAGATTGGGAACCTAGCCCGACATCTCACGGAAGTTGTAGCTCTCCTCGCTAGCTTCGTGTGGCCGTGAACGATGCGTGATTCCGAGTATGTATGACAAAGTTACGGCGAATTGAGCGGCGATGGAAAGCATGCCAAAACAAGGGAAACAGCATGCTGCCCTGCTTGATCGATCGATCGAGCCTGGGGGTCGATCGATCGAGCCTTTTTATTTTGCCACGATTTTCACTATCGATCAATCGACCACAGGGGTCAATCGATCGATGCCCTATTTTTCCCTGCAGATATTTTCTCTACTTTTCTTTCTTCTTTTCTTTTATTCTAACTTACTACTTAAGCCAATTTTTCTTTTAAGAGATACACACACTCTCGTATTCTGACAGAGATAGTTTTAGTTAGGGTTTGGTTTGGAGAGTTCATTTTCTCTTCTTCTTGGATTGACAACCCATGTGATTTTGTAAGATTGAACTATTCACTTCCATTTCCATTAATATAGTTTGTTCTTCATCTTTCCTTGCTTTGTAATTTAGCTTCCATGTTTTCTAACTAGTTTACATGCTTTGATTTACTTGCTTTGTAGTATAGTTTTATCGCGTTTATTCCCGCTTTCCATTTACCGCGTTCTTAACATGCTTTCAAGGTAATATAAATTAGGTTGTGCTTGAATGGAACTCACTCGAGTTGACGCGTTGCTTTGCTTTGGTGATGGTGTTTACGGGTCTATTTCGGGTGCGTTGTCCTCGTTATTACGCCTAGGAGATTTGACGGGGCATATCATGTATGTCCCATGCTTACGACCTTTCGTGCGTAATTTCCGGGATATTTGTTAACGCCAAAATCTTATTAGGCTTTTATGATGATTTAGGGCGTGACAACCCTTGATTTAATTCACTGTCAAAACGAGACGCACGTGTAATAACCCGTCGACCCATGTAACCATTTTATACAAATTAACTCGGGTGAGGGATATTCGACGCAACCTATAGTTTTACTCGCTTTCATAATCTAGTTTCAATACACTCGCCTAGATTACTATTTCCCTTTTATGCATCTTTCCCTTTTTAGTTTCTAAACACCTTTTACAATTTTATTCCTGGATTAATAATCTGTTTCGATTTATCGAACATTCCCTGTGGATTCAATACCCGACTTACCGTTGTACTCACCAGTTGAGTGTAGTCATAACTTAGGTTTTTGTATAGTTCAGGTGAGCCGAATATAAAACGACCGGCGCGTAGGGGACTCTCGCGCCGCGGCAAAAACATGTCTATCAAATGGTGCCGTTACCGGGGATTATTTTGTTATAGATTGTAATTGTATTATTAGTTTGTAGTAATCTTTTCTTTGTATTTGTATTTTTTCTTTTAACCTTTTTTGCAGGACTTATACATTTGAGCGCCTAGGAACGCTTGAATTATACCGCCGCACATCTTCTTTGTGGAAGTCGTCCTCTCGAGCCTTCGTTGGGGTAAGCATGTCTTATTCTAACTTTTCTGGTAATCCTAATGATAATTCTCAAAATTCCGGTAAACCATTGACTTTTGGTCAATACTTGCAATCCCAAAAAGTTGCAACATCTAAAATGACATTGGGTGAGTATTACGAAAATCAAAGTTTGGATTACAACAATTTTCTGCATGATCATTCTGATTTTGGGTCGCAAGATCCTTATGATAAGAATTTTGAATCCAATTGTAATCATTTTCAAAATTCTTATGTTAATGATTTTGAGTGTAGTCCCGAGAACAATTTCCAAACTTCCCATTTTCAAGAATCCGCTCCTCGCCCTATGACATTCGTTGAGGGATTGCATATGCTTGAAAATGAGAGGATTAAATAACGTTATCAGGAAGAAAATCGTTGTTGGGAACATAAGTTGGATTTACTATTTGAATCCGACGACGACTTTTCTTCGGAGACTGCCGAAGTCGAGGATTGTTTTGAACCAAATGAGGACTTCGTTCCTACTTTGGAACAAATCATCCTTGACTTGACCCAGGGTTTAGTAGAGAATGAAAATGATAATGAAAAAGGCATAGTATCCATTTGTAATGAATGCGTTTCTTCTTTGATTTTCAAAGAAGAAAGTTTCATTGTAAACGATCCTATTCCTTCCGAAATTCAATTTTCATGTGATGATCACTCATCGACTGAGATTGAATTTCTTTCATCCCCGTCTTCATTATATACCGTCGTACCAATTCGAGTACCCGATGAATTGGTTCAAAACTTTTTAGTTCCAGACCTTTTTCACCGACGAGGAGTACTCGCTCGAGCCCCTTTCCATAACGGCATCTTTGCCTCCATGTGCGCCGCCTCCCGTTACAACTTTAAAATACTCGAGAGTTGATTCATGTTTTCTCGGCCCGCATGTGTATTTGTTGCCCGTCCTATCCAAATCCCCCATCCTCCCACCCAAAGTTTCAATTGGGGATGGTTCACTTTTACCACCTTACACATGCCTTCCGTCGTTCAAACGGAATTCCTATTTTCCGAGAGGCATGCATGTTCGGGAGGGTCCACCGTTGATCCGCCAAATTCAAATTGTGTTTTGGATGGACCCTCAAAAGTTTCAACTTTTAGTATATAGTTAATTACACATCCTAAATGTAGGTTGTATATACTAACTTCTTCATTTTTGTTTTTCTTAATATTAGCCTAGTGTAATTAGTTAATCTCTTTTTATTTCTTTTTGTATGCTTGGTTCTAACTATTTTGTAGGTTCAACGCACTTGAATTTGCGGAGACTAGGAATCCTGACACACATTTCTTAAGAAAATGATAAAAAAAAATCCCCCAAAACATTTTTCCTTTGTTTTTCACACACGCATCCTCACGTATTTGCATTTGTTTTTCTTTTTTCTTTTATGTTATTTTTCATTTTTGTCGTGAATATGCGTGTGTGTTGCTCATTGTACATATTTTTATTTTTTGGGTTCACTTAAGCCTATTTTTGTGTATATTTAAGCCTATGTGTATTTAATTCTATTTTATTTTTATTTTTATTTTTATTTTTATTTTTATTTTTATTTTTTTATTTCATATTTTTATATATATATACTTCTATATACTATATAAATATATATTTTATATTTAAACCTCCTACTTTTCCCAGAATTGCAATTTCCTCCCCCCCCCCCCCCCCTTTCAGCAAAGAAGCAGTGTGCCTGGCCCTGCTTGATCGATCGATCGAAGGACCAGGCTCGATCGATCGATCGAAGGCCCAGGCTCGATCGATCGATCGATCGAGCAGTTAAAGGCCGACGGCTTCTACTTTTTCCCCACTTTTCCTTATTCTCTCTTCTCCTCTCTCAAACTGTTTCGTGCCCTAGAATCCCCCCAACACATTTCTTCATTTTTTTCATCCAATTTCTACACTACAAAGGTATATCATTCCTACTTAACATTATTTTTGTAGATTTTGCTGCTTATTTGTCATGTATTCCATGTTTTAAACCCTAAGTTGACATTGTTTGAATGTGTTGGTTTTACCCCTGATTTTTGTTGTTCCAACCGATTTTTCTCATGATTCTTGTTGTATATCCACTCATGAACACATGATTATTGCCGCATTGTTGTTTTGTTCATGAGTGGAGCTTTTTGGTTGGTTCAAATCGGTATATTTCAACCTTGACGCACATTGCGCACACCAAGTGTTCGTCAAAATGCCTAAAACAATTTTCAATCCAATTTTTGGCGCACACTTGGGTGATTTTCATTCCATGTCGCATTTCGACAATTTTTATCGCAATGTTGCATTTTGTCACCTCGGTTTTGCACACTTGCACATCCATTTCAACTTGTACACTAACTAACCATTAATTGTGCTTACAATTTTTTTGTATTTCCTAATTCTTGTTTTGTAGGTTGAAATGGCACCGAAGAAATACAACTTTACTAGGTGTATGCCCGCCGGGGGCGTTGATGGTTTTCACTGCAATCAAGAGCGGGATTGGTACCGCGCCCACTTTCATACATTCGAGCGTCCGCCTGGATATCATTTTGCGTGGGCCATTGAGGATATACCGAGGGAACCGCGTGTTCTGTTGCGCCGTCAGGGGTGGGAGCCCTTTCTTGCTACTAACGGTCGTATCAATGAAGAGCTAGTCCGGATTTTTTATGAGACGTTAGTTGAGGTAAAGGGTAGTGGACCTACTACATACGAGGCGATGGTCCGTGGGGACCCTTCAGAATTTCAGATTTGGCAGATTATATGGGTGTTCCAAACCCCGCGGATGCAATTAGTTTCATGGATGGGACCATCTTCGGCAGGGGGACATTGATAGAGGATCTTGCATCGGGTGAGGCGTGGAAAAAGGGTGATTTTCGCTCGGCTGCAATGCAGGACTTAACGAGGTTATTGCACTACATTAATGTCCACTCTTTCATGGTGACGAACAACCGGTCAGAGGTTCGTCACAAGCATGTCGCATTGATCTACACGATGATTAATGGTTTGGGCAATATCAGCTTGCCCAGTATCTTTCTATACATGATGTGCGCGACAGCTAAAGAGATCACCTGGAGATTTTCCCTTCCCTTTCCTGCCCTATTACGAGGATATGTTTATCGCATGGTTGCCCTGAGTTTGACGCTGACCGTAAGCACGACCCACTCGGGCTTCTCTCTAAGGACAATATTTCAAAAATGCTAAAGCACGAGTGGGGGCAACCGGGCGGCAAGAGACAGAGGGCGGAGGTGGATGATGAGCCGGACAATGAGGAGGACGAGATCAGGGAGATGGAGATGGGTGAGGGTTCTCACGAGCCACACACTGATGAAGATGCCCGCTTTGTGGAATTCCAGGCCGTGCAGGACCAGCGCTGGGAGGAGACCCAGCTCAAGTGGGCTACGTGGGAGTCCCGCCTGGACCAGTTGCAGGCCGAGCAACAGCAGCAGTGGGCACAACAGTAGGCTCAGCAGGAGAAGTTTCACGCCGAGCAGCGGCAGGAGTGGGCCATGCAGAGGCAGGCAAGGGCACATCACAGACAGGACTATCGGATGATGCAGCGGATGGTGAGAGATCTTTATCTGCAGTGCAGTGATTCCGAAACACCGTTGCCTCCTCATTTTCAGGACCCCTATGATCCTAGTGGTTCCGGCCACTAGGCTGCTGCTGTACTGGGTTATTTTTGTATTCTGGGATCGGATATTTGTAACACCCCGACTAATTAAATACCGGGTAGCTACTCCTTTATTAAATTAATACAAAATGCCAAGTTGTTCTAGTTAATAGCATCACTGTCAAAAATATTTTAATGATTACTAACCACCTAGTATTTAAAAAGTGAGTTGCCAAATTTTAAGTTAACTCTGATTAACAAGCAATAAAAGAATAATGATAGAATAACAACATTGACCATAACGAGACAATAGAATAACCAACAACAGTAATAATAAGTCCGGAGGAAAACTCCTCACAACAATCCCACAACTGAACTAATAAAACAAAGTATCCTGAATTAATTACATGCCAAATGGTCTGAAAATCTGAAATAGGAAATGTCTCTACTAGAAATGGGCAACATGCCCTACAACTGATGAATCCTGAATATGGAGTCAAGATGAAAGAAGCGTCTACTAGTAAGATCCTGTAACTTCCACAAACAGCTACATCTCGTCACCTGAATGAAAATTCTATGCATGGTGTCCTTGTGGCTGGGCACCTAAAATGGTTTTTACAAAAAGTAGATTTGAAAGAAAATGGGTCAGAGCCCGAAAGTGGAAACCATTTTAAAAACAACAAGTGTTTTAATAACATTAAAACAGTGAATGCAAAATACATGTTAGGACGTGCACTCACATGAAGTACTTACCTCTCGTCTAATTGTGCACCCCTAACGTACCGTACCCATCTAAGTGACATACATAACTATCCAAACCGTAATAAGTTCTACCCCTTACTACTGAATTCCCATTATACATTCTAGTGTTATTAATTTAATAGCGGCTATACTTAACTCAGATTCTCAAGTATTAGCAATACAATTCACTATCGGTTAACCCGTTATGTTTTCTCAAAACATTACATAATTATTTTCACAATACCAACATGAAAGTTCTCATTAATTAAGTGTATATTATTCACGTCATAAATATACAATACAAGCACCCAAGACTAAGCTGCGGTGCACAAATACTCTGCTATCCATCCCAGTACATCACGTACATAAGGATCACGCATTCCAAATCTCTCAGGAATTGTTCTCAGATAATAGCAAAATCATAAACAATGGAGGCGAACACAGTCACATCACATGGGTCACGCATATACCTACGCTCCCATGATCAGCAGACTTATTAACATCCCAATAAGTCCTTCTCTAACCTATGTTCTCGAGGTACCAATCTAAATCCGGGCAACACAAGGATTAGAGGGCCCTAAGAGAACGTAAACCTCCCGTGATAGCAAGTATGGTAGGTATGTCATACACATAAAATCACATACATATACTAAGTATGCACACATCTTAGTAATCACCATAATTTTTTGTGGTACACTTCTCCTTCTCGTACCGGCTTATAATGTCACACAATTACATATTTCCGATTAATATAATTATTTAAGCCGTCAATTGTCCTCACGTCGTAATAGACACTCACGTCTTAATCCATAATTTCCATTGGTTCAAGTCACCCTTCTATGTTTCACTCCTCATTATATCCCAAATATCTCAACTATACCAATTTATCATCAAGGGAATGGTATCTCTACAATTAAACAAGGTTACGGGACACGCGAAATCAAAACAGGCCAAAAAGCCTAAACTGTCCTCTCGTTAGAAGTCTCGTTCGAACGAGGCTGTTCGAACGAGAGTTCGTTCGAACGAACTGGGCATCTAACGAGATCTCATTCGAACGAAAGACATCGAACGAACATCCCTATCGTTAGAAGGCAAACTGTCAACTCGTTAGAAGCTCGTTCGAACGAGCTCGTTCGAACGACCTGGGCAGGTCTTCTAACGAGTGGCCAGTTTCGAGCCCAGAACTTCCTTTTTTCGTTTTTCCAACTTTCTTCAACTCTAATCTCATATACAATTCGTCCCAACATTATTTTAAGGTTTCTAATCCATACCGAACAATCTTAGGTCATAATTAAACAATTATATAGGGCCAATTCTTCCTAAACATCATTGAATCATCAAATCCCTTCATTTATCCCCAAATCATATGAACATGAACCCTAAAATTTTAAAGTCACCAATGGGCATAATTAAATCCGTTTTGTTATGAACAAGGTGTATTTACATCAGAATAATCCTCCTAACACAATTCTACATGCAATCCTTTCATCAAAATATAAAGTTCTAAATCCAATTAATGGGTTTTTATTAAACTCCCAAGAACAATACAAATTTTGTCAATTTCCTACGCATGGAAGAAACATTCTTTGTAATAAATGAAATTAAACCACTTCCCTTATGTGTATCTCTGATTTTGATGTTGAATATTGAATCGTTCTCTCTCTCTCTGCAGAATTTCTCCTCTCTCTCTCTCTCCAAGCTTTTCTTCTCCAAAGTGACAATGGTGGCTAGGGTTTTGCCTTAGGAACTTTTGGGACTAATTCTAATAACCTCCGTAGCCCATAAGGTCATAAGGTGTAGTTAGTGGGTTAAGTGGGTAATTACCAAGTCAGATTTAATTCCTAATTTTCGTTGGTTTTAATTCCCAAAAATTCAAAATTACCAAGCTACCCTTATACGTTGCCGGTATGGCCTAAAAATGCCCCGGGACCCAAACTAAACCCCCGACTAGTGTTTTCTGACTATTTCGACCCTTCCAGATGCGTTGGCGCACTCAAAATGACCATACGGTTAATAGAAATAAAAATCACTTTTTAATTAAAATAATTCTCTTCCTGACGCGACTGTCACACGCGTCTCAACAAAGTTTCCCAAATTGTCGTATATCAATCTCACGAAAAATTTAATAATTCAACATTCATATATAGCCATATATACTCATTAAAATCAAATACCAACTCGCATCTCGCTAGTATTTTTGTCCGGATTAATTTTCAATTAATATACATTTAATTCAATTAATCCCATAAATAAATATCACGAAAATACGGGGTATTACATACTTCCCCCCTAATAACAGAATTTCGTCCCGAAATTCGGAACTAGAAGGTAACTGGTAAGAATAACTCTGGATAACGTTCACGCATCTCATCCTCGCGCTCCCATGTGGACTCCTCGACATTATGATGTCGCCACTGAACACGCACTAACGGAACTATCTTTGACCGCAGTTTCCTCTCACCTCGGTCCAAAATAGCAATCGGCCCCTCCTCGTAGGAGCTATCAGGATGGAGGTTGATGTCCTCCAAAGCAATATGAGAATGAGCCAAATCGTCTCTAAGATATTTCCCTAGCGAGGAAATATGAAATACATCGTGAATCCGATGCAAATGCTTCGGTAACCCAAGCCTATACGCAACCTGTCCAATCCGCTCAATAATAGGAAATGGTCCCACGTATCTCGGTGCCAACTTCCCTTTCTTCCCGAAATGCATAATCCCCTTCAAAGGGATTTCTGAGCAAAACTTGGTCCCCCACTTGGAACTCCCTGAAGAACCTCTTCGCATCAGCATAGCTCTTCTGCCGATCCTGAGCTACCCGAATGCGACTCCGTATCAATTCTATCCTTACCGAAGTATCCTGAATTACTTCCGGCCCAAGTAGTTTGTTGTGCCCCACCTCTAACCAACATGCTGGGGAACGACAAGGTCTACCGTACAACGCCTCAAATGGAGCCATGCCAATGGTGAACTGGTAGGAGTTGTTGTAAGCAAACTCCACTAGTGGAAGGTATGCTCCCATCCACTCCCGAAATCAATGATGCACGTACGCAACATGTCCTCCAACATCTGGTTTGTACGCTCGGTTTGCCCATCGCTATGCGGATGACAAGCCGTACTCAACCGCAATTCCGTGCCCACGGCCTCCTGAAAACTTTCCCAAAACCGTGAAACAAATATCTTATCTCGGTCAGACACGATATTTAGGGGCACACCGTGAAGTCTCACTATCTCTGCAATAAAGAGCTGGGCCTACTGTCCCGTAGTGTAGTCTGTCCTTACGGGTAGAAAATGAGCGACTTTGGTCAACCTATCCATAATTACCCAAATGGAGTCGTGACCTCTCTGTGACGTAGGCAACCCCGTGATAAAATCCATAGATATGCTCTCCCACATCCACATCGGGACCTCCAATGGCTGTAGAAGTCCTGCCGGTCTCTGATGATCCACTTTTACTAGCAGACAAGTGGCGCATTTAGAAACAAACACGGCAATATCTCTCTTCATCCCGCTCCACCAATACTGTCGTCTCATGTCTTGGTACATTTTGTCCCCACCGGAATGTACCGCGAACCGAGAGCCGTGCGACTCTGCCATCACCTCGTACCGTAATTCCTCCCCTTTCGGAACTACCAATCTCCCATTGAAGCGTAATCCCCCGTCTGAGCTAACGGTATAGGACTCAGCTCCCTCTGTTAATAATCGAACTATCTGCTCCTGACAGAACGAGTCATCTGCTTGTGCCTTTACCACTCTCGTGACAATCTGTGGTGTAACAGTCATCACAGACATGAATGATCGGGCCACTGCATCCTGGTGTCCCAACTCCTTCCACTTTTCCTTCCACACCCCTGCCACTTCATCTACTGGCCTACGGCTCAACGCGTCTGCTACCACGTTAGCCTTCCCCGAGTGGTATTGGATATCAAACTGATAGTCTTTCACAAACTCAAGCCACCTACGCTGCCGCATATTCAACTCCTTCTGCGTGAATAGGTACTGTAGGGACTTGTGGTCCGTGATCAATCAAAACTTCTCCCCCAAAAGGTAATGTCTCCAAATCCGAAGGGCAAATACCACTGCCGCTAACTCCAAGTCATGAGTGGGGTAATTCTTCTCGTGAGGCTTAAGCTTACAGGAAGCATAAGCTATGGCCTGACTCTCCTGCTGCAATACACCTCCAAGTCCTTGCAAGGACGCATCGGTGTAGACTAGATACTTAACTCCCGGCCTCGACAATGCTAACATAGGTGCTGAGGTCAACTTATCCTTCAACTCATCAAATGCCAACTGATAGGCATCACTCCAGATGAATGGCACACCCTTGTGAGTCAGATGTGTCAAAGGACCCGCTATCTTGGAGAAACCCCGAATAAACCTCCTGTAGTATCCTGCTAGGCCCAAGAAACTATGGATCTCAGTCGGTGTCGTGGGCTGTCCCCACTCCCTCACCGCGGATACCTTCCCCGGATCAACATATATCCCCTGGTCGGAAATAATATGCCCCAAAAACTGAACCTCCTTCAGCCAAAACTCGCACTTCTCATACTTTGAATACAGCTCGTTCTGACGTAGCGTCTGCAAAACCTGCCTCAAATGCTCTACGTGCTCCTCCTCTGTCTGGGAGTAAACCAGAATATCATCAATGAAGACAATGACGAACTGATCAAGGAACTCTCTGAACACCCTATTCATCAAGTCCATAAACACTGCTGGAGCATTGGTTAAGCCAAAAGGCATAACCCGAAACTCGTAGGAACCATATCTCGTTAAGAATGCAGTCTTCGAGACATCCTCTTCCCTGATACGCAACTGATGGTATCCCGATCGCAAATCAATCTTTGAGAAGAAAGAGGCTCCTCCCAACTGGTCGAATAAGTCATCGATTCGGGTAACGGATATTTATTCCGTATTGTGACTTTATTCATCTCCCGGTAATCCACACACAATCTCAACGATCCATCCCTCTTCTTTACAAACAACACAGGGGAACCCCACGGCGAAGTACTCCTCCGAATAAACCCCTGACCCAACAACTGCTCAATCTGATCTCGTAGGTCTCGCATCTCTGCCGGAGCCATACGGTACGGTGCGCGTGCTATAGGTCTCGTACCTGGTAATAAGTCTATGACAAAGTCTATTTCTCGACTGGGGGGTAGGCCTGGTATCTCCTGAAACACATTTGAATACTCCCTAACAACTGGGATCGAATCTATAGGAATCACAACCTCCTTAGAGGTATCCTCCTCTATGTAATACAAATGAGCGGTCGAGCCTCCCTCTGGGCGAGGCATCGCTACTACAAACATCTCTTGCCCCGGAATGGCAAAAACAATGCTCCCACCGAAGCAATCAATCATGGCTCTATAAGCTGCGAGCCAATCCATACCAATAATCACATCGTGCTCATGCATATCGAATACCAACATGTCTGCAGGTAATACCAAACTACCAATCTCTACCCCCACTCCCCGGCATATAAAGAAAATAAGTGACCCACTCCCCAATGGCGAGTCTACACACGTCACTGTGCTCTCTACTGTGGCTAATAACCCTAAGGCTTTCGCAAAATGTGTAGCTATAAAATAATGCGTTGCCCCCGTATTAAACAAAACCCAACCCATAGTGCCATGGATAGGAAACATACCCTCAATAGCGGGTGGGGCCTGTGGAGCTGCTGCCTGCTGAAGCTGGTATACTCTCCCATACTGCAGCTGTCCCTGCTGAACTGGGACCGCTGGAATGGGTGGTAATGCTGCCATCTGAGGTGGTGCCGGGAGGGCGGCGGGAAATACGGGTCTCTGTGGCTCCTGTCGAGCACCCTGCTGCTGCTGCGGGGCCCTGCCCCTATCAGGACAGTCCTGGCGTTTATGGCCAGTCTTGCCACAAACGTAACACTTCCCTGAGAAGTTCCCCCCTCTCTGTCCCTACTTCCCCCGGCCCTGGTGGCAGTTACCGTTCCTTCCCTGGCCCTGCTCGCCCTGCTGAAACTGTTGCTGTTGGCCATTATGACCCTGCTGGCCCTGATGGACGTTCGGACCCTGATGGCCCTACCGAAAACCTCCCTATCCGGGCCTGAAATTTCCCGATCTGAACCTCTTGTGATCTCCCTGCTGGGAACCCTGGTCACCCTATCTCTGCCCCTGAACAGATTGTGCCCCACTTGCACCATGTCCTCCAGTCCTGCCCTGATGGCTGGACTCTCCCGATCTCTTGCCCTCAACCATGTGAAAGCGGTTATCCTGGTAGTGTAACAGTGCAGCATTAACCACATCAGAGTAAGTGACCAATGATAGGTTCCCCAACAAATGCTGACGGATCCTCCAAGTCAACCCATCTGTAAATTTATGTATCTTCTTCTCTTTTGTCGGTATCTCATCCGGAACGATATTCAACAGATTGGTGAATTCGGCCTCATACTCGGCCACAGTCTTACCTTCCTGTCTGAGATTCATCAACTTCCTCCTCATTTCCGTGTGAAAAGCTGACGGAAAGTACTTGCGGTCAAACCGCACCCAAAACTCCTGTATAGTGAGAGTATCTCTCTCCTCCACGGTGGTAATAGACTCCCACCACTGCAGTGCAAACCCCACTAGCGTAAAGGTAGCTAGTATCTGCTTCTGAACATCGGTGCACTCATACATCCTCAGGTGCCGCTGAATGTCCTTCCTCCATTGACTCGAAACTACGACATCGGAGCTACCTGCGAACTCCGATGGGTGTGCTTTCTGAAAAGCATCACGTACACGTTCCCAAGCAGACGGGAATGTATGTGCCTGAACTGGCGCGGATACTGGCGCCTGAGGTAGTGCCTGCTGAACTACGGCTAGTGCGACATTTACAGCCTGGGCCACAATGGCTGCAACCTCGACAGCATTCAACGTGCCCTGAACTGGTGTGGGCTGTGGTTCTGGCGTTGCATCCCTGGGAACCCGTTGTGCACGTCGTGGAGGCATCTGAAACAAGAATAAAGTTTATAAGCTCGCAGTTATAAACTTAAAATAGCTGAAGAACGTAGCATATACAAAAGAATACAACAGACCTAAAATATAGGGCTCTACATCAAAGAAAGCTCAGCGGAAACATAATAAGCCGTACAGATCCTAAAGGACACTAGAACCTGATGCTCTGATTCCACCTGTAACACCCCGACTAATTAAATACCGGGTAGCTACTCCTTTATTAAATTAATACAAAATGCCAAGTTGGTCTAGTTTGTAGCATCACTGTCGAAAACATTTTAATGATTACTAACCACCTAGTATTTAAAAACTGAGTTGCCAAATTTTAAGTTAACTCTGATTAACAAGCAATAAAATAATAATGATAGAATAACAACATTCACCATAACGAGACAATAGAATAACCAACAACAGTAATAATAAGTCCGGAGGAAAACTCCTCACAACAATCCCACAACTGAACTAATAAAATAAAGTATCCTGAATTAATTACATGCCAAATGGTCTGAAAATCTGAAATAGGAAATGTCTCTACTAGAAATGGGAAACATGCCCTACAACTGATGAATCCTGAATATGGAGTCAAGATGAAAGAAGCGTCTACTAGCAAGGTCCTGTAACTTCCACAAACAGCTACAGCTCGTCACCTGAATGAAAATTCTATGCATGGTGTCCTTGTGGCTAGGCACCTAAAATGGTTTTTACAAAAATTAGATTTGAAAGAAAATGGGTCAGAGCCCGAAAGTGAAAACCATTTTAAAAACAGCAAGTGTTTTAATAACATTAAAACAATGAATGCAAAATACATGTTAGGACGTGCACTCACATGAAGTACTCACCTCTCGTCTAATTGTGCACCCCTAACGTACCGTACCCATCTAAGTGACATACATAACTATCCAAACCGTAATAAGTTCTACCCCTTACTTCTTAATTACCATTATACATTCTAGTGTTATTAATTTAATAGCGATTATACTTAACTCAGATTCTCAACTATTAGCAATACAATTCACTATCGGTTAACCAGTTATGTTTTCTCAAAACATTACATAATTATTTTCACAATACCAACATGAAAGTTCTCATTAATTAAGTGTATATTATTCACGTCATAAATATACAATACAAGCACCCAAGACTAAGCTGTAGTGCACACATACTCTGCTATCCATCCCGGTACATCACGTACATAAGGATCACACATTCCGAATCTCTCAGGAATCGTTCTCAGATAATAGCAAAATCACAAACAATGGAGGCGAACACTGTCACATCACATGGGTCACGCACATACCTACGCTCCCACGATCAGCAGACTTATTAACATCCCAATAAGTCCTTCTCTGACCTATGTTCTCGAGGTACCAATCTAAATCCGGGCAACACATGGATTAGAGGGCCCTAAGCGAACGTAAACCTCCCGTGATAGCAAGTATGGTAGGTATGTCATACACATAAAATCACATACATATACTAAGTATGCACACATCTTAGTAATCACCATAATTTATTTGTGGTACACTTCTCCTTCTCGTACCGGCTTATAATGTCACACAATTACATATTTCCGGTTAATATAATTATTTAAGCCGTCAATTGTCCTCACGTCGTAATAGACACTCACGTCTTAATCCATAATTTCCATTGGTTCAAGTCACCCTTCTATGTTTCACTCCTCATTATATCCCAAATATCTCAAATATACCAATTTATCATCAAGGGAATGGTATCTCTACAATTAAACAAGGTTACGGGACACGCGAAATCAAAACAGGCCAAAAAGCCTAAACTGTCCTCTCGTTAGAAGTCTCGTTCGAACGAGGCTGTTCGAACGAGAGTTCGTTCGAACGAACTGGGCATCTAACGAGATCTCATTCGAATGAAAGACATCGAACGAACATCCCTCTCGTTAGAAGGAAAACTGTCAACTCGTTAGAAGCTCGTTCGAACAAGCTCGTTCGAACGACCTGGGCACGTCTTCTAACGAGTGGCCAGTTTCGAGCCCAGAACTTCCTTTTTTCGTTTTTCCAACTTTCTTCAACTCTAATCTCATACACAATTCGTCCCAACATTATTTTAAGGTTTCTAATCCATACCAAACAGTCATAGGTCATAATTAAACAATTATATAGGGCCAATTCTTCCTAAACATCATTGAATCATCAAATCCCTTCATTTATCCCCAAATCATATGAACATGAACCCTAAAATTTTAAAGTCACCAATGGGCATAATTAAATCCGTTTTGTTATGAACAAGGTGTATTTCCATCAGAATAATCCTCCTAACACAATTCTACATGCAATCCTTTCATCAAAATATGAAGTTCTAAATCTAATTAATGGGTTTTTATCAAACTCCCAAGAACAATACAAATTTTGTCAATTTCCTACGCATGGAAGAAACATTCTTTGTAATAAATGAAATTAAACCACTTCCCTTATGTGTATCTCTGATTTTGATGTTGAAGATTGAATCGTTCTCTCTCTCTCTGCAGAATTTCTCCTCTCTCTCTCTCTCTCTCTCTAAGTTTTTCTTCTCCAAAGTGACAATGGTGGCTAGGGTTTTGCCTTAGGAACTTTTGGGACTAATTCTAATAACCTCCGTAGCCCATAAGGTCATAAGGTGTAGTTAGTGGGTTTA
This sequence comes from Sambucus nigra, assembly GCA_949130495.1. NCBI lineage: Eukaryota > Viridiplantae > Streptophyta > Magnoliopsida > Dipsacales > Adoxaceae > Sambucus > Sambucus nigra. The sequence continues at coordinate 154,837,665 of OX422220.1, forward strand.
GTAGGTAATTACCAAGTCAGATTTAATTCCTAATTTTCGTTGGTTTTAATTCCCAAAAATTCAAAATTACCAAACTACCCTTATACGTTGCCGGTATGGCCTAAAAATGCCCCGGGACCCAAACTAAACCCCCGGCTAGTGTTTTCTTACTATTTCGACCCTTCCGGACGCGTTGGCGCACTCAAAACGATGATACGGTTAATAGAAATAAAAATCACTTTTTAATTAAAATAATTCTCTTCCTGACGCGACTGTCACACGCGTCTCAACAAAGTTTTCCAAATTGCCGTATATCAATCTCACGACAAATTTAAAAATTCAACATTCATATATAGCCATATATACTCATTAAAATCAAATACCAACTCGCATCTCGCTAGTATTTTTATCCGGATTAATTTTCAATTAATACACATTTAAATCAATTAATTCCATAAATGAATATCACGAAAATACGGGGTATTACAATATTATATTGTACTTTTTATTTTTATTTTTTATTCTTATTTCTTTTATTTCACTAATTGTGATGTATTAAGTGATTTTGTATTGAACTTATGAAATGAGAAAAGAAAATATAGTTTGTGGTTGTTTATTGGATTTTGATGTGCGTGACCTTCCATTTTATAAAATCAGAAAGTTCACCATCAATTTATCTAGTATTTGCACTTCAGCCCCTCTATATTATTATGACTTGTGACATAGATTCTCTTAACTTAATACATCGATATATATTCTTCATATTCTTTGTACTAACTTGTTTTGCAGCTTCATTTGGACTTGTAATTATGGAGATCGCTCCACATTTGGGTAATATCATTATTTTCCTAGCTTTGTGTTGTGTTCTTTAATGGACGCATTGGGGACAATGCAACATTCAAGTTAGGGGGTGTAGGATAGTCTACCCATTTTGTTGTTTAGTCCTTGGATTTGATTACAATTTAGTTACAAAGCATGTTTTTGTTAAAAAATTGAAAATTTTGAAAAATATTTTCTTTCTTTTTTCTCCTTTATTGGGCATTTTGCCCTTGTTTCCGATGATAAATTTTAATAATTGCCCGATCAAATAGACAGTTCAATGATGCATGTTCTCGATTTTAGAAGTTATTAGACTTTAGTCCTAAATCATTAATATTATGAATAACTTCATGAATTAAACTTTAATCCATGAGCACATGCACCATTCTTGTTATATTGATGTGGTTTAAGATTTTTATAACTCGATATGCTTTTGTTTCATTATATGTACTTACACCGAGTGAGATTAGAGACTTATCTTCATTTGTGAGTGTATACACTTTTCTTTCCTTTTTAAAAATGTTACAGTCATTGGTAGTCTCTTTATTCTTTCATTGACCGTTCATTAATTGAGTTCACACTTGAAATGTCTTACTTGAGCATGATTTTCATATGTTATTTGACTCGAGAATTGCGTATACTTTTTGAAATGATCATAGGCCATCTTTGTATATCACCCATATGACCTTGAACTCACCTTTTATATGCTCCCTAGTCAACCCACTTGAGCCTAAATACTAGCCTTTGTTTTCATTACCCAAAATCCCATAACCAACTCCAAATTGGAGTTTTATACCATACACATTACCTTACATACCCTTGTTTGGATTTATGCTTGGGATTGAATGTTATTATTTTGTATTGTGGTTGCAATTTGAGTATGAAAAGAGTAAGATGTGAAAAGAAAAAGAGTGAAAAAGAGTGAAAAAGAGAAAGTTGAAAACAAAAGAAAACAAAAGAGAAAAAGTGAGAAAAAGGAAGAAAAGAAAAAGAAAGAGAAAGTTATTTATATTGTTTGTAGTGTTTCAATAATCCTTGTTACTCTCTCGAGTGTTATATCTAATGCTTATTTGGACATCATTTGTCCACTTTTGATATTGCCCACTTTTTCCTATTATTATGAGTTTCATCCCCAAACACTTTGAATCCGTATATACATCCCTTTCATTTCGTACCTTAACCTAGCCTACATTACAACCCTATTAAAATCCTATGTGATCTTAAGTAGATGTAATTCAAATGTTTAAATGGTGTTGATAATATGTGAAAATGCATTTCGCCTCTTTTATATGTGCGGTATCCTTTCACTGATATTGCAATTTTTATTTCCTATATAGCGTTCTTCAATTGTGACATGTGCGCGGACTAGTTCCATTTACATTTACTCCTTATGCCCGCATGTCCCGTGTGTTACCTCCCTGTTTCAAGTGATTTCATTTGATGAGTGTAATGCCCGTGAGGATTGACTTTTATGCATGCTTTGATATTTAGTGTCCGAGTTATTTAAGTTTTTTTCCAAATCATAATTTGCATATGCTCACTCCGCTCCCACGTGTTAGAGTTTCAATTCATTGAGGTGCATTCGATAATGTTAATAACTACGGAATTTTCACATGAATTCGTTTGCTATGCTAATAACATGTTGAAATCTTGTTCGCATTGATGAGTTTGTCTTACTTGATTGGGCATATTTTGAGGAAACTTTATGATGTTTGTGGGTACCATCACTGAAAACCCTCATGAGATGACACTCCTCCACTAGGGTAACCTAGGGGTTTAATGGCTTATTGCATACGCTAAATGCAATCGAATTGCCCGCGAAAGTGGCCTTATCTTTTTATTGCTTTTATACCATACTTTTGTACTATCTCCTGTTTTGGTTTACTTGCTCTTCTTGTTGCATCCTATTTCATTTCTAGGAACTAGCAATGTGTAAGTTAGGGGGTGTGATAATACGCAAATATCGCGTATTTCATCCGTCGAACCTACGCATTTTAGCCCCCTTCGGGTGCCTTAATCTCTATATTTAAGCCCGTTAACCAGACGACCTCTGTTTATATTGTTAACATGCTATATGAGGTATAATTGGGCTTTTGTAGGTATTTAGGTACCAAGTATGGGATTCTGACGCATTTCGCGCAATTTCCGTACGTAACCACACGTTCAAGGGCATTTTAGTCATTTTATAGATTGGTCACCTGTCCCGACATCTACACGAAAGTTGTAGCTCTCCTCCCTAGCTTCGCGTGGCCGTGAACGGTGCATGATTCCGAGTCCGTATGACAAAGTTACGGCAAATTGAGGGGCGATGGAAAGCATGCCAAAACAGGGGAAACAGCAGACTGCCCTGCTTGATCGATCGATCGAGCCTGGGGGTCGATCGATCAAGCCTTTTTATTTTTGCCACGATTTTCACTGTCGATCGATCGACCACAGGGGTCGATCGATTGATCCCCTGTTTTTCCCTGCAGATATTTTCTCTACTTTTCTTTCTTCTTTTCTTTTATTCTAACTTACTACTTAAGCCAATTTTTGTTGTAAGAGATACACACACTCTCATATTCTGATAGAGATAGTTTTAGTTAGGGTTTGGTTTGGAGAGTTCATTTTCTCTTCTTCTTGGATTGACAACCCATGTGGTTTTGTAAGATTGAACTATTCACTTCCATTTCCATTAATATAGTTTGTTCTTCATCTTTCCTTGCTTTGTAATTTAGCTTCCATGCTTTCTAACTAGTTTACATGCTTTATTCACATGCTTTGATTTACTTGCTTTGTAGTATAGTTTTATCGCGTTTATTCTCGCTTTCCATTTATCGCGTTCTTAACATGCTTTCTAGGTAATCTAAATTAGGTTGTACTTGAATGGAACTCACTCGAGTTGACGCGTTGCTTTGCTTTGGTGATGGTGTTTACAGGTCTATTTCGGGTGCGTTGTCCTAGTTATTATGCCTAGGAGATTTGACGGGGCATATCATGTATGTCCCGTGCTTACGACCTTTCGCGTGTAATTTCCGGGATATTTGTTAACGCCAAAATCTTATTAGGCTTTTATGATGATTTAGGGCGTGACAACCCTTGATTTAATTAAATGTCGAAATGAGACGCGCGTGTAATAACCCGTCGACCCATGTAACCATTTTATACAAATTAACTCGGGTGAGGGATATTCGACGCAACCTATAATTTCACTCGCTTTCATAATCTAGTTTCAATACACTCGCCTAGATTACTATTTCCCTTTATGCATCTTTCCCTTTTTAGTTTCTAAACACCTTTTACACTTTTTTTCCTGGATTAATAATCTGTTGCGATTTATCAAACATTCCCTGTGGATTCGATACCCGACTTACCGCTGTACTCACCAGTTGAGTGTAGTCGTAACATAGGTTTTTGTATAGTTCAGGTGAGCCGAATATAAAATGACCGGCACGTAGGTGACTCTCGCGCCGCGGCAAAAACCTGTCTATCATATCATCCTAACCCCTAAAAGAATGCTTATTAACCACATTTAATGTTGTATAATCCTAGCCTATTTTCCCAAGGCTTCACATCTTGGTATCAACTCACACATAATTTATATAGAACCATCGAACATAATAACTACCCCACTCTAGTGTTTCTTATCTCAATCTTAATCTCACCCAATGGATAACAGCCCCACTTGCCTATCTCAATGACTCTAATAATCTTGAACATGAAGTCTAATCCCTTAAACTTCTAAAATCCTGTTGAACAACCCATCATACTCTTGGGTTTGCAAACTAATGCCATATATTCAAGTTAACCCCTCTTCAAACCAACCGAGATCAAATACCCAATTAAACTAAACATTATAAATCCCAAACCCTAAATAAAATCAAATTAACTTTAATCTTACCTCATGCCCCAAATCCCAACAATCCAACCAAATCCAAAAAAGAGCAAATAACACCAAACTTGAGACTATCAATTGATCATCGATAGTCTAGTTTGATCGATCGAAACTTCTAGAAATTTAACTTTTTCTTTATTAAGGGTTTCATCATCTCTAACACCCAATTTGTAAATCCGCATTAATGAACTCAAAAGCTTCATCAAAGTCCCCATCCAACATCCAAACAATAAAATTGTAAGAGTAAGTTTTATAATTGCTCATGTCATTTTTATTTTTTGCATATCCCGTTACACAAACACTACACCTACATGACTTCTTGGGACTCAAAGACAAAGCTAAATACATTTGAAAGAAAGAAGAATTGTTCGTCTTAACATGCTTGGAAGAAGTTCAGAACATGGCTGGTAAAAGCGTTTATTAATTATTTGTGGGATTTAAGAATTGCTAAAGGGGATTCTTTAATTGGGTATTTAAATTTTACAGGAAAAATTGTCAGAAAATTGACGCCTCATTCGAATGATCCTTGGAATTATTCGAATGAGTTTAACCCTTTGTTCGAACGAGTTTGATTAAAACTCAAATGACCCATTTTTCATCGTCCTCTGGAATGTCATTCGAAGGAGGTACATTTCGTTCGAACGGCCAAAAGAAATTTATTTTTTTAAATAGATCTAATCCAAATCTTTTGTGTTTATCCATTTTATCCAACTTTCTTATAATAAGTTTGAACAATATTAGACTTCTCGGGAACTCTTTTATAAACAAAAACACCTCTTTTAAGTTCTCTTTTTGTGATAAAACACCCCATAAACATGTCAAGAAACCCTGGAATAATTTAGATCACTTTATCGAGTCGCGAAGAAGGTTTCTTACTGGAAAACCTTTGTAGAGATATTTCTTTATTCCTGAATTGTGAAATCAAGTTTTCACTAGTGAAGAAGAAAACAAGGCTAATCGGTGGATACCGAGGGTAGATCTCTACATATAGATGACTCTCGATATGATCATATTCTATTGACGTTTTGAAGACTCTGCACGTCTCACTTAGTGTATATAAGTTTTTATAAGTTGATTGTTATTCAAAACTCATAATAGTGATATAATAAAAGGTTCTTCCCTTATTAAGGATTTTTCAAGATCTTCTATTTTTAATTCCATGCGTGGATTGAAAATTGGAAATTTAAATCATCATGTATGCACATCTAAATTAATTGAGGGTAAAATTTATTAAAAATTGGATTTGTGTGCGTGGTAATTAATGATACAAAATTTTCCATTAAATTTCTTGCATTATGAAATTGGTATTAGAGCTGGTTGCACTAATTTACTATGTGATCCTTTTCACTATTTTTTTATATCAATTTTAAAAAAAAAATTGGCGATGTTTTAAAATTTGGATTAAGTGGATAATCTATATAATCGTGTGCCCATTTTTATGGTTCAAACTTGCATATTGGAAAGCTATGATTAGGTCAACGTTAAAATCTATTAATGAACGTGTCTAGTTGGTTTGTGAAAGTGGGTGGAGACCACCCACTGTGACTTTTGATAACGTTGTTGGCCTAAAACCTATCTCTTCGTGGATAGATGATTACTTTAAATGGAGTAATTTTAACTTGCGCGGTCTGAGTACTATCTCGGGAGTCCTCCCCCTGATAAGTTTTACGCATTATGACGTGCACCATGTCTAAAGAACCTTGGAATATCCTCTAGCTCACTCACGAGTGAACCAATGATGTTAAAGCTTCTAAGCTGTATAATCTCACCACACAATTTGAAACTATCACTGTTCTTGAGTCTGAATTCTTTGACAAGTTTTACGCACGGTTGTCTGATATAGTGAACTCGAGCTTCAATTTAGGTGAGAAAGTACCCGAGTCATGTGTAGTTAAGAAAATTTTGATATCTCTTTCGATTCTCTTTATTCATAAGGTTACCATGTTAAATTCATTACGGATACTAGATACTCTTAAGTTAGAAGAACTCACAGGAGACCTTCAAATGTATGAGATAGATATGTTTCCCAAAATAGTTAAACTTAAGGAAATATGGATTTCTTTGAAAACTCAAACTAAGAAAAATAAGGAAGAAAATGTTTGTAACTTTGAGTTTGAGTTTGATTTGAATTGGATGACTTAGCCTTTTGTCAAAAAATTCAAAAAAATTCTCAAATTTTTCAAGGAAAATATTTTTGAGAAAAATAAAAAAGAGGAATGAGGGTGAGAAGGTTTGTGAGAAAGTTGAGATAAGATGCTATATTTGTGATGGCAAGGAACATAAGGCACATGATTGTCTCACTAGGTTTAAGAGACATGGCAAGAAAGTTGGAAAAAAGGTCACTCTTAGCGATAGTGAAGTCGAGTTGGGGAATTTTGAGGATGAATCAACATATGAACCGTGTATTGCATTCATGGCCAGTCATTACTTCTACATTGTCCCACGTCGATGAGGGCATTTCTAAACGTGAATGCCTCGACGATATTTCGATTCACTCGGAAGAAAATGAAAATGAGGATGGAAATATAAGTGAAGGAGAAGGTGAACTCCAAAAAGTATTTAATGATCTTTACACTGAGATGTTAAAAATGAAAAGGCTTCATAAAGATTTATCTCTTAAGGTGTGTGATTTAGAAAAGGTGGTGAAAGTTTTTAGAGAGTGTGACGTGTTGGTGAGTCAACCCAAGAAGGTGAAGATTTGTTTATGAGAGCAGATGATTGTTGTAGTTAAGGAGAAGACTGATTTGACCAACACCTTGGATAGTCTTCTTCAATCTTCATTGGAGACTCGTGAGAAACTTGAAGCCCATGTATCCCACCTTGTGCTAGAGAGGTCAAGGTCATATTAGAGGACATATTTAAGAAGGTTGGTAAGATTCTCCTTGATATCGCGTTAAGTAATGTTGCGAGGAAAGGAATAGGTTATGATGGTGCGTCCACTTCAAAAAATGCACCCAAACTCGTTCTCTAGTTTGTGATGGATCCTTACGGTCCTCAACCTAACCCGCCAAGGCTACCTAACGTACCAAGGAGAGCTCATCCTAAACATTTTGAGCAAATAGACCCAAGCCCATTCATGTTTGTTCCCATTTCAAGAAAATAGGTCATCTTAGAGAGTTCTATTTTAATCTAGGGAGAGTTTATCATATACGTGTTCCCCGTATGCTCACACACGAGTTCCTACACATGTTCCCACATGCATTCCCATACGTGTTACTTGGCATGCTCCCTCACATGACTATAGATATTTTAGAGTTTTCGAGAGAAAGTAGAGTACTTAGTCACGACTTCACAAAGTCGTGGAGAAATTTCTTAGGACGTATTCTCTTTTTGAGAACTCCTTTGGGTCTAATGATTGAGGATGAGACTTTTTTTAGAATAGGGTGCTTATCATGTTCATATCTTACACCCCTATTTCTAGATTGTATTATCATCGTATATTTATATTTTTTTCATATATTTTTTAAAAAATCCAAAAAGAGATTTTTTTTTCTAGAAAAATTTTGAAAAATGCAAAAGGATTTATGTTTTGTTGGAAAAAGTGCAGAAGATTTTACTTTCTATAAAAATTTTGAAAAAGTCAAAAAGAATTTTGTATTTTCCTTTATCATTGTGTATGGATGAACATTTAAGATTTTTGGATCACCCCTACATTTCAGTCGTTCACATGACTTTTTTGTGAAGTTTCGAGACATGATTTTATTTTGATAGTTTGCTTAATAATGTGTGGATCTCATTATGTGACCTTTGGCGACTACTTTCTACATGTTTGACTCCTAATGACCTTTAATGCACATGTGCACGAACTTGTTTGGACATTATGATTGATTGCCAATGTCGAATACGATGTTTTCATCCCAATTAAATGAACCAAACGTAAAAAGAGATAAGTTGCGCATGTAAGAACCATTGCCCGGATTATATTGATATTCCGAAAATTATTGCTATATGTTAAGCAATGGAAAGGGGCTACGAAAGATAAAAATATTACCCGTGTTAAATGCCACCATTTGCATAAAAGAGCCAACAAAGATTAGAGACACATAAAAACTGAAGTGCCAGACCAAATTTGTTTAGATTCATTGATAATTCACTACATATGAGCAATATGATTTCTTCAAAATAATGGACAGTGGATTCTTATATAAGAATGATTTTAAAGGAGTTAAAGTCGATGATCAATACGTTTTCACAACGAAGTTTTTTGAAAATTAATACATAATTTATCATTATTGGTGTGAGAATCATTTATGTTCATGACATATTGATTAAGTTGAGTCGATTTAATACGATTTCACAATCTTTACACCTAAGGTAAACTTGGAGTTATTCGTTTGGAGTGTCTCATGACTTCGTGCACACTAGTTATGAATGTTTATGTTTATTTACTTATGGAAAATGTTCACACAATTACATTCCACATTCATGATTCAGATATCTTAGTGTTATTCCTTGGCGTGTTGTATTTTTACATTTTATATTTTATACTTGAAAAAATGAAAATTTTCAATAATAGAGGCATTTTTTCTTCTAATTTTCTACTTGTTATGATTTTTTAGATTATAATTACTTAAGGTTTTAATTATTCTTGTGATGATATCTTACTTATTCATGTGATGCTTATAATTCATGTTTAGTTTGTACTCCTTTGTTTATTACGGACAAAAAGGGGGAGAACATATTGAGTGGGAGTTTTATTTTCTATTTAAAACATGAATGCGTAACGGTATTTTATTTATCTCATGTGTGTAGGACGTTCCTCCTAGATGATGATCACTTGGAGCCTCATAAGCCGAAGACAAATCTAGCTAAAGGAAGAACCATTACATTCGAAGACTTATGACTTGTGTAAATATTACTTTTCATTTCTTGATTTAGGAGGGTAGTTATTGTTTGAAGTTATTAGGATACAATTTGGCTTTGGTTTGTGCTTTTTACCGAAATAGCCAAAGGGGGAGATTTGTAAGACCAAGTTTTATAATTGCTCATGTTTTATTTTTATTTTTATTTTTGGCATATCCCGTTAGACAAACACTTCCCATACATGACTTTTTGGGAATTGAAGACAAAGTTAAAGACATTTGAAAGCAAGAAGATTTGTTCGTCTCAACATGATTGGAAGATGTTGTGAACTTGGCTGGTAAAACGGTTATTAATTATTTCTAGGATTTAATAATTGTTAAAGAGGATTTTTTAAAAGGGCATTTGAATTTTATAGAATTTTTTTTAGAAAATTGACACCTCGTTCGAACGAGTTTAACCCTTCATTTGAATGGGTTTGTTTAGACTTCAAATGACCCATTTTTCACCGTCCTCCAAAATATCGTTCGAAGACATCATTTTATCTTCGTTCGAATGAGGTATATTTCATTCGAATGACCAGGAGAAATTTATTATTTCAAAAAATCTAATCCAAATCTTTTTGTGTTTATCCTTTTTATCTAACTATTTTATAAAAAGGCGGAACGAGATTAGATGTGACACCCCGCCCAACAAAATACGGGGTGATCAGTCCTATATCAAATTAAAACATGAATCTCATATGGTTCATTCTTAGCGTCACTATCGAAAACCTTTTAAAACTTATTAACCACCTAATATTCAAAAGCTGATATCAAAATTTTAATCTTTTTATTTAACAAAAACAACCATATAAATATCAATACGAACCATTCACACAAACCATGAATCTAAAGAAATACTGAATAAATCAAGAAATGAACGGCCGAATAAACCATCGGCAGAAAACCAACATCCGCTAATATAATCCAACAAAGATTAGTAACCAGTACAAAGTTCGGCTAAAATGAAAATAGTTGGGGCAACATGCCTGGAAGAAATACAAAGTTGCATCCTACTCTAGATATGAAATGGATGAAGCATCTATGTCCAAATCCTGCAACATCCACACCTGTTGCAGCTATGCATCCCTGTAACAGATCTTCAAGTTTGGCATCCTTGTGACTGGATACCTCAAAGGTTTTGAAACTATTTTGCAAGTATGGGTCAGTGCCCAAAGTCCTTTTGAAAATATTTTGCAAGTGAATTAAAAGGCAACAATTAAAATGTATGAATGCTCTTCATATTTAAGTTAGTGTCGTACTCCCTTGAGATACATCTTGCCCCTCCTCTAAAGTGCATACCTAACGCTTTTTTCCTAACCCTCCTAGTTACACTACCTCATCTAACTAGCCTTGTCATGAAACTCCTTTAACTCTACTCTAACCCGAGTAATTTGTATCTTTACTTCGTAGGTTATTTATCACATTAACTTAATTATTCATTTTCTTAAAAGTCATATAACATTCACTAGTTATATAAGTAATATAAATTCTCCTCATGTATTTAATTACCCATATATTACTATGTACTCCATTATATACGTAGAATTATATTCCACAATTATACATATGTTGAATATAAATAAAACCGCTCTTAAAAGCCATGTAACATTCACTTGTTATATAAGTAATACAAATTCTCTTCATGTATTTAATTACCCGTATATAATTATCTACTCCATTATATACGTGGAACTATATTCCACAATCACACATATGTTGAATATAATTAAATCCATCCTTCCGAGTAATACCTCACCGGATGCATTCTCTAAGGTGCTATCATCCCAAGTCTACTCAGTCCCACCTGGATTTCTGAGACAGCTAGACACCGCCGAATCAGAACATAGAAATATAAACATATTGGAGGTGGTCTTATTCCCCTGAGTGTGAAATAATCTCAATGCCCACCTCTATTTTGATGCTATGAACTGGGGATATACTCTCCCTACTCCTCAAGCTAGGGGATTCACCCACATCGCACAACCTCCCCCGATAGCACTAAAGCATATAATTCTAAATAAATACCTAGCCACCAGTATTTATGAGCACACAATATACATATATACTATCACACTACTATATATATATATATATATATATATATATACTAGGGTGTACCCGTGCCGATGGAACGACGATAAATTTATTCCCGTGATATTTTGTACCCGTGCCAATAACACGAAAATAAATTTATTCCAGTGATAAATGTGTACCCCACCTCATTTCATCCAGCCTATGCATCATAATAATTATTTTCCTTACTTCACGCCTATATTATTTCGTAATAGTGATTAGGTTTCACAAAATAAGACTTGACACAATAACACTATTTTGTGTACAAAATTAGAAATTAGGCAATAAATTTATTCCCATGATATTTTGTAACCATCCTGCGACACATTGATAAATTTGTTTACGTGTCACCAAAAGTGCAAACATAAATAATGGTTATCATCCATGGTACACTTACCATGGCTAGGTGACATCATTTAGACTAATGAGTTATAACATGACAAAAATTATCAACCGATGTCTATTTTTCTTTTTTCATTTTATACTATATTTCTCTTTTCACATTTATTTTATTTTCATATATATATATATCTATTTTTAAAAGGGTAACTTAATGTGAACCCGTGTCGATGGCATGATGAAATAACAATCTCCGTAAAATGCATTCAAATATATGTGATAAACATATACTGTACTATTTTGTTATAAACTTGTTTCGTTGTTAAAGCCATAGTTTTATTTAAGAAACTGTTTTTTTCTTCAAAATAGCTTTCTTTTGAAAAAAAATATTTTTTTTCTAAAAACATATTTTTCTTTCTAAACTATTTTTATTTTGTTAAAAGTTGTTATTAAAAAAATGTTTTTTTTTGTTAAAAGACCTGCTCAATGGTCATTGGTTTTCATTGTGAAAATAGAATTTGTAAAAGGTGGAGTGATGTTAAAACTAAAAGGGTTAATGCTTTAGATCTATAAGTACGTACATGGATCTCATATCTGTAGCCTTTCAACAGAACGTTCGAAACAATTAATGAGAAAAACATAAAAGTCGAACAAAACCAAAGAGAGAGAGAGTCTTAACATTACAGACTTGTTTCACATATCCACTTGGTATTTCACATATCCACTTGATAACTCATCTAGTTTATCATTTTGATTTTTTCCTGATTAAGAGAATAACTGGGCGCTACTTTTTCTTGTAATCAAATGTCATGCTTCTAGCCTCTGAAAAATGTGAAAGGAATAATAGCAATGAGAAATGTCAGTGAACTGTTAGTGTTAAAAATAAAGTAAATAATTTAAATTGTTGAGAACTAAAAATGCAACAGGGCTAAGAAAGCAAACATGAAGCTTACGCATAGAGAGTTTATGGAATAACCTTTAGGTAGAGTAGGAATGATACAATTCTATATGTGCAAATGACCCTGTATCTTGCTTCCTCAAACCTATCTATATAATAATAAATATGGATGAATAATAGGAGAAAAAAAACTCACATCACCATTACAGGAAAATAAGAAGTAATTATTTCTCTCTCTCTCTCTCTCTAATAGAGAAAAATTGAAATATGTAAGATACCTAACACCATTAGCACAGAGAGATAATGTAAACCTACACATCACACATTTTAACTAAAAAAAATTATACCCAGATCTTCTATCTTCTCTTAGCTCCACCACGATTTTTTCGTTAAATAACAAAAGCTCGAACAAAAAAATCAAAGAAGCTGTACAAAAAAATCAAAGAAAAACAAATAGACAGTAATCTGAATGCTAATTATTAGGAAGGAAGGAATAACTCAAAAAATCAAAGAAAAACAAATAGACCTCTGTACAATATCAGATCTCCACCATCAAACATAGAAAAAATTATTAGAAAAACTAAATGTCAAGGACAAATAAAAGAAAAAAAAAAGAAAAGGCGAGACCTTTTGCTATCAATATGTCTGAACGACTTCTCGTGTAGAGAGAGAAACATCGTTGGGAACCATATTGCATCAAACCTCTGCTTCTGCTTCTGCTATCAATACAACAAATATGAAAAACCTTTTCATTTGGACTGTTAAATTAGAACTCAGTGTTTATACAGATCTCTTTTCGTTCTCTATAAAGCAAAAACTATCAGAGTCATAAATCATTAGAAACCTTAAATAATTTGAAACACTAAAATCGAGGAGTAACAGTGTTAAAATGGAGGTGTTTACCTGACTCAATGGATCCACCCCCCCACCGGTAAGAGTCTGCCCAAAAAACTGATGAAAGGGTGCAGAAGGTGAGCGGTGGGGTGGTCTTCGCCCAAACGTCGAGGTGATCCTCGTGAGTTCCAGAACTTTGATCAGCCTCACCTCTACTGGGTTCTCATTTGCTCCAAATCTAGGATTTTTACAACTCTTTTGCAACTTCTCTCGAGCCTTGTGCTACTCAGACTTTGAGTATATGCTGCGGGGCATCTGGGCCTGTGCTGATCTAAGCATATCTAGATGTTTCTTGGGTTCAATTTTTTGTTTCAGGTGAATGGGTTGGTTTGAGTTCAGATTCGTATTTTAAGAGAAATCCCATCTTTGATGGCACCACCATCTCTACTCTCAGCCACACCCAAAACTACCAACCTGGCTGCTCTCAAACCAACCCACTCTAAACCACAACAAACACGAATCTGAACTATACATTTTAAAGAACCTCCACTGAAACAAAAATCGAATCAAATGCCACAAAAAGATCAAGTGGAACCACTAGGACAAATAAGAACGTGTCATAAAGAAATAAAAAAAGGTACCTTGAAATTCATCTTGAAATCTTCACCTACACTGCGACGGAGATGGAGAGCGGCGACGGAGATGGATTCGACGGATCCCGTCACCTCCATAACCTACGCTCCTTCACCTACACCACACACACTCTTCAAATCCATTTCAAACTGGGAAAACCCATTTCTTAGATTTAGAGTATATGTTGAGAAGTTAAACCATTTTGAGGCATAGGGTTTGAAAACCCATTTCAAACTGAGAAAAGGTTTGATTTGGATCGTTGAGTGTTTGAGAGATGAGAGGAGAGGGAGTGGGTGTGTAAGATGTGACATTTGAGAGGCTCGAGGTAATAGAATACCGTCCGTGCAAATGCAGTTCCAAGGGTTGTAAGGCACTAACAGGTGGGTGAGGCTTGAGACGGGTGGGCCCAGTATAAAAATATGTAGTTTAGTTTGTTCATACGTGGGTTACTATTTCACCGTTAGATACAAATCACTTATATTGATAAAAGTTTGTTTATATAAGTTTTATATACCAAATCTTATATGACATGGCATATATATATATATATATATATATATATATATATATATATATATATATATATAAATTGTAATCTCGGCTTTACCGTGTACAAAATCCGTAACACTAGCCAACATATTCCCGAGTCTATGGTCCGACTCTAATTTAATTAATTTATACATTAATTAATTTAATATCTCCCCGAGTCTATGGTCCAACTCTAATTTAATTAATATGCCCATTAATTAACTTAATATCTACCCGAGTCTGTGGTCCGACTCTAATTTAATTAATAAGCCCATTAATTAACTTATTATCTCCCCGGGTCTATGGTCCGACTCTACTTTAATTCATATACTCATTAATTAATTTAATATCTCCCTGGTGTCACACAACTAATGTACCCGGACTCGCTCACCTGGACCGAATTTCCATCTCTTAGAACATACTCCTAAAAATTCCATTATAAACAGAACGCTCCTAATTAAATAATATTTAACAATTTATTATATCATCCTATAATAAATTATTCCAACTATAAGCTTTAATTAATTAATCCCCCATTAATTAATCTATTATCATGGCATCACTCAAGCAAAATATGCGGACACCCCCTTGGTCTATAATACAATATCCCCAATTAATTATTCAAAATTCTCCTCCATAAATTTTGCACAATTATTAATCTGAGGTTTTCAATTTACTTAATCTGCCCAAATTTTTATAATGCCATTTTTTGGCATTTTGGGGCCGTTTTGGAAAAAATGTATTAGAGAACAAAAGTTAGAAAACATCATTTTCTACAGGCCGCGCGGACATAATCGCTATTAACAGTTTCTCTGAAGCTTTTTACCAAAAATTTACACAATAATTCTTATGAACATAAACAAGTCCCAATATCTTAATTCCCAATTTTTATCTCCAATTGATAATAAAGATATGAATACATACGATTGTTCCCCAACTTGGAATCAATAAATTTCTCTAATTAACTTATAATGTCTTAACAGCATAGAATTCATAAGCCCTTATCATAGCAGTCCCAAAAACTTGATTCGTATCTTCCCCAAATCAAAACCCAATTCATATTAACCCAATCCAAAAATCTTTTGTATAACACCTACTATGATATTAATTGAATATCACCAATTTACATTAAAGAAATTTAACCACTTGCCTTATAAATTCATAGAGTCTGAATACTTTGATGAAGATGATACGTTTAACATAAGCACCCAAATCTTCCTCCAAATTGGCTCCCCAAAAGCTCCTCAAATTATCCCTTTTCTCTCCTCTATAAATTTAGAAATTCTAAAATTTGTTTTGTCTTCCCCAAACTCTCACTTTTAGGTTATAAGGTGCTAACCCCATTTTTCCTCTTATGGGCCTAATTAAAATAGCCCAAATACTCTCGTGTGAGCTCGGTCATGCATAAAAATACCCCGTGACCCATTTACCACGCCGGGTACACTTTTTCAACAATCTCGACCTATATGGACTCAACCCTGCACTCAGAATTGACATCTGATATACTTTATAACATTCTATAATTTAAACCCCAAAATGTGACACATGCAAAATCCAAAGATGCTCCGAATTAATTAAATGTTAATTCACCAATTTAAATAATTCCTCCGACTTAAATAAATTCTCTAATTCATTAATTTGAATTCTCCAAATTAATTAAGTTCTATTTCTCCCAAAAATAATTAAATTCTAAGTCCTTAAAATTACGGGGTGTTACATACTTCCCCCTCTTACAAAAGAATTTCATCCTCGAAATTAAGATAAGCTTAGTGCTCGAAGGTATGAATATCTCTCAAATCCTATCCCTCTAAGATGGCCACACCTATCTCTCCCACGTCTGATCATGAATTATGCTAAAACAACTTTAGTTAACCAAAGTGCCCATACACCCAATACCCGTGCTTAATTGCACAATTGTTACCCGACTATACTAGCCTTAATCCGCAATAAAACTTCCAAATTGTTGTTATAACTACATACATGTAAAATAACCAAGGTACCCAACCCATGTACAAATTACCAAACATCAACCCACTTCCAACATTGCACTAAGCTTCATGCGTGGGATGTCTCACAATGCGAAATCCAATCAAGGAACCCCCTTGATATACTACTACCTAACATTATCGGCCGATGAGATTCATTCAGACCCCGGTCCATAGCACGTACCCTCAAATACCCGCCTCTTGGCATAAAAGTATACACATCCACTGTTATGCTACAAAACACAACACAAAAATACCGCGCCATTTCTATCACTAGCTTCCTTGAGCAAAATTAATCCCGAGCTATAACTCCCCGCTCGCAAATAAGTCTATCCACCCTGAATCACATTGATTACCGTCCCTACTCCCCGGGATTGAATTAACAACATAAGCATATCATCATAAGCCTATCATGCCAAATTTAACATATATACTCATATATATAAGCTAGACCCTATCTTAGGTAATACCTAGAAAAAATAATCCATACCTGTTACAGCGAACACAAATTCTTCCTATAACTATCCACTATAGCTCCAAACCATCACTAACCGACCGAAACTTGTAAAATGTCCCACTCTACCCTCATAACTCTCAAAGGTATAAGTCTCTCCAGTTTGCAAACATCATAGGATAATATCGCTAACGTCTAATACATAACAATACTTATCTCAAACTCGGTTGTGCACTCTCGGCGTGCCTATATAATACAGGTATTCTCGATTAACACACAATTTGCAATTTAATTCTTCTTGATGCTGCCCCACCTATTAACTTGTGGTACATAAGTTTTATCTGTCCTTCTGTCACAGCACACCCTGGCTCCACTGGCCCTATATCGAAATATCTCTCATTTTAAGTGTTTTCTCTACACGTTTAATAATTTAACATTTAAAATTGATGCACTCGCATCCCATAATGTATCACTACTTTCAAAGTTTATTAAGGTCCATGCGTATAACATTTCGCAACTAAGCTCATAATAATGTTTCCCAATGTACTATTCCCTAGCGTTGTGGATCATCGAAATATGTGTGTCCATAACACACACTAAGATATCACAAATTTTGTCTCCTGACACATAAATCAAATCACCTATGTTGATGTCTCTTAAAGCATTACATTATATGACGCTATCACTATCACTAAGTTCTCAGCGTATAAACAACAATGAGCTAAATATTTCCTCTCCATGGTAAACCCGATATTCATGGAATAACATCCTTAAAGGTTCCTACGTACCGGGATCCAATATCCCTAGACCACTGTACCCTCTCAAGTCTATTTAATTAATTATATATGCGAGCTCGACCCTCTTTCAAGTGAGTCATCGCAAAAGAATATGCATCCTTCCCTAGAACCGCGAATACAATAGTCTTGTTGCGCCACCATCGCTTACCCATCGCTAACCAGTTTGTATCCAGGAAAAATCATACTCTCATAACACCTCTTAAAATAAGTTACCCTTGTAAAATACACCCTCTCAGTGTTCACACCTACTCCCCCACAGATAAAACTAAAGAGATCCCCGTTACCCCGCGATAAATATATATATACCATAGTAACACTATGATACATCCACTAAACTCGTCTCCCACGCGACTATAGTGTTATCAAGAATACTGTGACCACTCATGTCACATAAAATTCCTCCCATCTATCTGAGGATAAAAACTCATACTTCTGCTTGACCATACATCGGTGGGCCAAATGGTTCCTGGACATAATATTCTCATCCAAACCGAACAAAAAACTTCCTAACTGTTGTCACTACGGGGCATTCCACTCCTATCCCTTGACTCACTGTGGACATAATTAATTGTTGTGGTCCTACTTTCCACACATAAGACACTTCCCTATGTCAATCCCCTGTCTTTAGCCCCACTGGCCATATAGGGTTGTCCTTCTCGTGTACTTGGTAGACTTTACCCTTATTGCTACCCCCGTTGTCACTTTGGCTTTGCTGGCCCCATGGGAATTGTTGCTAGCCTCGACGACCCTGATTGAATCCACCATCACTCGATAGTAATTTCACTGATATAAATTATATAAATGGGTTCTTTAACTGGGTATCCCCCATTATGGTGCCTCACTTGAACTTCTAAATACGATCGGGTCTTTCAGTCAAATTCTCCACCTCTTTTGGCTTCCTTCTCATAGAAGTATTGATCTCAAATCGTAACTATATGACCTTGACGTCTATAGCACTAGTCATCCTAGCCGAATTTCTCTTCCATTCTTATATATTACCCGTGAGTCCATCATTAACTTACGGACCTTCTTCATTCTTCGTACCCCTTTATCAGGTACCAAGTTATCTAAACACGTCATCTCTCCTTCATGACTGACCACTTTGTGGCCCCTTAATTTTTGAAATAAGTATTGAAATATCCTTTGCCTCTCTAGTTAAATAGCTGATGAGAAGATTATCACTCAAACCTCACCCCAAATTCCTTATTATTCATGGTATCTCTCCATGGTTGTGATGACTAACTCCTACCACTACAACACTGCCCCGTTGAGCCAAAAGTTTTGCCTAATATTTAGTCTTGGGTGCCGCTTCAGGCCATACTACACAATTTCCTTTGGGTTATCTCCTTCCATTGGCTTATCACATCCTATGCCACTTGAATCCTTATAGATGGCCCTTATAAAATAGACCTTCTGAATTTCCCCACCCCTTCCTGACTACCCTGGGTGAGTCTGAAATTGTGCCACAGTTATCTACAATAGTGCTATGGAGGACTATCGTTGTTGAGTGATTATTCTATCATCACTTTTTTGAACAACAATCATGGTGACTCCTAACACGATCACCATTTCAAGAATACTCCATGTCTTCTGCAGAGCTTCTCCCCCTATAATCCTCTTATGGCCCTCATTGGTCATCCCAAAGAATGTTCGATGCACAAATCCCAATCGAACTCGAATATAAATCAAATCAACTATACTTAATCACAGAAGAACGTAAATGCATGTACGTATAGGGATACAACAATCCTATAATAAGGCTTTACATCAAAGAGTGCTGCGCTGAAACATAAAAAAGCCGCACAGATTCTAAGGACACTAGAACCTGATGCTCTGATACAATCTGTGACACCCCAACCAATAAAATACAGGGTGATCAGTCCTATATCAAATTAAAACATGAATCTCATCTAGTTCATTCTTAGCATCACTGGCGAAAACCTTTTAAAACTTACTAACCACCTAGTATTCAAAAGTTGATGTTAAAATTTTAATCTTTTTATTTAACAACAACAATGATCACCATGTGAAAAGTGTGTTCGTGTAAGAACACAATCGTTATTTTCGTTTCATCGCGATAATACAAACAAACCTAAATTACAACTACACTTGCGATACAAGTATAGCGGTAAGTTGGGTATCGAAAATCCACATAGACGAGTTGCTAGAATTTATTTGATTTAATACTCCTAAATAAAAGTGTAAAAGATAAATTACAAACTAAATAGGAAAAAGATGCATAAAAGGGAAAGATTAATCTAGGTGAGTGTATTGAAACTAGATTAACAAAGCGAGTAAAAACTATAGGTTACGTCGAATATCCCTCACCCGAGTTAATTAGTATAAAATGGTTATATGGGTCAACGAGTTATTACAAATGCGTCTCGTTTCGAAAGTTAATTGAACCAAGGTGTGTCACGTCCCTAAATCCGCATAAAAGCCTAATACGATTTTGACATCAACAAATACCTCGAAAATTACGCACGCAAGGTCGTAAGTAAAGAACATACATGATATACCCCGTCAAATCCCCTAGGCGTAATAACTAGGACAACGCACCCGGAATAGACCCATAAATTCCATCACCAAAGCAAAGTAACACATCAATCCGAGTGAGTTCAATCTGGCACAACCTAGACTAACTTAGCAAGAAAGCATATTAAAAACGCGGTAAATAAACGTGGTAAAATTACACTAGAAAGCAACTAAATCAAAGCATGTAAATAAATCATGGAAACCAAATTATGAAAGCATGTAAATCTAATTAACAAAGAAACAATAAAGGAAATACAACTACATTAATGGAGATGGAAGATGGAAGAAAAAATTACAAACCCAAATGGGTGTCAATCCAAGAAGAAATGAAGAGATGAGCTCTCAAACCTCCAAAACCCTAACTTAAACTATCTAAATCTAATTATATATGTTCTTACAACAAAAATCCCTTATATAGTAAAAGGAATTAAATTAGAAAAGAAAAGGAAAAAGAAAAGAAAAAAGAAAAGAAAAGACAAAATATCAGCTGAAAACAGGGGATCGATCGATCGATCGATCTAAATAATTGATCAATCGATGGCAAATATCATAGCCCACTGTCTCAGTTCGAGGGAAAAAGATGAAGGATCGATTGATCGATCCTTTTGATCGATCGATCGATCGATCGATGGCTACAGGTCTGCACCAATTCCTTCTGTTTTGGTTGGATGGATTTCTCTTCCACTAGATACATCGTAACTTCTTCGTTCTGAATTGGAATCGCACACGGTTCATGGACATGTGATGCTTGAGAGGAGGTCTAAAACTTCCATGTGGATGTTAGGCTAGGTGCCAAAGCTATGAAAAGACTAAAATGACCTTGAACGTGCGACTGCGTACGAAATATAGCCGGAATACGTCTGAACTTAACACTTAGCATCCAAATACCTCTAAAGGATCAATTAACCCCTACAAAACATGTTAACATAGAAATCTGAGGTTGTCTGGTTAACGAGCATAAATATAGGGAGTAAGATACCCGAGCGGGCTAAAATGCGTAGGTTTGAGGGATGGAACACGCAATATTTGTGTCGTATCCAACAACCATATAAATATCAATACGAACCATTCACACAAACCATTAATCTAAAGCTATACTGAATAAATCAATAAATCATCGGCGGAATAAACCATCAACAGAAAATCAACATCCAATAATATAATCCAACAAAGAATAGTAACCAGTACAAAGTCCAACTAAAATGAAAATAGCTGGGGAAACATACCCGGAACAAATATCAAGCTACATCCTACTCTAGGAATGAAATGACTGAAGCATCTATGTCCAAATCCTTCAACATCCACATTTGTTGCAGCTATGCATCCCTCAAAAATATATTTTAGTTTGGCATCCCAATGGATGGATACCTAAAAGGTTTTTAAAAAATTTTGCAAGTATGGGTCAGAGTCCAAAGTCCTTTTGAAAAATATATTGCAAGTGAATTAAAATGCAACAATTAAAATATATGAATGCTCTTCATATTTAAGTTAGTGTCGCACTCCCTTGAGATACATCTCACCCTCCTCTAAAGTGCACACCTAACGCTTTCTTCCTGACCCTCCAAGTTACACTACCCCGTCTAAGTAGCATTGTCATGAAACTCCTTGAACTCCACTCTAGCCCGAGTAATTTGTATCTTTACTGCATAAGTTATTTATCGCATTAACTTATTTAATCATTTTCTTAAAAGACATATAACATTCCCTAGTTATATAAGTAATAGAAAGTCTCTTCATGTATTAAATTACCTGTATATAATTATCTACACCATTATATACGTAGAACTATATTCCATAATTATACATATGTTGAATATAAATAAAACCGCTCTTGAAAGCCATATGACATTCACTAGTTATATAAGTAATACAAATTCTCTTCATGTATTTAATTACTCGTATATAATTATCTACTCCATTATATACGTGGAACTATATTCCACAATCACACATATGTTGAATATAATTAAATCCATCCTTCCGAGTAATACCTCACCGGATGCATTCTTTAAGGTGCTATCATCCCTGGTCTACTCAGTCCCAACTGGATTTCTGAGACAGCTAACCACCGTCGAATCAGAACATAGAAATATAAACACATTGGAGGTTGTCATATTCCCTCGTGTGTGAAGACAATCATCTCAATGCCCACCTCTATTTGGATGCTATGACCTGGGGATATACTCTCCCTAGTCCTCAAGTTAGGGGATTCACCCACATTGCGCAACCTCCCCCGATAGCACTAGAGCATATAATTCTAAATAAATACCAAGCCACCAGTATATATGAGCACAAAATATATATATATATATATATATATATATATATATATATATATATATATATATATATATATATATATATATATATATATATATACTATCACACTACCATATATATATATTGTAATCCCGGCTTTACCGTGTACAAAGTCCGTAACACTAGCCAACATATTCCCGAGTATATGGTCCGATTCTAATTTAATTAATATGCCCATTAATTAACTTAATATCTCCCCGAGTCTATGGTCTGACTCTAATTTAATTAATATGCCCATTAATTAACTTATTATCTACCCGAGTCTATGGTCTGACTCTATTTTAATTAATATACTCATTAATTAATTTAATATCTCCCTAGTGTCACACAACCAATGTACCCGAACTCGCTCACCTGGCCCAAATTTCCATCTCTTAGAACGTACTCCTCAAAATTTCATTATGAAGAGAATGCTCCTAATTAACTAATACTTAACAATTTATTATATCACCCTATAATAAATTATTCCAGCTATAAGCTTTCATTAATTAATATATTATCATGGCGTCACTCAAACAAAATATCTGAACACCCCCTTGTCCCATAATACAATATCCCCAATTAATTATTCAAAATTCTCCTCAATAAATTTTGTACAATTATTAATTTGAGGTTTTCCATTCACTCAATCTGCCCAGATTTTTAAAATGCCGTTTTAAGGCATTTTGGGACCATTTTGGAAAAAACGTATTAGAGAACAAAAGTTCCTCAAATTATCCCTTTTATCCCCTCTGCAGATTTAAAAATTCTAAAATGAGTTCTGGTTGCCTCAAACTCTCACTTTTAGGTTATAAAGTGCTAATCCCGTTTTTCCTCTTATGGGCCTAATTAAAATAGCCCAAATACTCCCTTGTGAGCCCGGTCATGCATAAAAATACATCGCGACCCATATACCACCTCGGGTACAGGGTTTTGACTATCTCGACCTATCCGGACTCAACCGTGCACTCAGAATTGACATCTGAAATACTTCATACTTCATAACATTCGCTAATTTTAACCTCAAAATGCGACACATGAAAAATCCAAAGATGCTCCGAATTAATTAAATGTCAATTCACCAATTGAAATAATTCCTCCGTCTTAAATAAATTCTTAATTAAGTTCTATTTCTCTCGAAAATAATTAAATTCTAAGTCCTCATAATTACGGGGTGTTACATTAGACTTCTCATGAACTCTTTTCATAAATAAAGACTCGTATTTTGGGTTCTCTTTTTGTGATAAAACACCTCCATAAACATTTCAAAAAACCCTGGAATAATTTAGATCACTTTATCAAGTCACTAAGAAGGTTTCTTGCTGGAAAATCTTTCTAGAGATATTTCTCTTCTGCTGAATTGTGAAGCCGAGCTTTCACTATTGAAGAAAAGACGAGGTTGATCGGTGGATACCGACGATAGACCACTACCAGTGCATGGGTCTGCATCTGAGTCATATTATATTAAAGTTTTGAAGACCCTGTGTGTCTCACTTAGTGTAACTGAGTTTTTGTAAGTTGATTGTTATTCAAAACAGATAATAGTGCTGAAATAAAAGGTTTTTCCCTTTTTAGGGATTTTTCCTCATCTCCTGTTTTTAATTGCACGCTTGGATTGAAAATTGGAAATCGAAATCATCTTGTATGCACACTTATATTAATTGAAGGTAAAATTTGTTAAAATTTGATTTGTATGGATGAAAATTAATTATACAAATATGTCCATTAGATTACTTGCATTCTTAAAAATCACAACATGCAAATGATTGAAACCCGATTCAAACAAAAATGTCATAAGTTTATGTCAAGATGAAAGTCTTTTATGTCGAAATCTAATATGGATGGTCCAAGAAACAAATAATCCAAATTTTAAAAATTTAAATTTAAGTTCAATAAAATAATAATAATAATAATAATTAACCAAAATAAACTAAGCACTAATTTAAATCAATTGTTTTGTTAAAACAGAATAACTAATCTTATCTTTATCCTAATTCAATTTATCTACATTATATTATGATAAAATAAATAAATTCACACAACACATAGATGTATGAGGAAAACACACAATGGGAAAAACCTCGGATGGACCATCCATACAAATTCACTATGTATGGATATACAAAGGACACGGTAGTAAACTTACACAATGATTCGATGCCCTCGCAAGCCTTGGCACTTTTTGTTCCTTCAACCTCCACACAACAGTATGCAGGAATCCACCCGTGCAACTGCCACAACATGTGAGTACACCGACGCCTCAGATTCTACCAATAAGTCACAACAACTGTCTACGGATTGAAAACACGAAATCCACTACTTCTTCAAAGTATCACCACAAGACGGAGTCCACTGTGTATAAACAGCAAATACGGATTCCACCATATGAGACTATTCAAAAAAAGATGAAGAGAATAAACCTTGATCCCCACAAACTAGATCTCAAAGCATATATATGACAAAACTTGGTTCTAAAACTGAGTGTAAACTAATGTTTGGGTTTGAAAAACTTGATAATAAATGATCATAAAAACACGAAGAGCCTTTTAGAAGAGTCTGGGAACTCAAAATCAATGGAAAAGTCTCAAATAAAACTACTTCTCCGCACTCTTATTTATAATAGATTTTCCAAAAATGAGATAAAGATGAAAAATTGGAGGAAAACTAAAATAAAAAATTACTCTTCGACTCATTCGAATAAAGTCAGAATGCTCGTTTGAATTAAGAACCTACTACGGTTCAAAACAACTTCTAACGAGGTATCCAATGAACAACCAGAGTAGGCTTAAACACAATCATTTGAAGTTTCGTTTGATCCTTGGTTCTAAAGAGTTGACTGAGCTCATTCAAAGTACATAACTGATGTCATTAGAACAACTTGGTTATTTTTTTCTAAAAGTAAGTTTTAAAACAATTTAAGCATTTTAGATAAACAACACCCAATAATATATATCCAAGGAAAAAAAATTACGCATTCATAATT
This sequence comes from Sambucus nigra, assembly GCA_949130495.1. Classification (NCBI taxonomy): domain Eukaryota; kingdom Viridiplantae; phylum Streptophyta; class Magnoliopsida; order Dipsacales; family Adoxaceae; genus Sambucus; species Sambucus nigra. The sequence continues at coordinate 154,863,538 of OX422220.1, forward strand.
GAGAGATCCTCAGAAGTTGAAACATGGCATAAAACACGACACATTGATGTAAAAATTCAAACTTGGCTTCTACGTCTTCAATCAGACAACTCATTGGTGTAAGTGTGACAACCCACTCACCAAAATAAGGGGTGGCCAGCCCGATACTCCAATAATAATGGAAATCATAGATGGACCATTCTCAGCATCACAATAATACAATAAGTATACGGGATAACCACCTTATATTTCAGAAAAACGGGCTGCCAAAAATTTTATTTTATAAGATAAAGAAAGAATTTAAACTACCCAATTTGAAAAGGAAGTGGATACCCAAAAGTACTTATATTACATCCGCATCAAGTATACAATAAGGGGACCGAATATGTTGTCGGTCAATAGTCTTTTACAGCAATATTCAACAAGTTCATTAAGTTACATAATACATTACAATAAGCAAATACAAAAGCTTGGGCCACACGCCCGAGTAAATGACCCGATCATCACTAGAGTACAAAAATGAAGGCGTCTATAACAACATATCACGTAATATCCGCAAAGTACTACGGCTCCCCAAAAACACCGAAATAGGAAAGTCAGAACGGTCGTCCTTGCAGCGGAGCACCTGAGCGAATGAACAATTCATGCAAAACAAGAAATATGAACGGGTTAGGGACCGGTTTTATATGATAACCAGATGAATAAAGAGTATGACAATTATGAACAGTTTATCATGATTGATAGTAATAAGAATCTACCTACACAATCTCAAAGCATAAACTAATACAATTAAATGATCATAGGTTTAATTCAGTTATGCAAGAGGATATAGATGAATATCATTAATTAAAAACCTTCATCCTTTACACTATTTCATTTCATCGTTCCATATCTCATTATGAAACATAATCACAGTTATTTGCTCTTTATGTCATTTATCATAAATCAAGTCCAACTTGAATAAGAATAGTTATATTCATCTATATATAATGATTCTAAGACCGCCCATCTGGGTTTCCCCACTGTGAGCGCCCCTAAATGACTATCATCTTCCAGGGCCTATAAACCAAGACAGCCTGGTCATCCTAACGCAACATTGGGAAGTGTCCATATACTTGCGAGTGAGTCATAACCACACCCAGAATTACCCCACGTCGCACAATAAATACAACATACATAATAATCGGTCATATGGCCGAGGACTATATTCACCCTGCATTCACTAGCCAGGGGACTTAACCTCATACGCGTACTTCCCTTACGATAGCATTTAGAGAGGTGTGTTTAAGTAAATTAACATTTTATTTCAATTTTAATAGATACATCACATTTTATCCGGAGCCATACATATTTCATGCCATCATTATAACTTCAATGATTAATGAACCACTTATTCATACTCCAAGAATTTATGGTGTCACTATAAACCACCAAGTCTAGCATACCTCAATTGATCTTCTAAAGTCTCCCAATATAAACTTACAACTACTAGTCTCATAATAATTAACTAAAGGAAAAGAATTCCTTAACATCAATTTGAACACCCCCGGAATAAGCCCCATTTAATCCATTTCTAATGTAGGGTAGTGAACTAACTCATCTAGGACTCTAGGAATATAAGTTTACTTCATACAAGAAGGTTCCTAAGTCCTAAGCCAAAAGAAAAAGGGTGAAAATTGAGTTAGAAAAATAACTCAAAACAACATGATTTCCGAATCGATTCGCCCTAGGGCCGAATCGATTCGCCCCATGAAGCGAATCGATTCGCCCAAAAGCGAATCGATTCGGATGGAGAACTCAACATTTTGCCTCAACCGAATCGATTGGGCCTTAACTCGAATTGATTCGGGTCCCCAGATCTGTAAGCTGACCCCTTAGCGAATCGATTCGCTGAAAGGGCGAATCGATTTGCGCCTACGAATGTGCCAAGCATGGGCTACGGGTTATGAACCCTAGTTTTTCCCCAAAACCCATTTGTCCTCCATTTTTACACACATCAACCACTATTATTCTAACCAAAACCATCCTACATATTTATCATCAACTATACTCCATATAATCATCAATTTAAACTATGATTAGGGCTAAAACACCATAAATTCCATAAAATCCATATTTGTTCATTTGATGCCCATACACAACAATCACATAACTTATTCACCTTAAATCATATATTAGCTAGTATAAAACTTGCCTTGAGGTTGAAATCTCAGATTCTTGGAAGATGGAAACAAGATCAAATCCCAAATCTTCAATGTCTCTCTTTTCTCCTCTTTTCTCCACAATTCTCTTCTTCTCTCTTTCTCTTTAGGTTAGTAAATACACACTTAAGAGAAATAAATGAGGTGCAAGACTTAAATGTGACTTTAGTCTAAATTACCAACTTAAATTGTTAAGACCTCATTAAAATGACTCGTAACTACATATCTGAGTCAAAATCAGTCAAAAGTGCCCGAAACATAAAAATACAACATGGCACTTATTTTGACTATCTCGCACATTTTGGGACTAACTACGCCCTCTAAATTGGCATCCAGAAATATTTAAGTCATTTCAAGTCCCGGTTTCATTTATATCATAAATGTCGTTTCAAGCATACGACACTATAAAACGTAACATGATGATATTTACATACACATAACAGTAAATATGCAACAATCTAGTAAATATTAACTTTCAACTCATTCAATTAATATTTACTCCATTTCCCCATATTGTATATAATTACTTCACACAGTAAATTATTATAAAAATGAGTTTCTCAAAAGTGAGGGCTGTTACATACTCCCACATATTTTACTTTATCCGGGTTTACATTAGTATATGTCGTATACTGCTACAACCTTCGAAGATTTATTCAAGACCAATCATGCATCGAGACGGATATAAATATCAACGTTCTTCAACAGAAAACCCTCAATGGGATGAATTTTGGTAAGGTTGTGTTTTAGTCCCTTTACGGTTCATTTAAAATATCGGGATAATTTTTCTAAGTGTTTGGAAAAAATTTCTAAACTGTTTTTAATCTGTTGAGGCATTATTTTTTGTCAAATGGAATCTTTCTAAGTGTTGAGGCGAAGAAAATTTACGCTGACGTCGTTCAAATGACATTAATATGTCGTTCGAGCGACATAAGGATGTCGCGAGACCTCATTCGAGTGACATGTGTCCTCATTCGAGCGACATTTGCTACTTTGTTTGAACGATTTGTTGACTCATTTTTATATAAAGTGTATTAAATGAGTCATTTTTTGATAAGAAGACCTGACATTTTTCATTCTACAAAAAATGCAAAACAGTAGTACATTTTGTCTTCATTAATTTAGGGTTCAAACCTGTGTTTTTCATTTCCCAAAATCCCAATAGTTTAGTGAATTATTTTGGAACCCAAGATACATTTTTGGTAAAGTTTTTCTTGTAGAGAGGGTAAATCTACGGCTGACGACTGAGTGTCATTTTGGACTGCTCGTGGGCATTCCTTACTGATTTTGAGCTGCGTGTTCGTGTGGGATGCTGCACGTATTCCATTATTAACTCTAGTATGCATGTCTATGTGAGTATCTACGTGATATTCATTGTAGATTTCGTCGTGTATGTAAGTTGCGATTTATTTTACATAGTGAAATAAAAGGTTTTCGCTTTTGGTTTTTTTCCTGAAATCTGTGTGTCGGCAATTTATTTTGTGATGGATTGATTTTACCCACATAATTACATGTTTTAGGGCCTAATTAAAATTTGGTTTAAATTGACAATTGATTAAATAAGTTTACAATTGGAATTTGCAAATTGGTTAAAATCAATATTACACCAGCATTCACAATAGGTTTGAAAGGTAAACACACTTAAACCCTAACCTATGATTTAAAGGTTTTGTCCAACCCTAGATTAAGCCAAAATACATTCAAATTGAATATATCAGAAGTTTATCCTTATAAATATCCCCTTTTAGCTATTCTGAGACAAAACACAAACTGAAAACCTATGGACCGTCAATCTCATATAAAATATTCAACCACCAACTTTAAAAGGAAAATGTACTGACTTGATTGATACATACTCTGAGTAGCTTTGCTCTTGTGTACACTTTTCCTCAACATTGCAACATGCACACGTAAACACATGTTCAAATGCAAAGATAATTATAACAATATAAATCTTCATAAGAATAAACATTTCCCCTTTTTCTAACAATCTCTACTTAAGATAAGATGTCTCCCCTTAAGGAAAAAATCTTCCCCGAACTTTAAAGATTGAGATACAATTTCTCCCCCTTTTTGTTCAGGAATAGATAAATAATAAAACTGCATAATAAAACCGTCTCTCTCCAATGTAACCAATTCAAGCTTTGAAAATCATAACATGCCACATTAATACATGGAATGAAGTGGATTTAAACATACAAATATGCCATAAAAAATGTGTAAAACCAAACTACACATAAACTAAAAATCTTTTTCAGTTTTTAAACATTTATGACACCAAATTACAAACAAACTCAAAAGACAAACAAAATGTTTTTGTATTTTTTCTAAAAAAGATCTGATTGAAGAAAAATCAAAATATAAAATACTAAAACACCATACAACTAGTAATAATATATAACATGAGAACAAAAGCTAGTGTATGAAACCAAGCAACCACAATCATTCATAAGAGATAGCATGGGAAGAATCATGTGATAGCATGTGAGATAATCAACAAGTCTAACATATAACACCTCCAAATCGGATTTCCTGACAGACATAGGTGTAACGTGATGCTTTTGAGTTTGGAGAACCTTGGTGACACTAGACTTAGACTTCTTATGATCTTTTCGAAGATCAAAACAAAACTACCTAAGATGACATTTCCTATTTGTGACAACCCGCTCACCAAAATAAGGGGTGGTCAGCCCAATACTCCAATATAACAGGAGGCCCGGATGGAATCATTCTCAGCATCACAATAAAATATAGAGTATCCAGGATAACCACCCAATATTTCAGAAAACGGGTTGCCAAAAATTTTGTTTGGAAGTTAAAGAAAGAAATTAAACAACCCGATGCTGAAAAAAAAAGTGGGGACCCCAAAATTTTATATATATAATAACAACAAGTATACAATAAAATGGACCGATTATGCTGCCAGTCCACAAAATCTACAACAGTATTAAACCAATTCAATAATTTATATAATACATTACATTAGACATTTACAAGATCTTGGGCCTCTCGCCCGAATAAAAGAATTTATCTTAACTAGAATGCAAAAAGAAAGCGGCTATACAATATAACCCGTAATACCCGCAAAGCATCACGACTCGTCAAAAACCACCGGAATAGGAAGGTCAGGACAGGCATCCTTGCGGCGGAGTACCTGAGCGGATAAAAGATGCAAGTACAACAAGAAATATAAACGGGTCAGGGCCCGGTTCTATATGATTACCAGATGAATAAAGAGTATGACAGTTATGAATGATAATCATGAGTAAATAATGAGAATCTAGCTACACAATTTTGCATAAGCTAAGACAATTTAATTATGCAGGAGGATAATTAACATTTAAATTAAAAACTTACCTCAAAACCTTATTCCATTTTATAGTCCATTCCTTAACAGGAAAATATAGTCGAAGTTTTAAGCTCTTTATGGCTTTTATCTCAATTACATGCCCTTCCCGGCATACCATTCCTTAACATGAATATTAACATCAACAAATGCTCTTTGTGGCATTTCATTGTGCTCTTTATGGAACTTCGTCATGCTCTTTATGGCATATCTCATACATAAAGTCCCACTTGATTATGAATAGTTATATTTATTTACATATAACGATGCTAAGACCGCCCCTCCGAGTTTCCCCACTGGGTGTGCCCCTAAATGACCATCATCTTCCAGGGACAATCTATACAAGACAACCTAGGCACCTATAACGCAATTCATCGGGAAGCGGCCATATGCCTGCGGGAGAGTCAAGACCACACCCGGAATCACCTCACCAGCGCAGAAAATATAACATAATCGCTCATATGGCCTATGGACTATATCCACCCTGCATTCACTAGCTAAGGGTCATCACCAAGCGTGCAAACTTCCCTTATGATGTCATTTAGAGAGGTGTGTTCAAGTAAATTAGCATTTACCATATTCATGATTTAGTAAATTATCATTTACCATCATTATTACCATTTCCATTTCATTTTCAATTCCAATTTACATTGTATGTTTCTTTTTATTCGAAACCATAATCATTTACATTTTGTAAGTAATTCACCTTATTATCCGGAGCCATACGATAAATTTTATCGTTACTACAACCTCAAAGGAGTAAATAAGCTCTTAATAACCTCCAAACATTTCAGGGTATTACTTTACAACCCTAAGACTAGCATGCCTCAAGGGAACGAATAATTTTCAATGTTATTCTCCCAACATTTGTTTATGGTGTTATTATAAACCATCAAGGTTAAAATAGCACCACCGAGCTTCTATAATCTCCCAAACATATCACTATAACTCCTAGTTTCATAAAAATTAACTAGCAGAAAGAATACCCTAACATCAATTGGCATGTCCCCGAAAAACCCCCACATAACTCATTCCTAACATAGGGAAATCCCTCAACTCATCTAGGACTCTAGGACCCTAAATTTACTTCAAACAAGAAGGTTCTTAATTCCTAAACTTAAAGAAAAAGAGTTGGACTTAAGCTAGGAAAAATCACTCAAAAGTGCAGGGCTTCCGAATCGATTCGGCCTAGCCGAATCGATTTGGGTTCAGGAAAGAGAATCGATTCGAAGCATCCGAATTGATTTGGTCAGGAAATCCTGACTTCTGCATAATTGCCGAATTGATTCGGACCATCCGAATCGATTCGGCCGACTCAGACTTGGAAACTGTCTCAAGGAGAATCGATTCGGCCAGGACGAATCGATTCGGTTCTGCAGATTTGCCTAATTTTGTCTTAAGGGTTATGAACCCTAATTTTCCCAAACCTCAAATATCTTCCATTTTACCCACAACCAACAACATTTATCTATCCAAAATTTATCCTACATGATTTATAACTACTACAATCTATAATTTCATCATCAAAATTAAGATTTGGGTTTAATTCCCATAAATTCCATTTTTGATCTCCAAATGCAAATACATAAATATCATACAAATTATTCATATTAAATCACATATTATCAAGTAGAAAACTTTCCCTGAAGTAGAAATCTCAGATTCCTTTGTGTAGTAGCAACAATCCATCTTCAATCTCCATTTTCTCTCTTCTTTCTCCATTTTTCTCTTCCTTTCTCTTTCTCTCCTTTTTCTCTCTATGTTTAAGACATAAAATGGGGTAATTAGGGGATTTGGGAAGACTAAAATCGGGTCTTAACATAAGTCTCCCAACTTAAATGGTTAGTACCACATTAAAATGACTCGCAAATACGCATTTAGGCTAAAACCAGGTAAAAGTGTCTGAAATACAAAAATACAATATGGCACTTATTCTGACTGTCTCGCACCTTTCGGGACTAACTATGCCCTCTAAAATGGCATCTGAAAATTTTATAAAATATTTTGAGTTCTGGTTTCAATTAAACCATAATGTCATTTAAATCATATGACACCATAAAACACACAACCGAATGATATTTACTTTCTCATGTAGTAAATATGAAATAACCCAGTAAATATTAATCTTCAACTCATCAAATTAATATTTACTCCAATTCCAACGTTTTATATAATTACCTCATACGATAAATTAATATAAAATTAGCCTCCTAAAAGCGAGGGTTGTTACATACTCCCCCCCTTATGAGGGAATTTTGCCCTCAAAATTCAGGCGTACCCTACCCCTAATCATATATAGGGGTATACTATTGTTATTTCTCATTTTATCACCATAATAAATTCCTCGCTACTGTGGCATCCCAAATGAACTCAGAATAAGGTCGTCTACATCGATCTCAGTCTACATTCTTTGTGCTCAAGCATAGCACCAAATCGTTCGTCACGAACTATCAATCCTACCGTCTTACAACGGAAGGAGATACCCACACAACTCGGCATAAACCGCTCTACTCCCTAATTCGCTTTACATCCCTCCTCGGGGATAGTTACACTAATACTAAATGGCTTAACCCCAACACTAAAAAACTTCTCTTCACATAGGCGTAGCAAGCATAAGGCTTAAAAGCCCAATCTTTAAAGAAATGTTTCGGAACTAATTTAAGTTCAAGGAACAAATGATCCGCTAGTTCCATCCATCGAGTATGCGAATTACTCAATCGGCTACACTAAGCCACTCACGGTTCCATAGCATAAGAAAGATCCATAAAGCCATTCAAAATCCTAATGGTTGTACGGGAATTTCCATCCGTACACACTACAGCTCCATCAGTCATGTATCCTAAGGCACACATTCAAGATATGCCTTTCGGCATAAATACCTAGTTTTGGTCCATGACCAGGGGCACTTCATGCAGCTCTATCATTCTTCCATATAGAGCGGGGTGTACTATTCTATATATAGCCCACCATAATGGCCGAAAAAGCAGTAATTTTGTCGAACGATCAAAAATTTTCTCAAATAGGATCATGACCAGCTCGATGCTAAAAATTCAAAGAGAACATCCGTGAATATACTTTTCTTCGTTCCACTAATACTCTTTTTCACCCGAGCAAGTGAAAGGGTCAGTCGCAAACGTAAATGCTCATTCTATTTGGCATTTCATGCCTTCACAAATTTTTTGACGGGTTTTTCTACTCGTCATATCTACTACCCAAATCGTTTTCCCTTAGAGAAAGGGAATATCTCATCGATAGTTCTTTATAAACTTTATACACCAACTCGACTCCTCCCAAAACATATTGCGACAACTTAAGGCTTGCAGGAAAAACTAAATTTCTTACCCAGGAAGTAGTGCCTCATTTCTTTAAGGCGATCACTACCGCAATGAATTCTAACTCAAGAGTAGAATGGTACTTCTAACAAAGTTTAAGCTTTTGAGGCGCATAAACAACGGGTTCATGCTCCAGTATTATGACTCCCCATCCTAGCAGAGACTTATTCAGCAAATCCACCCTCGAGCTTAACAACATGGGCTCAGGAGCAAAAGCCAATTTATCCTTTTAACTACCCACGAGTTAAGTTACCAAGGTAACACTCTTTCTAAAAAGGGCTTCATCTCCTTCGGCCTAACCTTTCAAACCTCTCGAGATTCCATACTACTCACTCCTGGGGACCTAATCCCTCTTAGAGTTAACCCATAACCTAACCGTGGTTAACTCCCTATAGCCTTTCTAAATCAATTGTCACATGCCCTAAAGGCCTTACATCCTAATAAACCTAAGGTCGATCTATATCTATCCTATCTAAGTCATAGACGTAGAATACTAAGTATATCCCTAGTGCCCCAGACCTATCTCAACTCCCAACATTCGCTCGGTTTCATTCATGGGACGTCTCACCAAAGCGAAATCCAAACAAGGAACCCTCCCGTTACACTACTGCCTCGCATCGTCGGTCATCAAGATATCACGATATAAGACACATAATCGGGACCGGTAAATTCTAATTTACAACCTTATTAATAAAATTTTACTTCTATGTCTTACCATACTAAAATTTAGAATTTCAACAAATTGGACATTTACTTTCTGTAAAGTCTTTCAAATATATATTCCATTATATAAACATGGCCTTCTCATCAAGGCATAATCCAGAAGTCCCAATTCGACTTCATATCACAGTCTCCCTCGCATCAATCAGAGGAGAGAACTATATCCAGTGCTTTTATCTCGCACTTTAGTAGCCCTTAATCACTCTACTACGTGATTCTCGGCTAAACCTTTCAACCAAACTTCTAACAACAACAAAAATAAATAAAGAAAAAGAAAATAATAGCGCCTCTCCACTCAAAACATCGTTAAGTGTTCATGCGGCGGAGTGTCTTGCAAAGCGAAATCCAAACAAGGAACCCTTCCGACACATGCCTACTTAACTAGTTGGTCATGGAGATAAAGCGTAAAAAGCATAAACAAGGCAAACGATCAATCAAACACTCACGCAAGATAATACAACAAATAAAAAAAATCTCCTATCTACGTCGATCCACCTCTATAAAGTCTCAACCTGTATTCAGGAGAGATATTATTGAACAACTAGTTCCATTTTGAACTAGAAGTGAGATAGCCTTACAATTTTATTTGCTTGCTATCACCCCAAACCAACCAAAATATCTTTACTCGCATATTATACATAAAATAAGGGAAAGGAAAAGTAACATCTCTCCACTCCCAACGTCGTTAAGGTTCAAGCGTGGAGTGTCCCGCAAAAGCGGAATCCAAATAAGGAACCCCTCTTATGCATTACTACTTAACTTTGTTGGTCGTGGAGATAAGTCATAACATCCACATACAATGCAAACAAACAATAGAACACTCAAACCAATTAGCACATAATGCAAGTAACACGTATGACACATATACGTTTAAAATATCATCACTCACTTCATGATGAGTGACGAAAACATAAGACTTCCCTACTACGAAAGTCATATAATTAATCTATTTATAATAGCGTCAATACTACCGCAAACTCGATATACATACCTGAATCAAGAGCAACCACAATTCTACTCTATCACTTTCTGGGGTATGCACCACCCACTACTAAGGTGGAATTACCACCAATGTTCTTGCTAAATCACTCCAGGCAATACTAATGGTTCTCAGACACTGTACTCGAGTCTTATCCGAACCAATATTCCTGCCATCAACTCCCGACTAGGCAATCTATCATTGCCCTTGTTCCCCAATGAACAAAATCAATAAGAGTGATTCTACACCCCACGTCATAGGCATTATTCCAACCCTGGCTGAAAAACAATTGCCAACGCAGTCCCTTTTTCTTCTTTAACAAAAGAGATCACGCTATCGGCCTCCCCTTTCCATATAACTCCTTATTTACTGTCGGCCTCTGACCAAACCTCGTGTGAACATTTGAGAATCTACTTTCTCATCAGCCCCGTTATCCTAGAGAAACTTGATGTTGCAAGGGTCCCCCGGGCTTCTCCATGGTCCAAACTTCTTTCACACTTGGCCCTTATCGTGGCTCCTTTCCACTTCAATTAACGTCACTTGGAATCCCAAGCTTAGTACCACTCTCTACTTCTAGCGGTATTGGGAAAACTACATCCACTGTAATTGGTAGTTGCAGTAGCAAGATAAGAAAATGCCATAAAAAGAAAGCTACCACCAAGGCAGTCCTCATCTCTGACCACAACTTACAGTTCCTAGTAGTCCCATCTCATGACGCCTTCACAACGACCTTCTCTGGTGTCCTTCTTCAATCGACCTACGAGTCTCACACGAATGCGTAAAAGATTCTATGGTCCTACCTTATGGCAGAAAAATGAAATCTCACAAGAGAGTTCAACGATCTTAATCCTAAGCCTCTATGTCAAATCAAAAGCAACGCTGAAAACTTAAGGCGTCCACACAGATTCCTAAGGACTCTAGAACCTGATGTCTGATACCATCTGTGACAACCCACTCACCAAAATAAGGGGTGGATAGCACAATACTCCAATATAACAGGAGTCCTGGATGGAATCATTCTCGGTATCACAATAAAATATAGAGTATCCAGGATAACCACCCAATATTTAAGAAAACGGGTTGCCAAAAATTTTGTTTTGAAGTTAAAGAAAGAAATTAAACAACCCAATGCTGAAAAAAAAGTGGGAACCCCAAGATTTTATATATATAATAACAACAAGTATACAATAAAATGGACCGAATATGTTGTCGGTCCACAGAATCTGCAACAGTATTAAACCAATTCAATAATTTATATAATACATTACATTAGAAATTTACAAAATCTTGGGCCTCTCGCCCGAATAAAAGACTTGATCTTAACTATAATGCAAAAAGAAAGCGCTATACAATATAACCCGTAATACCTACAAAGCATCACGGCTCGTCAAAAACCACCGGAATAGGAAGGTCAGAACAGGCATCCTTACGGTGGAGTACCTGAGTGGATAAAATATGCAAGTACAATAAGAAATTTTAACGGGTCAGGGTCCGGTTCTATATGATTACCAGATGAATAAAGAGTATGACAGTTATGAATGATATTCATGAGTAAATAATGAGAATCTAGCTACACAATTTTGCATAAGCTAAGTCAATTTAATTATGCAGGAGAATAATTAACATTTAAATTAAAAACTTACATCAAAACCTTGTTCCATTTTATAGTCCATTCCTTAACAGGAAAATATAGTCAAAGTTTTAAGCTTTTTATGGCTTTTATCTCAATTGCATGCCCTTCCCGGCATTCCATTCCTTAACAGGAATATTAATAACAACAAATGCTTTTTGTGGCATTTCATTGTGCTCTTTATGGCACTTAGTCATGCTCTTTATGGCATATCTCATACATCAAGTCCCACTTGATCATGAATAGTTATATTTATTTACATAAAACGATGCTAAGACCGCCCCTCCGAGTTTCCCCACTGGGCGCGCTCCTAAATGACCATCATCTTCCAGGGCCTATCTATACAAGACAACCTTGGCACCTACAGTGCAATACATTGGGAAGCGGCCATATGCCTGCGAGAGAGTCAAGACCACACCCGAAATCTCCTCACCAGCGCAGAAAATATAACATAATCGCTCATATGGCCTATGGACTATATCCACCCTGCATTCACTAACCAGGGGGCATCACCAAGTGCGCGAACTTCCCTTGTGATATCATTTAGAGAGGTGTGTTCAAGTAAATTAGCATTTACCATATTCATGATTTAGTAAATTATCATTTACCATCATCATTACCATTTCCATTTCATTTTCAATTCCAATTTACGTTGTACATTTATTTTTATTCGAAACCATAATCATTTACATTTTGTAAGTAATTCACCTTATTATCCGGAGCCATACGATAAATTTTATCGTTACTACAACGTCAAAGGAGTAGATAAACTCTTAATAACCTCCAAACATTTTAGGGTATTACTTTACAACCCCAAGACTAGCATACCTCAAGGGAACGAATAATTTTCAATTTTATTCTCCCATCATTCGTTTATGGTGTTATTATAAACCATCAAGGTTAAGATAGCTCCACCGAGCTTCTATAATCTCCTAAACATAACACTATAACTCCTAGTTTCATAAAAATCAACTAGAAGAAAGAATGTCCTAACATCAATTGGCATGTCCCCAAAAACCCCCCACATAACTCATTCCTAACATTGGGAAATCCCTCAACTCATTTAGGACTCTAGGACCCTAAATTTAATTCATACAAGAAGGTTATTAAGTCCTAAACTTAAAGAAAAAGAGTTGGACTTAAGCTAGGAAAAATCACTCAAAAGGGCAGGGCTTCCGAATCGATTTGAACCATCCCAATCGATTTGGTCAGGAAAGCCTGACTTCTGCATAATTTCCGAATCGATTTGTACCATCCGAATCGATTCGGTCGACCCAGACCTGGAAACTGTCTCAAGGCGAATCGATTCGGTTCTACAGATTTGCCTAATTTTGTCTTAAGGGTTATGAACCCTAATTTTCCCAAACCTCAAATCTCTTCCATTTTACCCACAACCAACAACATTTATCTATCCAAAATTTATCCTACATGATTTATAACTACTACAATCTATAATTTCATCATAAAAATTAAGATTTGGGTTTAATTCCCATAAATTCCATTTTTGATCTCCAAATGCAAATACATAAATGTCATACAAATTATTCATCTTAAATCACATATTAGAAAGTAGAAAACTTTCCTTGACGTAGAAATCTCAGATTCCTTTGTGTAGTAGCAACAATCCATCTTCAATCTCCATTTTCTCTCTTCTTTCTCCACTTTTCTCTTCCTTTCTCTTTCTCTCCTTTTTCTCTCTATGTTTAAGACATAAAATGGGGTAATTAGGGGATTTGGGAAGACTAAAATCGGGGATTAACATAAGTCTCCCAACTTAAATGGTTAATACCACATTAAAATGACTCGCAAATACGCGTTTAGGCTAAAACGAGGTAAAAGTGCCCGAAATACAAAAATATAATATGACACTTATTCTGACTGTCTCGCACTTTCCGAGACTAACTACGCCCTCTAAAATGGCATCCGAAAATTTTATAAAATATTTTAAGTTCCGGTTTCAATTAAACCATAATGTCATTTAAATCATACGACACCATAAAACACACAACCGAATGATATTTACTTTCTCATGTAGTAAATATTAATCTTCAACTCATCAAATTAATATTTACTCCAATTCCAAAATTTTATATAATTACCTCATACAGTAAATTAATATAAAATTAGCCTCCTAAAAGCGAGGGTTGTTACACTATTATAATGTGTGAAAATGTGACCCTTAAGTTGACCTCTTCGAACGTCCCTAGCAACAGTTAACTATTTCAATATCATGGTCTTAGCTTTAGTAACGTAAGCATTTGTATCATCAAACCAATCACACAATGACCATATTTGATTCATATGATGCCTACCATCTTATCCAATGTTTTTTTACCTAGATTTTAATTAATGTTGACATAACTTAAGTCTTTCAATTAATACCCTAACTCCATTATCCTAGACTTGAGCAGATGATGAGACTTTTCAAATTGAGGGAGTCCTTCTTCAAAATGTACATCAAACCATGAAGGTGATGCCTTTCTCCCTCATAATACTCTAGCTTTTCCCAAAGAGTTTTTTCACGTGACCTACGATCATCAATAAATTTACTCTCATTATTTCTTATGGAACATTCTTTCAACTTAACTTGTAACTTTACTTTTAACTTTTTAACTTGAGTATTTACACATACAACTCTCGAAAGGCAACTTGAACTTCACTATCCTCCTCCTCTTCTTATTCTTCTTTATTGTCACCACCAATCACTCTGGATTCACACTTGGCCTCTGAATCGTCATGCAAAGGATTATCTTTATTATAAGTCTTTTCATCGAGGCTCGCATGACTAGCCATGAACGCAATGTAGTTGTGCTCAAGAGGGGAATCGAGTTCCTCTTCTAGTTCACTATCACTACGGGTGTCATTATATGATTTTAGTTTCTTGCACTCCTTCCTCATCTTAGGGGAACATATAGTTTCCCTACAGCCATAATTCTCACAGCCAAAACATTTATCCAACTCATCCTTCTTAAAATTATCATTATGATTTTTAGAAAATTTTACAGCCTTATTAGATTTTCTTTTCTTGAACTTCTATTCATCTTTCGATTATTTTTCAAGAAACAAAGATCCCAAATTTTAAAAAAATTCTTTATGCCTGAATCTAATATGGATAGGTTCAAGAAACAAATGCCCCAAATTAAAAAAAATCAAATTTAATTTCAATTGAACAATTTAATTAACCCAAATAAATTGAGCACCAATTTTAAACAGTTATTGTGTTAAAATAGATTAGCTAGTTTTATCTTTATCATAAATCATGCATCCAGGTAGTAGAAGGATAGAATAAATCAATCCATACAACATTTCGATCTTCTAGGAAAACTCACAATGGGAATATTCCCGGATAACCCATCCAAGCAAATCCACCGTGTGTGGATTTATAAAGGACATGACTATAGACTTACACAATGGCTCAATGCCCTGATAATATTTAATGCTCTTCGTTCCTTTGACATTCGTACAATGACACCCAGGAGTCCACCCACGCAATTTCCGTAATGTTTGGGTCTACACACTCCTCGGTATCCACTGATAAGGCTAAATATTTGTCTATGAATTGGAACACATAATCCATCGCTTCTTCACCACACCACCATGAGACGAAGTCAACCGTGTATAAATAGTAAAGACAGCATCTATGGTATGAAACGATTCTCTACAAGATGAAGAGAATAAACCTTGGTACCCATAAACTAGATCACAAAGCATGTATATGATGAAACTTGGATCTAAAACTATATGGGTGTAAACTAGTGTTTGGGCTTGAAAAACTTAATAATAAATTATCATTAGAACACAAAAAAACAACACAAAACACATAAGCTTTACACACTAGCATAGTATCGATGTGCCTAAAAAAATGTGGTAAACAGAGTGAAGGGGAATAAACTAAAAACAAAAGAATTATAACCAAGTCACTCAAAAATGTCCAAGGAGTTGTGTTTTATCACAATAACTTTATCAACCAAAGATTTAATGTCATAGTGACGGATAAAGTGAACTCATAAATGGACAAACAAGCACAATGTACACTGGCCTAGAAAATATTGATGATTCTAAAATAAATAGCATCAAATTTTTATTAATAAGAACTCATTATGGAAACCCATTGATCGTCAACTTATAACACCCTAAAAAATAGATATTGATTTTTTTTTTCTCTCTCATTTTGAAGATACCAATTTGATTGAAGAATCAATGAAACAAACTTTGGACTTGGTAATTTTATCTTTTCTTTTGCCTCTTAATTCTTTAGTATCTTGCGAATGGTGGCCTTTCATGCAAGAGAAATTCCCCTTTTGTAGACCTTTTCCGTGCACGCTCAAATATTCAAAAAAGATTAACAAACTCACGGGCAATGGTTCTTACATGCACAAATCCCCCTATAGTGAAATAAATATGTAAAATGATAAATTTGATAGGAGAATATATCACTTAAATCATGTAAGATATAAATTTAATATCTAAACTAGCTCGTGCATGTGTGTGCAGAGGCCTATGCAAAGTGATTCCATTAAGCAAATCAAAATCGAACTACTCCATGAAAGCATGATTAAGAACAATTCAAGCATTAAAAATAATAATCAAATGTCCTATCCACATGGACACATGGAATTAAGTGGATTCAAACACACTGATATGTCTCACAAAATATGTAAAACTAAGCTACACATAGACCAAAAATCTTTTTGAGTTTTGAATGTTATATGAAAAAAATGACAAACAAACTCAAAAGACTGAAAAATATTTTTGCAATTTTCTCAATAAGACCCAATAAAAGAAAAATCAAAATACAAAAGAATCGAATTTCATACAACTAGTAATAATATATAATATGAAGAACAAAAGATAATTTATGAAACAATGTAATGACAATGACTATTAAGATATAGCTTGGTAAGAATCATATGATAGAATGTGAGAATTAGCAAGTATAATATTTAACACCTCCAAATCGAATTTCCTAACCCACATATGTATAATGTGACTCTATTGATTTTGGTCAACCTTATTGACACTAGACTTAGACTTATTGGGACTTTTTCAAAGATTGAAACAAAATGGCCAAATGTTGACCTTTAATACCGCAATGTGTGCAAGTGAAGACACAAGGAATGTGAACCTTAGGTTGACCTTTTTTAACTTCCCTAGCAACGGTTGACTCTCTAAAAAACATGGTCTTAGATTTATTAGCAGAAACATTTGGATCGTAGAATTCAATCCCATAATGGTCATCTTTGATTTGGACGGTGCCTAACAACTTATCCACCTTTTTTGAAGTAAATTTCAAAATCAAATTTGACATCACTCGAGTCTTTTAATATATACTCTAAATCCTTTATCCTAGACTCGAGTAAATAATGAGATTCATTAAATTCGATCGATTCCATATTCAAAATCTCCATCAAACCACAAAGATGATCCCTCTTTCCATTAACATACTCTCGCTTCTCTTGAAGAGTCTTCTCATGTGCCCTAAGATCATCAATAAATTTACTCTCAACATTACCTATGGAATGTTCTTTCAACATAGCTTCTAACTTTAAGTTTGCCTTTTTTACTTCAACATTTTTGCATACAAGTCTCTAAAGGCAACTTGAAGTTCGCTCTCCTCTTCTTCTTTTTTTTTCTTATTTTTCTTATTTTTCTTCTTCTTTTGATTCTTCTTCTTCTTCTTCTTCTTCTTCTTCTTCTTCTTCTTCTTCTTCTTCTTCTTCTTCTTCTTCTTCTTCTTATTATTATTATTATTATTATTATTATTATTATTATTATTATTATTATTATTATTCTTATTCACCACCACCACCACTCACTTAGGATTCAAAGTTTCCCTCGGAACCGTCATTCACACAATTACTTTCATTGAAAGACATTTTATTGAAGGCTCGCATGACTAGCTATGAACGTAGTGTAGTTGCGATCAATGTGGCAATCAGGTTTCTCTCTCGATTCAATATCATTATGGGTAGCATTATATACTTTTAGTTTCTTGCCCTACATCTTTGTCTTAATAGGACACTCAAAAGACCTATGGACATAACCCTCACACCGAAGCATCTATCTGACGCATCCCTCTTAAAAATTATCATTACAAATTTTATAAAATTTTACATCCTTGTTAAATTTGTTTTTCTTAAACTTCTGTTCATCTTTTGATTAATTTTCAAACTTGAGAAGTTTTTTAAACCTTTTTGAAAACATGGCCATATCATCGAAAGCAATGATAGACACACTATCTGAAATAAGTTTTTCCTTCTTTCTAGATTTAAAAGTAATACCCCTATCTTTTTTCCATCTTTTTGGAGGTAAACCTGTCGAGCTTATAAGTTTGAACATCACCTACAATCTCCTCAAGTTTCCTAGAGTCAACTGTACCCAAGGAATTAAAAATAGTCACTTTTGAATTAAATCTTTCAACCAAGGTCCTCAAAACTTTCTTGACTTTTTTGGTTTCGAGTATTCCATCTCCGAAGTTAAACAATGAGTTAAAAATATCAGATAATCTCACATAGAAATCATCAAAGTTTTCTCCCTCTTCCATCCTAATGGTTTCAAATTGGGTGGTGAGGTTTTGAATTTTGGATGATTTAACACCACTAATTCCCTCATCGACTAGTTGGAGTATATCCGAAGCTTATTTGGATGTTTTACATGTCATAATACGAATAACACTCTGGTGTGACCGCATAAAACATAGCATTTACACCACTCGAATTATAATTAGCCAATTTGTGCTCATGTTCACTCCAACTTTTCACGGGTTTAGGGACACAAAGTTCACTTACTAAAGTTGTGTCTTGGGACCACCCCTTAAGTACATCTAACCAATCCCTCAGATCTATAACCTTAAGTGTGGATTTCTTTCTCACTTTTTAATACATGTAACTATATCCATCAAACATTTTTGTCCTAGAAAATGAAAGACAATCCATATAAAAAACCACCGGGATTCATGCCTAAACAATTATAGATACTTTCCCTAATACCATTTAAAAGTCTATGCCGGAATCTAATATGGATGGTCGAAGAAATAAATACCCAAACTTTAAAAATTTAAGTTCAACTGAACAGTTTTAATTAACCCAAATAAACTAACCACCAATTTTAAACAATTGTTGTGTTGAAATTGATTAATCAATTTTATCTTTATCCTAAAGCATGCATCTAGGTGGTAGCAGGAAAAAAATAAATCAATCCACACAACGCATCAATGTATGAGAAAATACCACAATGGGAAAAACCTAAGACGACTCATCCACAGAAATTCACTATATATGGATTTTCAAAAGACACAAATGTTAACATACACAACAACTCGATGCCCTCACAAGCCTTGACTCATCATTCCTTGAATCTTCGAATAAAGACACTCAATTGTCCACCCGCAATATTTCCATAACATGTGAGTCCATAGATGCTTCAGTATCCACTGATAAGACTCAATAATTGTCTATGGATTAGAATGCGAAATCCACTTCTTTTTCACTACACCACCACAACATGTAGTCCATCATGCGCAAACAGAAAATACAGAGTCCACCATATGAAATAATTATCAACAAGATGAATAGAATAAATCTTGATGCCCACAAACTAGATCTCAAAGCATATATATGATGAAACTTTGATCTAAAACTATTTGGGTGCGCACTAGTGTTTGAGTTTGAAAAACTTGATCATAAATGATCACAAAACATGAAAAACCTTTTTGGAAGAGTTTGGGAACTCAAAAGAAATTAAAAATTCTCAAAGCAAACTATTGGTACCAATCCTATTTATGATAGGTTTTCCAAAAACAAGATAAGGATGAAAAACTAGAGGAAACCTAAAATAAAAAAATTATCTGTCGACTCATTCGAACGAAGTCAGAAGGACCATTTGAATGAAGTACCCAATATTATTCGAACTAGATTCTAATTTGGTATCCAATGAAAAATCAGAGTAGGCCTAAAAATGGTCGTTTAAAGTTTCTTTGGATCCTTGTAACTAATGAGTTGACTGACTGAGCTCGTTCGAACAATATAGGCGATATTGTTAGAATGACTTTATTTTTTTTCTAAAAACAAATTACAAAACACTTTAAATATTTTAGAAAAATAACACCCAATAATTAAATATCCATGGATAAAAAGTATACGCATTCATACATGAGAGATCCTCTAAAGTTACAGACAAAACATGGCACGAAACATGACGCGACGATGTAGAACTTCTCACTTGGCCGCTACATCTTTAATAAAACACGTCATAGGCTTGAAAGGTAAACATAACCAAGTACTAACCTATGACTTAAAGGTTTCATTCAAACATAGAATAAGCTAAAATACATAAAAATTGACTCTATTAGAAACTTTTCCTTGCACAAGATTCAAAGGAAAACACAATTTCTTATTCAAGAACTCTAGATTTATCAATTGCTTCAATTAACTTATTATTTCAATTCATTAATTCACATAATCAAATTTATTTTCAATAGAAAATATCCTCTAATTATTCTTTAATTGTTGCAAGTCAGATTCATAAAGAAGACAATCAAAATAAGAGGGAATTTGTAACACCCTGTAATTTTAAGTAAAATATTTTAGCTTTAAAATTACACGTGAGCACATAACTTAAATAAAATGGGAAATAATGAGAATTTAAGTAAATATTTATTAGATAGAAAAGGATTAACATTTATGTGAATATATATATTTACTAGTGTGATAAAGTAAATAAAATAATTTCAAACAGTTTACATCATAAGTGGATAAAAACGATGAAATTTGACGGTATTTTAATCGGGACGCGCATGTGGGTCGCATTAGGTTAGGATGGGAAATTTATGATAGGTGACTCGGATGGATATTTCGAGTGCACGGTTGATTTGGAATGGGTCTAAATACTGCAAATTAAGTACTCGAGTGTAGTAATTCGATTTCGGGGGCTTTTTAGATTAGTCAGGACCCGCATAAGGGTATACATGTCATTTTACATTTGCGTTATAACCTCATTTCAGGCTAGAGGTTCTAAAATGAGATGGGTGATGATAAGGGGAAACCTTATTATCATTCCAAAGGTATAAGAGTGATAAAAGAGAGAAAAGAAAATGGAAAATTAAAGGGTGATCGAGAGGAGGCCAATTGGAAGGATTTTGTGGACAATTTCGGGCTAGGATTTATATTATTAAAATGGCAAGTGGTTATAATTGATTTAATATTTGATGCATGTTCTAGTTTATATCATATTAGGTGGAATCGATATGATTTTTGGGTGGGATTATATATTATCAAAATGGGATTTTGAGAAAGATTTCATGAGAATTGACATGAGAAATAGATTACATAAAATATGAGATGTAATCCTACATAAAAGTTAGAATCTTGATTTAAAAATATGAACATGAAGGAAATTGATGTGATCCTAATTGATAAATATGGAAAAATAGTGAAATTGGATGTTAGAATTAAGGGGGATTAATTATGGAAAAACTTGATGATAGAATTCCATAATGTAGAATGATTTTTGATGGATTGAATTCATAAAGCATGTACCTTTATGAGATATATTGAAAAGTTAGTATAAATTGATGATTGGGATCATTGTTGGAATGATTTTCGTTGATAAAATGGGTAGAACTACATAAACAAAAAAAATGTTTTGGCCAATTCCAGTGGTGAACTAGTTCTCCCCATATCCAAACCGGTTCAATTGCCCTGCTTGGATAGGCTTGGTTATTTAAATGATTTCGTCAATTGGGTTCATTCCTGGTCAGTTTGAGAGGTTCGTAGATAAGATTAGGTTTTATGTGAAAATGTAAAAATATTTTGGCTACCCTTGAATTATTGGGGTAAATCTGGGGTGTGAAATTAAGGGTTTTTAAGACGAACAAACACTCGTAAAATAAATTAAGGGATTTGATTGGATATTCAGTTAGGGCTGTGATACGGGCTGGTTGAGAATGGATTTGTGTCTAGATTTATTATTATACGGGTAAATCAAGAAAATAAATTATTATTTATTTATTCGGTAGTCGAGTTTTGACTTGGGGAATTATAGGCTAGTAATAAGAGTGACATGCACAGTTAGCTGGGTTTATGGGTATATATACGGGTATCGAGATAGTGTATATACATGTGTGATTATATATGTGTATATGATATGTGTGAAACATACCTAGTTTAGGTAATTCTATCGGTGGAGGTTACGCGTAGTTGGCGGTCTACCCTAGAGAATCGAACAGGTGTAGTATCGATCCCCATGTCATAGGCCTGTTGCATGACCACCTTATGTGACTTTGAGTCTAGTGAGGTAATATGGTATGGTTACAACCCATGGATGTAGGATTATGACCGACTCTGGTACGTTACACTTTGGGTTCGGTAAGTGCGATACCGACCTAATGGCCCAGGTAGAGGTCTATATCCCTCGAGCCTGATAGTATGCTAGAGATTCGCATCCAATAAGGTAATTCTCATAGGGTTGTAGTTATACAAATATAACGATCCGTATATATGTATGTATACTTGATGTGATATGAAAATACATGTTTAAGCATGAAGAAAATATATACATGTATATGACACCAAGGTGTGAATACTAAATTAATAACGTGAGAAAGTTATGTGAAATAAAGGGATAATTTATAATTAAGAATTGTAATTAAAGAGGATATGAAAGATAATTGAAAAAATAAAGTGAAACAATATACATGTGGCACAGGGCAACATATGGGATTATGGTGTACGTTCAGACTAGTTAAGCAAGGTAGCATAACTAGGGGGTTTAAAGGACATGCCTTAGGTGCACATTATAGTTTGAGGGACGAGGAGTCTATCAAGGGATTGTAACACCAGTTTAAATATGGAGGAGTGGATTACATATTTGTTATGGCATTTTAATCACTTGCAAAATATTTTTAAAAA
Organism: Sambucus nigra; assembly: GCA_949130495.1. Classification (NCBI taxonomy): domain Eukaryota; kingdom Viridiplantae; phylum Streptophyta; class Magnoliopsida; order Dipsacales; family Adoxaceae; genus Sambucus; species Sambucus nigra. The sequence continues at coordinate 154,886,632 of OX422220.1, forward strand.
AGCTTTTAGCTCTGACCCGTATCAAAATATTTTCAAAACTTTTAGGTGTTCAGCCATAGGGATGCTAGACAAGTGTATTATTTCCCAAGTTGTCGGCGCTACAACAGATGTGGATGCTTGCAGGGATATCATTAGACACCTACTTCTTTGAGATTGTAAATAGGAGTTATTCAGTTGTTAAGAGGGGTGTTAAAGATGGTATGAGAGCATCAAAATCTGTGTGGCTTATTATGATTCCAACATATCGTTCTTTGATATAGACCCCTCTTATTAGGACTGTTGTATTCGTATATGCATTTACATTCTTTTGTTGATATAAATTTTATTTACTATGGATTTATAAAAATTATTTTTGGTTTCAGATGCCACCCATGAGAGGCTAACAGGTTAGGGCCGCTAGAATGGACAATGTTGGAGAGACTCAGCAGGAGCCACAAGGTACCGTGACAATCACAGAGCGGATAATATGGTGTCACAGGAAGTTAATGAAGCTATGAATGCTATGGTACAATAGTTCCTGCAGGCTCAGTCACAGCAACTGGTAGTACCGATCATCTAGAACCATTAGGGACCATCAGTGTGGGAGAGGGTACAGGAGGCCTTTTAAAAGGGACATCCACCAGATTTTTAGGCAGTACATATGTGGTAGCTTCCATTCAGTGGAAGAAGGACATTTAACGTCATCTTCGTATGGTTTAGTGTAGTAATACCGAGAAGAAGATAATGGACACATTTAAGTTAGTGGGTGCAGCACTACAGTGGTGGGAGTCGATGACTACATTTGAGGAGAGGGAAACGATGCTTATAGCAGAGTTCTGGCTACGGTTGGATCGCAAGTACTTTCCTTCGATGAATAAGTATGCTCAGACTGTTCATTGATTACCGAGAGTTAAACAAAATCACGATTTGGAATAAATATATTCTTCCTTAAATTAATGACTTGTTTAACCAGTTGAGAGGAGCGGCGTACTTATTAATGATAGACTTAAGATTTGGGTATCACCAGCTGCACATTACGGAGTAGGATGTCCCTAAGACCGCATTCCTGATGCGGTATGGGTCGTATGAGCTCAGGGGTATAACGTTTGGCCTAACCAATGCTCCAGCAATATCCATGGATCTTATTCAGAGACTTACTTGACCAATTCTTGATCGTGTTTATATAAAATATTCTTGTATATTCTAGTACTGATGATGAGCATGTATAGCACTTACGTATGGTTTTACAGACATTATGGGACTATTAGTTGTATGCTAATTTCTTGAAGTGTGGATTCTGGTTGTGTGAGGTGCAGTTCTTGGGTTATATTTTATATGGAAGAGGCCTTTTAGTGGACTCGATTAAGTTTGTAGTCGTGTGGGAGTGGGGTCAGCCCACGACACCCATAGAGATCCAAAGTTTCTTAGGATTGACATGGTATTATCGTCATGTCATAAAAGGTTTTTCTAAGATTGCAGGTCCATTGAAGAATCCGAATCGCAAGGGGGTGTCATTTATTTGGGATGATTACAGTCAGTTAGCTTATGACGAGCTAAAGGACAAGTTGACTTTAGCATCGATGTTCGTAATGCCCAGGGAGAATTGAATTACCTTGTATATATCGATGTGTCCTTAAAAGGACTTGGGGGTGTGATATAACAGAAGGATCGAGCTATATCATATTCTTCTCGCAAGATAAAGCCCCACGAGAGGAACTATCCAACACATAATTTAGAATTGGTTGTGATAGTTTATGCCTTTGCGAATTTTGAGGTGCTACCTCATGGGGGAGAAATTTAGTTTATTCACGGATCATAAGTCACTGAAATATCTATTCACTCATAAGGATATCAACATGCTTCAATGTAGATGGTTTGAATTTGTGAAGGACTATCAGTTCGATTTTCAGTACCACCCGAGAAAGGCTAACGTGGTGGCATACACGTTAAGTCGACGGCCTATGAGGGAGTTAGAGATCATCTAGAAATCTAAGTGGAGTGAGATTCGCTAGGATGGCACCGTTTTCCAGGTCTTGTATGGAAGTGTTGACATTCACACCCGAGATTTTTATGCGGGTTATGATGGCGTAGGCTAGGGATCAGTTTTTTTAGGACAGAGTATGGCAGTTGTTGGCATAGTGGGCGAAGTCTTACTCAATCAGTTCTGAGGGAGGCTTACGCTTCAAATGGAGACTTATAGTCCGAGATGATAGGGATTTGAGGTATACTATTATGACAGAATCCCATGAGTGCAGATTTACTATACATCCCAGCAGGGATAAGATGTACTAGGATATGCGTTAGCTATATTGGTGGGTAGGTATGAAGTGGGATATAACTGAGTTTTTGTTGAAGTTTGTGACATGTCAGCTAGTGAAGGTAGACCACCAAAGTCCAACTAGGATGTTATAGACATTAAATATTTCAGTGTGGAAGTGGGAGAGTATATCGATGGAGTTGATCACGGGACTACTGACATCATAAGGGGGTCCCAATTCAATATGGGTCATTATGGATTGTGTGACCAATGTGGCTCACTTTTTTCTAGTACAGATACATTATACGACGACACAATAATCCAAACTCTTTATAGACGAGATAGTGAGGCTACACTGGGTACCGATTAATATTATATCTAATCGGGACAAGATCTTTGTGTCCTATTTTTGGCAGAGTTTCTAGGATGTGATGGAGACTCAGTTGCGATTGAGTATGGATTTTCATCCACAGACTGATGGAAAGATTGAGAGGATTAGTCAAATCTTATAGGATATTCTTAATAAGTGTATACTTAATTTTAAGGGAGGTTAGGAGCAGTACCTTGCATTGGTGAAGTTCGCATATAATAATTATTACTAGTTCACTATCGACACGGTCGACCTTGTAGTTTGCATGCTTGTTGGTTCACACGATTTGGGGACAACAAGATCTTTGGACCTGAGATGATACATGAAACTTATGCCAAGATTGAGCTTTTTTAGATTCGCATCCGAATTGATCAAATAGATAAAAGAGTTATGCATATGCATATATGAGGCATGTAGAGTTCGAGGTGGGTGACCAGGTATTGTTACGGGTGTCTCCTATGAAATGAGTTATGATATTTTGGAAAAGGGGAAGATTTCATCGAGGTATATGGGGCCTTTACCAATCATTGAGAAAATAGGGTCGGTAGCATATAGGCTCGCCTTGTCGGAGCATCTGCATCCTATTCACGATGTATTTCATGTGTCGTCATTGAAGAAGTATCACATGAGTGAGATGGATTATTGGCACAATCCATTGGAGGAGATAGATTTAAAACCCGACATCTCATATGAGGAGAGATCGATTGTTATTTTGGATCATAGTAAGCATAAGTTGTAGTCAAAGGTGGTACCCTTAGTTCGTGTTTAGTGGGGCGTCATAATGCTAACGAGTCGACGTGGGAGCAGGAGGATGATATGCGAGAGAAATATCCCTAGCACTTTATACCAGGTATGCCCGAATTTCAGCGAAAAAATTTCTTTATAAGGGGAGAAGTATGTAACACCCCATAATTTTGAGTAATTATATTTTAGCATTAAAATTACACTTGTGGACATAATTTAAAAAAAGTGGGAAATAATGAGAATTTAAATAAATATTAATTAGAGAGAAAAGGATTAATATTTATGTGAATATATATTTACCAGTGTGATAAAGTAAATAAAATAATGTCAAATGGTATTATGTCGTAAGTGGATAAAAGCAACGGGATTTGATGCTATCTGAACCAGGATGCGCATGTGGGGTTGTGTTAGGTTGAGATGGGAAATTTATGATGGGTGACTTGGATGAGGATTTTGAGTCCATGATTAATCTGGAATGGATTGAAATAATCCAAATTAAGTACTAGAGGCTAGTGATTGGATTCTAAGGGGCCTTTTAGATTAGTCGGGACCCGCATAGGAGTATACGGGTCATTTTTCTTTTGAGTTATAACCTAATTTTGGGTTAGAGGTTATAAAATGAGATGGGGGATGATAGGGGGCAGCCTTATTGTCATTCTAAAGCTCTAAAAGTGAGAGAAGAGAGAAAAGAAAAAGGAAAATCAAAGGGTGATCAAGAGGAGGCCAATTGGAAGGATTTTTTGGACAATTCTAGGCTAGGATCATCACATAACAAGGATTCAAACTCTACAATTATAAAATGCAAGTGTTTATACTTTATTTAGTATTTGATGCATATTCTAGTTCACATAATAGTTGGTGTAATTGATAGGGATTATATGCTATCAAAATGATTTTTTGAGAATAATTTCATGAGAATTGATTTGAGAAATAAATTATATGAAATCTGAGATGTAAACCTATATAAAGTTGGAATCTTGATTTAAGAATATGATATGGAATCATGAAGTAAATTGATGTGATTCTAATTGATAAATAAGGAAAATATTGAAATTGGATGTTAGAATTAATGGGAATTGATGTGACACCCCGCCTAATTCAATACTGGGTGATGAGGCCTATTTTAAATTAAAATAGGATTTACAAAATGGTCCATTCTTAGAATAACTATAGAAAACCAATTTAATTACTAATGACCTATCAGTTAATTAAGCCGGTGTCAAATTTTATCTTGCATTAAATACAACAACAAATAAACGTAAACAAACTAACTCCAACCATACACAACATATAGAATCCAAACCATAATAAGATATCATAAATAAATGCCATGCCTATATAATCAACGACCATAAAAATCCAAAACCAACTAATGATCCAAAAATGAAAATGAACTAATGTCTGAACTGAAACTGAATAAGTACTGAAGGACAACATGTCGATAATGAGATACTAAACTGAAATCCTACACTAGATCAGAATGAATAATGGAAGCGTTTACGCAAAGTCTTGCGAACATCCACCTGTGTCGCAGTTGTGTCTCCCTGGAACAAAATATCAAGCCTAATGCTCCTGTTGCTGGACACCTAAAAGGTTTTTAAAAATATTTAAGAGCAAGGAGTGATAACTCAAAACATTTTGAAAATATTTAGCAAGAGTTTATAACAGCTCAAACATCAGATATTGATTACACATGTTAGGTTAACGTACACTCTCTTTAGTTTTCCTCACCTCTCAGCTATTGTGCATACCTAACGCTAATACTTATCCCACCTAGACATACTACCCAAGCTAACTAGACATAACTATCTAACTGGACTATTCGCTATCTATAAGTCTCCATACTAGCCATACAGCATGCTAATCAGTTGACATCTCGCGTATGTTATAATCATGTAATACCCCATATTTTTGAAAGATTTTATTTTAATTATGGGATTAATTAATTTAAATGCAAAAATTATTTATAATTAATCCTAATTTAAGCAAATAATTACTAGCGTAATGAGAGTTAGTATTTTTCGATGAGAATTATGTTGAAGATTACATAGTGAGTAAAATAATATATGATTATGAATATATTATAAGTATCGTTAGTGAAAAATACAACAGTTACAATACACTTAGTTGGGACATGCGTGTGAGTCGTGTCGGGACTTAAATGAGGAATTAAAATGTAATTTTATTTTTAGTTATTCTGATGGCCTTTTTTAGTATGCCAGTGTGTCCAAAGGGTCGAAATAGTTAGAAAGTTTAACCAAGGGTTTAGTTTGGGGTCTGGGGTAGTTTTAAGCTAACCCGACACCCCGGAGGGGTATTTTTGTCTTTTGAAAAATTGGGATTAGTTAATGAATGAAAATTGGAGAAATATATCTGCATGTACATGGGAGAGTTAGGGTAAATAACTGGTAAACCCAAGAGAGAGTCCAAGAGGAAGAAGGAGAAGAGGTTCCCAGGAGTTCCAAGGCCAAACCCAGCCATCTTTCACCAGAAACATCATCAACGTGTAGATCAGGAAGAGAAGACCACATCTATACCAATTTCGATCAACGATTTAGATCTTCACGATAAGGCAAGAGTTTATCTTGCTTCATTTAGAGCATATAATGTCCATGTTAGATTAGTTGACGATTTATTCATGATACTATGAATTTGGGACTGAAATTGGGTATTAATAAATGATTTTGGTATAGGTATTGCATGTAGTTGAATAACCATATATTGGGGATTTATATGTTAAAATCACAAAATTTAATCTAGGTTTAGTTGGTCATAAATAGTGTTTATGTGAGCCTAGGGCTTTTTGGGGATTAAAGGCATTAATTTGAATTTATGATGTAATTATAAAGTTTTGATGTTAAAAAGGTGTCATAAAGCATTCAATTACTAGTGGTTATGACTTGGAATTGTTGTTTTTGAGTTCGGTAAAGTTTGATGTGATTTGGGTGTTGAGAAGGTTGAGAAAATGCAATTTTTGGAGGACATGGACGAACTGCGGTAACGACCTGTGTCGTTCGAATGACCTTGTTCGAATGAGAATTACAATGACATATCCAATGAGAATTCAGAGAGTAGGTTCGTTCGAAGCTGTTCAAATGAACTTCTAACAATAATTCAAGCCTTAGTTCGTTCGAAGTTTCATTCGAACGAGAATTTCTCAGCTTCTAACGAGATTTCAGAAGTTCAATTTTTTTCTTGGACAAGTTATAACCTTATAAGGTTGATTCGAGTGAAAGAGAATGACCTACGCTATTCTTAAGTGACTTCATTACATTGTCTAGTGATGAGACATTTGTGTAACTACAAAGGGAATATGTTGGAATAAGAGGGCCTTATGGAATATATATGATTGAGAGATTAATCGTATGAATAGAGTGACGTGAGTACTAGGGATAATAATACTACGTATAAATTCATGGATTTGGGTTGCGCGAATACCTAATGATTATTATAGGTTATGTATATACCTATTGATTGAATTATTTTGTGTATAACATACCTACGCTGCTTGCTATTGGGTAGAGGTTGCGCGTTGTGGAGGATCACATCTTGAGGAGCCTTTGGGGGGGATTTTGATTCATACCACTAAAACATAGAACCTAGGTAGGTACGGGCCATCAGTGAGAATGATAGTGTTGATGATCATATGGGTGTGTAGGTATGTGGGTAGCCATAGGTTTGGAACAATGTTTGCCTCCACTATGTGTGTTTGTTCGCCTTCATGCAATGAGCGATGCATCGGGACATGATAGCAGAGTATGCATTACACTAAGAGGACCCTAACCCAAGGGTGCAAAATTAGTATATATATATAGAGAGAGATAAATATATGTATACCTGTTACTTATTATATTGTGCGTGTTTAGTAGATATGGAAATAACAATTTTTATTAAATTTACTAAAAGAGGAAAATAATGTCTATGATAATAAGGGTTGTGTATGTGAATAACTATCCTGAAACATTTAGAAATACGTGATATGGGTGATATGGGTAAACGCATGAGATTATTAGTGTGATAATAGTCATCTTCAGGATAGTTAGGTGGGGTAGCATGACTAGGATGGGTTAAATATATGCGTTAGATGTGCACATTAGATGAGAGGTGAGTATATCAAGTGAGAGTACGAAAATCTAACATGTATATCATATGTGCTTGTTTCCATTTAAGAACTTGCTGATTTTTAAACTATTTTCAACATGAGCCCTAACCCGTTTATTGCAAATCTCTTCTCTTGTAAAATTATTTTAGGTACCCAGCCACAGGGACACCAAGTATAGGAGTTCCATTCATTTGACGAGCTATAACTGTTGTGGAAGTTACAGGACTTGGTAATAGACGCCTTCATGACTTTCGTTTCTTCATCTTGAGTTATTTACTTCACTTAGGGCATGTTGCCCCTTTTTTTATTCAGACAGTCAGAGATTGTGGATTTATTTATTTACTCCTTTCAGTTATTGGTTTATTTTATTGTATTATTGTGTTCGGTATTTAGGCTAGAAGTGTTTACTACAGTCACATTTATTATTCAATCATTTTATTCTAGATGTGATTAGTTTCAATGGTGTATGTTTAATAATTGGTTAATTTTATTTTATGTGAATTAAAGATAGAATTTTGACATCAACCTTTGTAAATATTACGTGGTTGGTTTTAATAATAAGTTTTTGACTGTGAGGCTTATTCTGAACCAACTAGATATTCTGATGTAATTTAATAAAGGACTGATCCCTCGGTATTTAATTAGGCGGGGTGTCACAAATCATTATAAGTAACATTTCTCATATGCCCTCCTTTTATAATTTAATTAAGTCTCTCTCTACTTAATTTGTTACTCATATACATATCGTATAAGGGTCTACTATTATACACAAGTAGATTATTCGTACTTTATAAATTTCACACACAATATATACTATAAGTGCATACTTTGCTATAATGTCCCCATATCACAAATTAAGGACTACTAGTTAGGATTGTCCCCTCGAACTTGGTTCAGAATGTCTCATCGAACATGGTTCGAAATGTCTCATCGAACGTGGTTTGGAATGTCTCATTGAACATAGTTCAGAATGTCTCATCGAACTTATCAAATAAGTATATAATAGGTATTCACTCGACATATAATTAAATTAGTAGGTACATACAAAACCTAATTATTCATACTCGTACGTGGTATAACTCTCTATAATACTCACCGCACCTACTACTTTATGACTTACCTCACTATTGTATTTATTTGAGTATAAACACAACTCTAAGGGTCCTAGTTACCCCTCCTTTAATTTTCACTACTTAAATCAATATGTACCCTAGCGGTTTACTTATCAATTCATTTGAAATTCTCGTAATTCGTTATTTTTCTCTCCTATACATAACGACATTATTTCATCCCATATATTTCCCGTCGTAATCCTCTTAATAAGACTAATCACTACCCTAACTTAGGCCTACTGCAATATATTAAATCCCCTATTATATTTTAATAAAATCCAAAGTGTTTACCACGACAATTATTTAGGAATGCAAGGCCAAAAAGGGGAATTTCATGTATTTTGGGAGGCCGAATCGATTCGCCCCTGTGCATAATCGATTCGAAATGGTACAAATCATATTCTTGTTTTACTTTCATGCATTTTTCCCTACTTTTCTTTATCAAAATCATATGAAAATCCACCAAACTCACATCCAATTGTCCCAAAGGTGTACCACATGTATTAGGATGATTTCCAACGTGATTAACTCATAAAAACATTATAAAATTCTAATCATACATGGATTTAATCAATTATTCGTCCAAAAACCTAAGTTTTAATATCCTCCATTAAATATCAACATGGGCCCAGATTTAATTCGTGAATATGAATGCATAACTTCTATTTTATTGTCCTCTACAGATGTTAGTTCGTACTACATGCAATTTCTCCCCAAACATTCATTAAAATCTTTCTATTCTTTCAAGAATCGCTGATTTAATCCAAACTATATCGAAAACCCTACACATGGGTATTATAATGCTAAAAGGCTTGTATATAAACACTTGCCTTAACAGATGGGATCTGATTTCATGATGGTGATGATGGATTTGTGTTCTACTCTTCCAAGCCTCACTCCCCAATAGATTGTGTTGCAAGAATAAGAAAAAGGGATTCAAAATTCTCCTCAAAAGTTCCAAAATTATTCTCCTCTTCTTCTCTAATGTTATCTTTTGTTTTCAACGTTGTTAACCCTAACCCCTTATATCCAATATCTGATATAGGGTTATAAATTTCGTAGGTCTCTAAACCTCCTTATGTAAAATGACCAAAATGCCCTTAATAGGTGCCAGTTTGGCCAGAAATTGACCCGGGACCCAAACAATACCCCCAAGTATACTATTACGACTATTTCAACCCTTTCGAAATCATTCGTGACATCTAAATTATCATACGAGTCAATTACAATTTATTTCCTACCTCAACCTCAATTTAGTCTACACGCGACTCCCGGTTGAGATATAAACAAATACGCCCATCTCACTCGCAATGACAAAATTCAATAATCATCAATTATTTACTATTCACATTTAGTAAATTTCATTCCATAATATTAATCACTATCTACCTCTCGATTGATATATAACCTCCCATTTATTATTTAATCACATTAAATTATGACACACGCGTAATTTAACTAAAACGTATTTTTCCCAATTAATTTTTGAATTAATTAAATTTCTAATACGCAGAAATATGGGGTATTACAATTGATTCAAGAAAAATTTGATGAATGAATCCCATAATGTAGAATAATTTTTTGTGGATTGAATTCATAAAACATGTACGCTTAGGAGATATATTGACAAGTTAGTATAAATTGATGATTGGGAAGATTGTTCGGAATGATTTTCGTTGATAAATCGGTTGAACTTCATAACAAACAAAATAACCCTATTTTGACCAATCTTATTGGTGAAGAGGTTCGCCCCATATCCGAACCGATTTGGCTATCCTGTTTAGCCCGACCTCATTTTGTAAATGATTTTGTTGACCGTGTTGGTTCCGAGTTGGTTCAGGAGGTTCGCAAATAAGATTATAACTCTTGAAAAAAAGGTAGAAATATTTTAGTTACCGTGGAATAGTTAAGATAAATCCGGAGTGTGAAATTAAGGGTGTTTATGTCGAACAACACTTGAAAATAAAATTAAAGGATTCGATTGGAAATTCGGTTAGGATTAGGATACGGGCTAGTAGGGAATGGCTTTGTGATTATATCTGTGTGTATGATATATGTGAAATATACCTACTCTAGGGGATACTATTGGTGGAGGTTGCACGTAGTGAGCGGTCTACCCTGTTAAATCGCAACAAGTGTAATATCGACCCCCACTTCATAGGCGTGTCTCACAACCACCCTATTTGAGTTTGAGTCCATTGGGGTAATGTGGTATGGTTACAAATCACGAATGTTGGACTACGACCGCCTTTGGTACATTACACTTTGCGTTAGCTAAGTGCGATGCCAACCCAGTTGCCCCGATAGAGGTGTATATCCCAGGAGCCTGATGGAATTCTAGAGATTCACATCCAATAAGGTAATGCTTGAAAGGATTGAGGTTATACGTATATAGAGAGCAATATATATGTATGTATACCATATGTGATATGAAAATACGTATATAAGTGCGAAGAAAATATATACAGGTATGTGACACTAAGGTGTGAATAATGAATTAATAACTGGAGAAAATTATGTGAAATGAAGTGATAATTTATAACTGAGAATTCTCATTCTATAGCGGATGTGAAAGCTAATTTAGAAAATAAAGTAAAATAATATACGCATGGCACAGGATAGCGATGGGACTAAGATTTACGCTGAGACTAGTTAGGTAGGGTAGCATAACTAGGGGGTTTAAAGGACATGCGCTAGGTGCGCATTATAGGTTAAGGGGCAAGGAGTATCTCAAGGGAGTGCAACACCAGTTCAAATATGGAAGAGTGCATATTTAGTATTGCATTAAAATCACTTGCAAAATATTTTCAAAAGGTATTGGGCTCTGACCCGTATCAAAATATTTAGAAAACTTTTAAGTGTCCATCCACAAGGATGCCAGGCATGAGTAATCTTTTTAGGTTGTCGGTGCTGCAACAGATGTGGATGCTTGTAGGGATTTAATTAGATGCCTCCTTCTTTGAGATTCTAAATAGGAGTTATTCAGTTGTTATTCGGGCATGTCGTCCATTGTCAAACATTATTTTAATTATTATTTAGTTTACTGTTGATGGATACTTATATTGGATTATATACCGATGGTTTATTTGGTTATTTGGATTTCATTATATTACATCATTCAGATATTATTTATGGTGTTGGTGTATTTATATGGAATGGTTTGAGGTAAATGAATTTATTTCCAGTAAGTTAAATAAGATTTAATCTTGACACCAGATTTAGTAGATTATTAGTAATTAACCGGATTTTTGACATTGATGCTAAGAATGAGACAAATGAGATTCCTATTTTATTTTAGTGGAGTGCTGGCCACCCGTTATTTTAACAAGCGGGGTGTCATATAATTTATCCTAATTATTTTAATGAAAATGAAAATAGGGTAGTTCTGGCTTTGACCAGGCATAAGATATCCTAAGGTGATGAGTGAAAGTGTGATTGGTCATTTACATCAAATACTCAAGTGGAAAATGGGGGAGTATGATAGTATGGTCCCAATAAAGATTTGTTTTGTTAGGATGATCCTAATTGAATGTTTGTTATACAATTAGAAGATGAGGACCTAAAAAGATCCATTATGAACAAAAGTGGGATAATGTCCATAATTATTGGACTCCACGTGCCTTTTGTTGTTCGGTTTGGTTTCTTTAACCTCATCCACATAGTCTTCACAATCCCCAACAACTACAACCTCATCAAAGGCCTCTCTATCTTTGATCTGAGACTCTTTAGAGTTAACAATAGATGTCTTAACAAAATCATCATATTCTTCATTGGAAGGAGGATGAGGGAGGGTTTGATCATCCCAACCATAAAAAAGCCTAAATTGATACGAACCTCCATAATCTAAATAAAGTTCAGATGATCCTTTCTAAGGTTGTTTAGTACCTTCAGCATCATTAACATAAAATATACATAGTATAGATGGAAAATAAAAAACATAGTGTGGAAATAAAGTGCACTTAGTAGAACCAAACTCGTCTAAGTGCCCAAGTCGTCGATATTTTCCCACTCATTATTAAAAAATTAAAACGAAAGGCAACAATAGTCGCCCAAGGGTAAAGAGAAGCATTATCATCAATTTATTTTGAGGATAAAGCTGACCCAAAATCCAGGGTGCTTTTGTAACCAACGCCATTGTCTCCATTGGAATCCATTGTTAGTACAACAGTAGAAATGGAAGGAGAAATGACAAGAGATTAGAAAAGAAGATGGGAGATGAAAAGATTAATGATGAAAATCCTTTCACCACTAAAATGTTTATTATTATATTAATGAAATCAATGTAATGATAGCTAAAGATGAGTTACGGAATGTGAAGATAAACATGTAACAACCCTCAATTTTTGGAGACTGAGAAATAAATTTTTTGGGAAAATAAAATTTAATTAATTGGAGAATTTCAAAATTTGAGAACTTAGGCCAAAAAATAGAGGACATTTTAAAGTATTCCGGATGAGGATTTTGAGGGTACCATCGATCCTGGAAGGGTCGAGATAGTCAAAATGACTGTCATTGGGTTTTATTTCGGCTCCGAAATGTTTTTTAAGTATGTTTGGCTCGAATTGGAGTAAACGAGTCATTTAAATTGTGTATTAACATTTAAAATTGGGTTTATGTTTTAAAGGATTTCGAGGCTTACGGATGAATCCATTTCTCATTTGAGAGAAAGAGAGAAAAAGCCCTAGAGGGACAAATAAGAGAGAAAGAAGAAGAAAAGAAGAGAGAGGGGAAGAAAAGCTTGGAGATTTTCGGCCCAACCGTGGCATCGAGGACGATCCAACCTCTACAAATCCGAGGCAAGTATTTAATCTTGCTAAATATATATTTGTGTATTTCATTTCATAATTTGTGGGTTAAAGAAATGGATTTTTGGGTATTAACATTAAAACCTAAATTTTTGGGTTAAATCTTGAAATCAATGTTTAAATATGGATTTAATGGTGTAGAAATGGTTGGGATCAACTTTGGGTTGATTTATTTTTCTTGGAATCATGTTGTGATAAAGATTTGGAGGTTAGAATGGAGATTTTAGGGTATTAATTTCGTGGGTTTGTTGAGAAAGGGAAATCGGCCAGAATATCTGGTATGGCCGGTCAACCGTGATCTAGGGACAGGTCGACCGCGCCTTAGGGAAAAGCCTACTGCATTTCTTCGTAGGCAAAATTTGGACCCGCGGTCGACCGGGGGTCTGGGACCGGTCGACCGGTCCCTTATTTTTAGCCCTAGAATGGGAAATCCTTTTCCCCCTTTTTCTTTTGGAGTTTATTCTTAGGGGCTTCCTTAATGGGCTGTTTTAGGGGGTTTTTCTAGGATGACCTCTAGCCCTTTTCGGTTGGGTTTATTAATTTGAGGCTTTCGCTTATGAAGTAAGAGATATTTTGGAGACTTATAGGGGGTCTCTCACTTAGTATATGATAGTGGGGACTTCTTGGAATAATTGGAGAAGAATATATCAATGTATGTGGTGAAATTTCTAGGCCGACATTTATGTCAAATCCTTATAAGGATAGGATAGTTTTAAGATACAATTTGGGGTCAAATGGAAGAGAGCGATTGCCTACCCTTAGAAATGAAAATTTTTAATAAATAAATCCGAGAGATCTTAGACTGGGGGATTCACAAAAGTGATTGAACCGTAGTCGGAATCGAGAGCTACAGGATCATATTTCCAACTAGAGTAGAATGTGAAAATCTAGTTGGAGTAGTTGTTGTTTATCAGTGTGTGATTTACAACGGGTATTTTCCCTAAGAAATTGGATTTATCTGATGACAATAAGACTGAGTTTGAGGTTTATAGACTATTAGTTATGTGTATACCGATAGTCAAAATTATTACTGGAGTCTTTAATGTGCTCTCGAATATAGATGGTATGTGTAGTGATGGTTTACTACACAAAATTTTGGGTGATAACCCAAATGTTGAATATATATATATATGTATAGATATATACAAATGATTTTGGGAGACTATCCATCATAGGAAAATGATTGAATATGTTTCAAATGAGGGATTGTATTCACATATCGAGGTAAATTAAAGGAAATTAAGGTGACAGCTGGTATATTGAGAATTATGTATACTTATAGCCGAGTTTATATATCTTATACATATGAACGAGAATTAGTTTGTATATATAATGATATAGCGATGTGTGAATATATGTATGTATATCTATATATAAATATGAATACATGGATATATTTATGATGTGGACATACATGGTATGGATATTTAAACCGTATATGATGGTTTACTATTTTATCATATGATGGGATCATATGGATGTATGTATATTGCGCATGTGAGCGATATATATACTTATGTGGTTAAGCATACCCTGCTCATTCTATCATTTGGGAAGTTTCCGCGTAGAGGGTGAGCATCCTGGCATATAGAGAAGGGTGTGGATATTCCCCAGGTCATAGTCGTCCCGTGTGTTATTATACGATAGATATATTTTTGGGATGAGACGTGGTGGGTATGTTTCGTCTCATTGCCAGTTAGAGCTATGACCGCTTCCCGGGACATCGTGTGTGTGTTATCACGAGGTGGGTGTCATTGATCCCCACCAGGTGGTCCCCAGTTGCTACGTGAGCCAGGCACTGGGAAGATGATAGCATTGATGCAGTTTTATCAGCGATATATATATAGCCGGGTGGATTATGTTCATGTCCATTGTACATCAGATATGATATGTACACTTGGTCATGGGTATATATGATTGGTATATGTATATATATGGTGAGAATAAAATGCCTATATATATATATATATATATATATATATATATATATATATATATATATATATATATTTATATATCCTATAGATGAAAGGATATAGAATCTTTGTGGAGTACATCTTGGATGATTATGGTGTAGTAGATTGATGGGGGTTGATGTATTGCATTTAAGGAATATTTTGGTTACATCATCCCAAGGATGTTATTGGAGATTTAGTAGTAGTGGTAGCATTATATGGTATGTACGGCATTATGGATCCCTATGATCGGCATTGTCAAGGATTAGTGTAACGGGGTGGTTCCTTGTTTGGATTTCGCTTTGCGAGACACCCCACGCACGAAACGTAGTACATTATTGAGATTAGAGAGAAGTTCTATCGATATTTATGTGTGTCATAATGGATCTCCTGGATCGACGTTGACAAGGAGTAGTGTAACAGGGTGGTTCCTTGTTTGGATTTCACTTTGCGAGACACCCCACGCACGAAACGCAGCGCAACGTTGAAATTGGAGGGAAGTTGTGTCAATAATAATTTTTCATGCTTATTAAATTAGAAATTAAATAATATATTTCAACCCAAATATAAATGGGTAACGTATTAAGAATGATAATTGAATAAATTATAAACCGGAATCCATTAAGCCTAACATGGCATACATGTTTATAAACAAATATAAATGGGTTTAGAAAGGAGTGGATTCTTGGTTTAAGTTAGGAAGGCAAATTCTCGTGGGTATATACTGGGCCTAGGTTAAGTTAGGTTGTCCTAATAAATGGGGGTAATTTAACTCAAATTTGAGGACACGAATAGGTGCGCGCATTTAGATGAGAGGTGAGTTGGGGTTCCACGAAAGTGCGATTCCACTTTAATTATGAAATAAGTGCACCGATATTTATTACGCACGGTTAACACACTTGCTAAATATTTTTCCAACTCGGGCTCTGACTCGTTTACTTTTCTCTGCTGCCTGTATATATATATATATATATATATATATATATTACTACAGGTGTCCTACCGCATGGATGCCCGATGACCTTCTATCCAGAGTCTTGGGAGCCGCGACAGGTGCGGACTGTTGCGGGATGTAGAATGTAGTTGCTCCCTCCTTTGAAAAAAAAATTCTAGGTAGGATTCATGTTGTATATCGGGTTTGTACCCAAGGGTTATTTATGTACATGTTTATATTTATTCCATTCCAGTTATTGTATTGGCTCTGACCCGATAGCTTATTCGGGTCTACTTTCTGTAGTACATTCTGTTGTAGTTAATTATTTCATTTTATTTCTAGCATTTTATTTATCTTAGTTCTTTGATGCATCTTTCTTTCCTTTATTAGTAGTGTTATAGTGTTGGTTTGTTGTCTGTTGCATATTTTATGAAATTTTAACATCTCGCTTATATGATGCCAGGTAGTTAGTCCTATATTATGTAGTACCGAATGTTGGTGTTGAGACTGGACCATCTGAAACTCTTGATTTAATGTAGTATAGGGCTGGCCACCTGTTATTATTTTGAGCGGGTTGTTACAAAACAGTCTACTAATTAATTTTTCTCAAAATAAATTTGGGTGGGGGTATGCTTACACCACTTAATTTTCATCCAATGGGGAAACACCACATAGGAATATAAACTGGTTATTGAAGCTAATAAATACAAATGGCCATGTTAATTTAAATGTCTATGAAAATAATTGACACTTTTTAAGACCTTGTACATTGGGAAATTATACAAATAACTATTTTGGGAGCATAAATGTAGCTAGGAGTGACATTTATGGGTAACCATCTAAAAATTATAGTAGTAGTTGCATGGAAAAATGATTCCATAAATGATAATGTCACGACCCCGTCCTAAAATTAGTAGGGAACGAGGGTCTTGACATGCCTCCAAGGCATTCAATATTCTGGGTTTAAAATATTTCTTAAAATAAATTCAACAAAAATACATTCACGTGGTCATGAATCATAAACTACTGAAAATGAGGGGATTGTGTCATCATAGCTTTCTAAAAGGAAACTACATATATATTAAAATTATCAGCGAGTTACAACTTGAGACAAAATTAAAACCTATTAACAGACAGCTAAACATGCTTTATCTTATAAAACAAACATTTTACTTAAAATAACAAAAACATATCCATAAGCCAGATCTTCAACATAGTCCTTCTACGTTCCATCCGCGAGCCTAATTATTTACTAAAAAATTATTATTTATACAACATCTGCTAGAAGCCGAATAAGGTTCAATCTCTAGACATTGCAAGCTTTTCATAAAATAGATACCTATCCAAGTAATAACATAAGACATAAGAGTTTGAATATATTTATATGTGAATGACGGTATATAGAAGTGAATAGTTCATAATAGAACGAATGTGAGAAATCAAATGCAATATCTTTTTCTTTCAATCATATCATTTTAATGGCTAAGTACACTCTAATACCATATTCTTTTACCGTATTATTCCTCGATAGTTGAGGGTTTATCGAACTTGTTCATCACCATGCCTTATGTAGGGAACACCAGTGATAACCCAGGTGAGAAGGTCAGTTAGTAAAGAGGTCCCTTAGGCCGAATCTTATTTCCAATATTCAATATCATTTTCAATACTCATTTTAATCCGTATGTCTATATAGACAAATATAAACATATCACAATGAATCAATCATCGGTATCAGATGAATATGAGAATAAAGGAAGTTCACAATATATATATATATTTTGAAATATATCATATAATTAAAATGCACAAGGAATGTCATAGATAACTCACCTAAAATAGAGGTTCAAAATTAGAGATATGGAGTGTGGGATCACTCATTAATCTTAAGATGAAACTTCTTCTTAAACTTTCCCACACTTTTTTCTCACCATTTCTCAAGGAATTATTGGGAGTTCAAATGATCCTAAAGGCCATGTTTATAGGTTTTAAAATATATTACGGTGTTGACACTTGTCTAGGTGACCAAGCATTTATTTTTGTGAGTCCACGTTGAGGTGTCGTGTAACGGAGGGGTTTTGCAGTCTTATCTCACCAAATGACAACATGTGTTTTAGCTTTTTCTATATGGATGACATGTGTATGGTGGTGGTGGCAAAATAAATCACGAGATGAAAAGTTATTAAGGTTATAAGGTTCAATTTACACACAAAGGGTATTTATGTAATTTCACACTATATATATTCAATATTTCTTAGAGGTCCTTGAAAATATTTTATTTACATAAAGGTCTTTTTATTTTTCATTTTGGTCCCTAAAACTTTCTTAATTAAAATCAAGTCCCTAAAGTTTCATAAACTTACATTCTCTACCCCGAAACTCACCATTTAGCTTAGGATATGCCATAAGACTTGGATTTGACCCCATTTATAGTTTATTCTTCATATTTAAAAATGGATTTTCTCATATTAAGAACCCATAATATCACTTATGTAATAATATAACATTATTAAATGGTAAGTGAGAAGCAATTGTAAAAAAATATATATATGCGCATATAAAAGTGGAATCATTACATCCTACCCTCCTTATAAAAATTTTGGTCCCAAAACTTAACTTACATTAACTTTCAAACAGGTATGGATATTACTCCTTTATTTCATCTTCCCTCTCTTATGTTGCTTTTTCAACAAAATAATTACGCCATAATACTTTAACTAGTGGAATTATCTTGGTTCATAATATTTCATCCTTATAGATGAAAATTTCTATCGGATGCTCAATATATGTCGAATCTTCTCTAACTTGAAGATGTTCATGACTTAAGATATGTGTTGGATTTGGGACGTATTTCTTCATCATTGATACATGAAACACATTATATACGCTAGAGAGTTTAGGTGGTAAAGTTATTCTCTACGCGATAGCTCCTATCTTTGCAAGGATTTCAAAAGATCATATGTATGTTGGACTCAACTTCCCTTTCTTTAAATATTGGATCACTCCCTTCGCTAGTGATACTCATAAGAACACATAAATTTCCCTTCAAATAGTGTACACATGCCCTCAGCATATCCCCTAATGTTTGAATGATTCTCTCAGATTGTCCATCCGTTTGAGGGTGAAAAGTGGTGTTGAAATTCTCTTTTGTTCCCATGGCTACTTGTAGGCTTTTCTAGTAGTGAGACACGAATCTAGGGTAAAGATAAAAACAATTAAAATAGGGGTTCCATTAAGCCTAGTAATTTCCCACACGAACAATTTAGCTAACTTTTCAAAAGAATGGGCAATGTTAATGGCAAGAAAATGAGAAGAATTAGTTAACCTATCAATAATTACCTAAATAGAATGATTACAAGTTGAAATCCTTGGTAAACCTATCACAAAATCCATGGTAATATGTTCCCATTTCCACTCAGGGATAGTTATAGGTTGTAGTAATCCTGATGGTTTCTGATGTTCAACTTTTACTTGTTAACAAATCAAAAACTGAGATAAAACTCTTTCTATCTCCCTTTTCATATTATTCCACCAAAATACTTCAATAAGATCCATATACATCTTTATAAATCTGGGATGAAATGTGAATATCGAGTAATGACTTTCCTAAAAAAATTCCTCTTTTGTTGGGCATCACATAACACACACGTTCTATTTCCAAGCCTTAATATATCTTCACATATCACAAATTCAATTTTCTTCCCTCTAATAACTTGTTCTCTAATCTTCTTCAGTTGTGGGTCATTTACGTGTGCAATTTATTCATTTCCATCAACATGGGTTATACTTGTAAATTTGTGATTCTTACTCCGTTGTTATAAATATGTAAATTTGTTTCCATACTTCTTAAATCCCTTAACAAAGGTTTCTGATTTGTAATAAGACATGATAAATATGTTGAAGACTTCCTACTTAAAGCATTATCTACTACATTAGCTTTACCCAGGTGATAATGAATACTTAAATCATAATCCTTTATTAATTCTAACTACCTCCTTTATCTCATGTTCAATTATTTTTGGGTAAAAATATATTTCAAACTCTTATGATCGATATAAATCTCATAAGTCTCACCATACAAATAACGTCTCCAAAATTATAGCAACTAATTCTAAGTCATGGGTTGGATAATTATGTTCATGTAGTTTTAATTGTCTCAAGGCATAAGAATAACTTTTCCATTTTTCAATAGAACACATCCCAAACCATTTTTAGAAGCATCACTAAAATCACCAATCCTCATGTCCCTGAAGGAATAGTCAAATTGTGGCAGTTACTAATCGATTCTTAAGTTCTTGAAAACTACTATAAATTTCCTCAGACCATTCGTATTTCACCTTTTTTTTTGTTAACTTAGATAGAGGTTTGGCAATACTATAAAATCCTTCAAGAAATCTTAGTAATAGCTTGCTAATCCAAGGAAACTATGAATCTCTATCACATTAGTTGGTCTAGGCCAATCAAGTATAGCCTCAATCTTTGGAGGGTCAACTGAGACTCACTCCTTGGAAATGACATGTCCTATAAAAGAAACACTAAGCTACCAAAAATCACACTTCTTTAATTTTTCATATAATTTCTCCTTCCTAAGAATTTGTAATACTATCTTTAAATTCTTCTCATGTTCTTCGATACTCTTGCAATAAATAAGGATGTAATTAATAAAAATAATCACACATTGATCTAAATATTTCTTAAACACTTTTTTCATCGTATCCATAAAAATGGTTGGTGCATTAGTAAATCTAATTGGCATCATAAGAAATTCACATTGACCATATTTAGTATCTATACAAGGTAGGGGGTATTTATTCTAATGGTCACCTTACTTAGTTCACGATAATCTATACATAATCTCATCGTCCAATCCTTCTTTTTAACAATTAATACTGGAGCACCCCAAGGGGATATAGTTGGTCTAATAAAATCTTTATCTATTAGATCTTGCAATTGAGCAACTTTTAATTCCCTAAATTCTAAAGGTTACATTCGATAAGGTGGTTTTAAGATTGGTATAGTTCCACGAATACTGTCAATAGTAAACTTTTAATTCCCTTAATTCTAAAGGTTACATGAGATAAGGTGGTTTTAAGAATTGTATATTTCGCTAGTAGGAGGTATACTAGGCAAATCATTTGGAAAACATCAGGAAAATGTTTAGCTATAGGAATATCATCTAAACTAGGCTCTTTCATTTACAAATAAATAACTCTTGCAAGTAATCCTTGACATCCCTTCTTAAGAAAACTATAGGCTTGCATTGCATAGATAATACAAATGGGGGATAGGATGGCATTTCCAACAAAACCAAATTTTGGTTATTTAGGAATTTGAAAAGTAATTATTTTCTCAAAACAATCTACCTTAGCATGATATGATGCTAGCCAATCCATCACCAAAATGACTTCAAAATCTCTTATGTCTAAAATTATCAAATCGACGAATAGTTTATGACTACTAACATCTATAGGGTAAGACTTATATACCAATGTTCCCATCAATAACTCACCCAAAGGAGTAAAAATGTGTATGCTATGATTTAAGGGTATAGGCATTTTATGAAAGCGATTAAAAAAACATACAAACAAAATTGAATTGATAGAACTAGGATCTATTAAAACTTGAAAAGGTTGTGCACATATAGAAAGTGTACCTCACACTACTTCATTAGAAGCCTTTGCCTTGAAAAAATTAAAAAAATTTACCTTGTCTTCTATGATCCTTATTGTCATTAAAAGTTTTTGTTGTCACCTTCCCTTTGTTAGGGCAATCTCTCATTTTATGTCCCTTTTGGCCACACCCAAAGCAATTTCTTGTCTTCAGGTAACATGGTTTCCCTCTATGAATATTATCACATCATTGGCATCTATCAACATTAAAGGGTTTGTTTACAAAATGTTACCCTATATTGGGCATAGTCCTAAAGGGTTTGTTATTGGGGTTCCTTACTCTTTGTTCCCCAAACTTCCTCTTCCTCTCTCTAAACTAGTTATATTATTCACTATCCTTCTCAGCTATTGTATCCCTAGTCATGACGTCAATATATGATGTCAACTTCAGGATGGAAATTCAACTACTAATATTCAACCTTAAACCACATTCAAACTTCTTGGCTTTTAAAACATCACTTATTACAATATGACATGAAAAATGGGATAACTCAGTAAACTTTGCCTTGTATTGACTAACCGTCATATTTTCTTGAACCAGACTCATGAAGTCAACTACTTTTTAGTCTTGCACCATTTTAGGAAAGTATTTCTCATAGAAGATCATTAAGAAGTCATTCCAACCTATGGGATTATTCCTTTCGTCGTGTATTCTCTTAGTAATTCTCCACCAATGTTCGACTTCACCTTCTAACATGAACGTTCCAAATGAAACCCACTGTTCATCTATACACTTTAGAATATTGGATATCTTTTCCATTTTCATCACCCAACTTTCTGCTCCAGTGGGGTTAGGAGTACCTTTAAAAGATGGTGGATTCAACTTCTTGAACTGTTCAATAGTACATATACTTAGTTCAAGATTCCTTGGTGGTCCATTATTCACCTGATACTCCACAATCTTTGTTAGACTTTCATTCACCTTAAAATCCTTCCACAGTTGATCCACTAGTTCTCATATCTTGTCTTGGAGGGTTATCACATAAGTCGAATATTTAAGCATCCATATATATGGAAACATAAAATCTATAATGTTTGAAACTTATGTTTAGCAGTCTATGGGTTCATAACCAATTCTCTAATACCACCTCTGTCATAACCCCGTCCAAAAATTAGTAAGGAACGAGTATCTTGACATGCCACCAAGGCATTTAATATTCCGTCTTTAAAATATTTCTTAAAATAAATACAATAAAAATACATTCACATGGTCATGAATCGTAAACTACTGAAAAATGAAGAAATTACTTCATCAGATCTTTCTAATAGGAAACTTCATTTATATTAAAAGTATGAACGAGTTACAACTTAAGATAAAATTAAAACCTATTACTAGATATCTAAACATGCTCTATCTTATAAAAAACATTTTACTTAAAATAACAAAAAGAGCTCCATATGCTAAATCCTCAAAATAGTCTTTCCACGTTCCAAGCGCGAGCCTATTTATGTCCTGAAAATTTATTATTTATACAATATCAGCTAAAAGTAAAATGAGGTTCAATCTCTAGACATTCCAAGTTTTTTCATAAAATATATACTAATTCAAGTAAGAACAAAGGCATATACTATAATATCTCGGCTCAATAAATTAGCAAAATCGTATATGGATTTTATATGAGGAGAATTAATTGTAATTTTAGTAAATTAGGAGTAAAACATTGAATTAAGTAAAGAGAATTAGCGGATGATAAATATAGGAGAATCGTGGAGAATTATTGGGGAAAATAAAAGAAAAAGAAAAAGGAAGGCTTTGAACGACACGAGGCATCGCTGGAAGCGACAAGTGATGTCACGTGAAGACAATCGTTCGAACGAGGGATAATGTCATTCAAAAGACATCTACGTTCATTCGAACGATGCCTGACACATTGAGACTTGCTATATGCGTTGTCAAACACTCGACGGTGGGTTTAAAATCTTATATCAGTATGGATAAAAATCTTTGTGTTGTTAATGTGTGTGTGTGTGTGTGTGTGTGTATGTGTGTGTGTGAGAGAGAGAGAGAGGGAGATGAAGAGAGAGTAATGAGTTGTAAGATGTTGACAATAAAATTGAAATTTTTTTGTCACGTATAGGACCATTGGATGTTGAGTGTTGCCGATTAGTGGAGGGTATAGGAAGAATTTTGGGGTAATGAGGTCTCCATATTTTGATACAATTTATTAGTTGGGTTACAAGTATCAAAATGTATGGATTTTAGGAAAAAGACATCAGCACATTCTCAAACACTCTCTCTAAACTCATAGCGCTCTCCCAATTTTGATGCGTCGCCTTCTGCCAGTTAGAGCTTCAACCATACCAGAATATTTATACAAAATAGGAAGGTATTTCCTGGGGGGATTTAAAGAAGAAAATACAAAAGGTATTGTTTGGGGTTTTTATGGGTAATTGAGGAGGTTATTTCTAGAGGAAGAAGAAGGATTTGTTGGAGGTTTTGAAAAGGGTTTTATGTGGCATTATTGGATTACATAGTTCTTGTATGGTGGAGAATTTTGTGACTCCCTTTAGGTCCACCTTTGTAGGTGGGAGTGTCAACCGTCTTCACCACCACCACCACTTGGAAGACATTTGAGGTGGGATTCAATAACCTTAGTTCAGGTCTATTGATGAGTATAATTTCGGTGTGTTATTGGCATATATCACGGTAAAAATATGTAGGTTTGCGATAAGTTTGCATTAATAGAGTTGTTGGTTGCTTTCTGTGGTTTCATGGGATTTAGACAAATGTTTTAAATAAGGTTTAGAACTAAATATAATTTTAGAATACTACATTAGACCATTTGAATATGAAAGTATGTAATCAAGTATTATTTGTGTGATTTTCTAGTAAACAGAAAATAGACATTTTTATGGAAATAAAAATGTAAGAAAATACTATTTTGGTGTATTTTTAGTAAACATAAATAATGGACATTTTATGGAATAAAAATATAAGAATATAGTATTTTCGTTTACTTCCAGTAAAAAGAAATAATGGACATTTTCATGGAATAAAAATGTTAGAAAATATCAGTTTTGTGTATTTTTTTTGTAAGGGAATTAATGGACATTTTTATGGAACAAAAATGTAAGAAAATGATATTTTAGTGTGTTTATGATAAAAAGGAAATAATGAACATTTTTATGCAATAAAAAAGTGAGAAATATTATTGTATTCCTTGAAAAAGGAAATAATGGATATTTTTTGGAATAAAATATGGAATGTCATTAGTCTTGTCAACATATTTATGAAATAAGTATTTCTAAGTTTCAATAATGAAATATATGTTTAACCCATTTAATATAATTTTAGGATTTTAAAGTCCACTTTCTCAGGCGTATACACTTGTAGTATTCTGTAATTAGATATATGGACAAGTTTAAAGAGAGTCTTGTTGGGTTTAAACATGAAATAAGACGAATGGAAATTTTGGTCTTGAAGAATGTGTAAAAATGGAAGCTTAATACGTAAAGGTGCTATTTTATATATTTAAGGTATAAAAGTGTCAGAAGTGTGATATTAAACCTATGTTAAAATGGCTAAAACGTTTTACATGTTAAGTTGGAAACTTAATAACCATTTTGAGAAATAACACTTGTTAAATGACTATACTGCAAGTTTGGCAAACAAAGGGTAAATTGGTAATATAATTAAAATGGAACATTTTTATGGAATAAAAATGTTAAAGAATGTATTTACACTAATATGTGTGAAAATGAATTAAGTCCTAAAGCGTGAATAATTTTAAT
This sequence comes from Sambucus nigra, assembly GCA_949130495.1. Lineage (NCBI taxonomy): Eukaryota > Viridiplantae > Streptophyta > Magnoliopsida > Dipsacales > Adoxaceae > Sambucus > Sambucus nigra. Next base: position 154,912,288 of record OX422220.1, read on the forward strand.
ATAAATCATGTGTGTGTGAATAAGGGACTTATAGAAGAAAAGAAATAATTTTTCAAGCGTTAATGGAAAAATAGATGGTTAAGTCCGAGTTTGGGCTTTGGACGGGTAAAGGTAAAGAAGTGGAGTAATGTGGACATGTGCAAAATATTAAACACATTAATATGGACTCGAATGCAACCGGGAATAAGCAAGAAGGGCCCGATGTCCTTAGGTGAAAAGGCCTAAATCACTGGCCTATGATCCGCATAGTCGTTAGTGTCGAGCCTATGTAAGTATGCGGTAAAGTAGGATTCCGAGAAAATATAAAATTGAATAAGGAACATGTTAAGAAATAGGTTGTGTGGTAAAACGTGTTAATACAACCTAACGTGAATGAATGAAATAAATGTTTCGATAAAGGTGAAATGGACAAGTAAATGTGTAAATCTATTAATGTCCATAGGTTAAGGTAAAAAGGGTGAAGTAAAGTGGGAAAATGGGTGGTTATGTAACCTAAGTTGTTAAACCCATACTTTCCACGAGCATTTATTGAAAGGTTTTCAAATGACAAATAAGTATTTTCTAACATTGTGAATGCATGTGTTGGAATGGTACTTTTCCATCAAAATACTAAAGTATATCAGATTGAATGAAAAGGGTGATTCCGATAAAGGAATGAGTTGGAATAAACCAAGTGCAATGGTGTTAAGGTGGAATCGGGTTTGTTGAACATAGTGAGAAATGCCAATTATGAATAAAGGAAGTCTTTACACGATTAAGGTAAATTAATTTGGATGAGTAAGGTTTTCAGAAATAAAGTGGCTAAAGCATTCGAATGTGTATTTTTCAAAGGTATATCTATATATGTGGAAACATATATATTTTCTCATGCATGTGATTGTAGCGTGTGAGTAATTTTTTTTTTGAGTTCGTTTCTATACTGTCTGTATTCCAACTAGGTATGGGCTCACACCTTCGCTTTGTTACAACAGGTTGGGTGCGGGATCGTATTTTGAGGCCATTATATAGGTAAATGTACTATATTTGTTTACGTTAGTAGCTCTATTTGCTTGGACTCGGGGTGCACCCTATGGGTTCCTCACGTAGTTTATCTTAAAATTGTAATCGCAGGCTAAACGACCAAAATGTTAAATAAAATAAAACTAGACTAGTTACATTATATAGATTCTTTCATTGCACCTCACACATAACGCTCAGACCGAACCGAGTTCATTCACGGGTAACCTATAAATCTGGGTCGGTGGGTTACAAATGGTATCAGAGCTCTGGGTTTAAGGTTTCTTTTGGGTGTGATGTGGTGAGGTCGGTATTGGATCTTTCGACGTCGTTGTGGTTGGGGCGGTCATGCTAGTTTGATGATGGTTTAGGTCGTGTCCTCGACGGTAAGGTCCAAGAGTTTAGCACGACAAGTTAGATTAGTGCCAAGTGGCACATGATTAAATTGATGTTTATTAATCGTTTTCGCATTTCTGATTAGAATTGGAATAATTTATGGGTGTCCATGTAAAACAATAGGTGGTAAATCCGTGGTTCGTAGTGTGATGTGTTTGTGTTCCAACCTTTGTTGACGTAGAGTCTTTAGAGATGTTGATATAATGAGATGATGCCCATTGGGAAAGTGGAAATAAATTGGGTATAATCAATGCTAGAGATTGATAGTTACAGTGTCATAACTATGTAATGCAAAATAGTCATTCTAAATCCTATGTGGCCTTAGGTGCGACACATATGAGGGTCAATATCGATGTTATAATTAACCAAATACGATACTTGGGGTAATACTTTAATTGATGGAAATTTTATTAGCATATAAAATTTGTGTGGGCCAATGCTAGAGGATAAGTTAGTCTTAATTGATGGAATGCTACCCTCATGGGTGAAGTACCTTAGTGATTGTTGGCCGATGAATGTACCTTAGGAACCATGATTAGAGGTACGGGCCATTTATGACAAGGGAGTGAAGCCTTAGTTGTAGTAGTAATCTCGTGTGGTGTCTATTGCGATTTAGCCGGAAAGCTTGTGGATTTCCCAATCGAAATTAAGTGACTTAGAAATATGTTTATAAGTGTTGGTTCCGTGATGATGAAGTTCTAGGTCCACTGGTTGAGGTCTTGGGTTTAGTACAGCTTGATTTATGTTCCTTGGCTATAATATGGGTCTAGATAATTGTGATTATTGAGGTAATCTAGGAGTGAACCTAGATAACCATGGTGACTTATCATTAAGTAAGTGAGTTGTGATGTTTTAGAATAGGACCTCTTGCGGCGTCATAAGGGTGTGACTCCTTTTGGGCAATACCCGACGTCCTGTGTCCTACCAAATCCTGGATGGTATTAATTTGAGTTTTATGGTTATAGTGTGGCATTAAGAAATAGGATCCCTTGTGACATTCGTGGGCACGGGCCTTGGTGTTTATAGGCAATACCCGACGTACCATATCCTGGCAAAATATATAGTTATGTTAATTGGTAGAATAGCACGGTTTATAAGGTTTACGTAGTAAGGCAGGTTAGTTATGGTGGTGGAACTCTCATTGAGGATTAAAATATGTAGGCATATGAAATTGTATTGAAAATTCCCTTAGAGATATATACTAAGGTTTATCTAATGATATGTTAATGCGAGTGGTAGATTCCAGATTGTATAATATAGGTCATGGTATGACTTGCAGTTTCTTGTCATAGATGTGTAAGCTATCTAGAGGAATAATGGAGTTTGATTTCGTCACTCATGAGGCATGGGAAATCGTTACTATATTGAAGTTTACTTGAGTGATGGTAAACCATTGATGATTGTAGTGCGCTTACATCACGTCGATTTGTGGCAATGCCTTCGAGTTAGTGCAATGGCTTTTGTTTATAGGCATTGTGTCATTATATGAGCTTAGAGGATAATTTCGAAATAGATTGATCAATACTAGGCGGTGCATCTAGGAGGCTTAGAATACGATGATGTTCATTATGGTTTTTAGTGATAGCACTTGGGATAAAGTGTTAGGTTTGATTATAGCACCTACGTGTGATACCTGTATGGTTAGTAATGACTCTATTGAGGGAAGTCAGTTGGCATAAGTGATTCTTGAAATTTGATATTCCATTAGAATGATTAGGAACTAGAATTATGTAGGTTGTGCTAAGGGTGGTGGAAATGGTCCATGAGTTAGATGTTTAAAACTGTGTGTGCGAGGTGTTTCGCTTGATGAGAGTGATATGGGAAATTGAGGTTAGCTTTCGCGTGTTGAAATTTTGGAGGCCTAACAGTGATAGGATGGTAACTAATGATAAGTGTCAAGAGAAGTAACTTAGCCTTGATTTAAGATAGTTATACTTACCAGTGAAGGATATGTAGCATTAGTTCTAAGGAGGGAAGCCTAGTGTTTCACTCTCCCTAAGGAATTTATTTTATGTTTCGTCCGTCTGGCAAAGTACATAGCGAGGCTAAGGTTCATAGAAGATATAGATAAACAGTTATAGAATTCAAGTATAAGTTGTGGATTTGTACTTCGTATGGTTCGATTCGTTGTCAGAATTAGATTGTTTCTCTTGGGCATGGTAATCGCCCGATTCTTTACATTCTTGTGCCTTTTCTAATCTCTGTAATGGAAAGTTTTTGATAAGTTTTTATTCAGATGTGGTGTTGCATAATCTCAAAAGTGATTGGGGTTAAGACGATTGAGGTTGATGTGTCACGGTATATGAGTGCACTTTTCTCTTGAGGCACCTTTATTCTACACCTATCTTTGTGTGTGTGTGGTTTCGCGCCCTTGTGAGTGAAAATTTCCAACTGAGTCTATTTGTAGTGTTGGATTAATTCCGAAAAAAACTAAATGAGTTATAGGATAATAGTTTGTTATATTCTTTCAAGCCTATGACATTCGAGTTAAAGATATAGCGGCCAACTCTAAAGGGAAGATATCACCAGTGTTAGTTTTCGTGCCAAGTTTATACGTCATCAACATTTGAATTCCAAGGTCTTTAAAGGTATGAATGCATTAAATATAGAGAGAGACTTGGTTATTTTTCATGGGTGTCTTTTTTTTAAAAATTTGTCATGACGACTTTTTATTTTTCTCAGAAAACCATTTTAAAACTATACAAAAGAGTTTTGGGGCTTAAAAAAATTGGATGTTTTGAATAGTCGTTCGAACGAAACTGGGATCTTGTTCGAACGAGATGCCCAAGTCACTCAAATGAACCACGAATGAGATATCGAACGAACTTCGTATCTATTTTCTGAAATTTTATCAACTAAGCGAAGGTAAAGCAAGAAGAAGCGTCAAGACTTGAGAGGGAGTCAAGTCGAGGAAGTAAGTCTTTTGTCTTGTTTATGTAAAGCCATACCTAGTGGATTTGTTGGCTGGGTCGTCCAAGGTTTTTCCCGTTGTGGGTTTTCCTATTATATCGCGGCGTTGTGTGTTGGTTTCTATTTTTATCTTAAAAAAATTACTTAGATGTATGTGTAGGTTTAAAAAGATATAAATTGGTTTATTCACTAAAATGGTGTATTTTTTTTTTTAATGAAGTTTGGGTAATTTTAGTTTAATTCAAGTCAAGAAATATAATTTGAAAATATTCATGCTTATATTTTTTGGGATATGAAGAACTGGAATTAAGTTTATTTAATTTTTGTTTGAAAGAAAAGTAAATATTTGTTTAGTTGAGTTTAATTTTAATTTAGTGGAAATTAAAATTTGGGATCATTAATTATTAAATTTGGAAGAAATTTTAAGTTTGGTATATTCTGTGAACCATCTCGTATTTAGGGTTTTAAAATTGGGGTATCAAAGCATATACTCTAAGAAATCACATTCTCAGATTGGTATCGAAGTGGGAACGCTAAATTTTCGTGTTAAGATCCTTTGTCAAAAATTTTTCTTTAAAATGGAAAATTTACCTTTTAAAAAATTCCTTATAATTTATGGTTCTGACTACACGTATTGGAAAGCGTGTATGAGGTCGACACTTATATCCTTAGATGAGCGGGTTTGGCTATCTGTAGCTAAAGGGTAGACCCTACCAACATGCCTAGAAGGAGAGGTTCGTGTACCTGAACCCGTAGAAAGATGGAGTGAGACTGAGCTTAAGTTAGCTAATTTTAATTCTCGTGGTTTAAATGCCCTTTTTAGTGAGGTCACACCTGATGAATTCTACTGGATTATGACATGTGAAATGTCTAAGGAGGATGGTATACTCTAACTCACCAATGGGGAAATAAGTGTCGTTAAAACTTCAAAACTCCAAAACCTCACCACTCAATTTGAAACCATTAAGATGTTAGAAAGTGAGACGTTTGATGAGTTCTATTCGAGATTGTCAGATATTGTGAATTCATGCTTTAATTTGGGAGAAAAAAGTACCCGACAATCATGTCATGAAGAAAATTTTGAGGTCATTACCCGATAGATTTATTCCAAAGGTGACCATTTTAAATTCTTTAGGCACTTTAGACTCTTCAAAACTTTAAGAGCATGAAGGTGACCTTTAATCCTATGAACTTGACATGTATCCCTCCAAGGATGAGAAGAAGAAAGACAGGGGTATAACTTTGAAATTTTGAAAGGAGGAAACATCGATTTTGGGTGATGAGTTTGAGATTAACTCGGAAGATATGTCTTTATTTGATAGTAAGTTTAGAATATTTCTCAATACTAATAAAGAGAAACTTAAAAATGATTATAAGAAGTTTGATAATTCCAAGCAGAGTAATGTCTAGAAATTCCCTAAAAATCATGATGAGCATCTTAATAGGAATGAGTCAAATAGGTGTTATGGTTGTGAGGGTTTTGTCCATAGGTCATTTGAGTGTCCCACTAGACTAAGTAAGGCGGACAAGAAACTAATTACATATAATCTGACCCTTAGTGATAGTGAATCGGAAGAGGGACTCTATTCCCCCATAGAGCGCAATTATGCCGCGTTCATGGAATGTCATGTGAGCGATAGTGAAAAATCTTTCTTTGAAAATAACTTAAAAGATGACACTTTTGAGGCCATTGTTTATGAATACCAATAGTTTCATGGTAGAGAGAGTGAAGGAGAGAGTGAGAATAAAGAGGATGAAGATGAGAGTGAACTTCAAGTAGCTTTTAGTGAGTTGTATGCGGAATCATTAAAATTAAAAAGGGAAAACTTGAAGTTAGAAGCTAAAATGAGGAGCGTGTTGTAGCTAATGATAAGAGTGTTTTAGTTGAAGATCTTAAGGTATGTGAGAGAAGTCTTAGTGAGAAGCTAGAGTACATAGAAGGTGAAGAAGATAGCCTTAGAGGTTTAATGGAGGCTATGAATAAAGGGATTCTTGAGTTTGAAGAGAGTAGGTGTTTATTTAAGTATCGAATAATGGAACTTGAAGAAAAATTAAAAGATTCAAGTCGAGACAAATTTGATTTGGAGTGTAGGTCAAAGAAAATTGATAAAATTTGATGACATGTATGGTATTGGCTTTGATACTCAAAATGCTTCCGCAAATAAAGCCAAAACTATGATTTTAAGAGAATCGGCTAGGAACACTAGAAAAGATCAATCCATAGGTAATACTTCACGTCGTGTTTTAACTTGCACACATTGTGGCCGGAAGGGGCACCTTAGGAAGTTTTGTTTTGATCTTATAAATGGCCTTCTAAAGTCAAAGGGTAGAGTCATTAAGGTCACCAAATCCCGATAGCGTCGTATTTCACTCATGTGGGTTAAAAGATCTGATTTGGAGATTTTACATAATAGAGTTTATGATTCTCATTTACTTGCACATGATTCTTCCCTTGCTAAATCTAAAGGTTGATTGTGTTAGTTTTGTTTACATACACTAGCTTTTATACCTCATAATATATTCTTTCTAGTTGTATTTTTGTTTGTCATTTTCTAGTCTTTACTTCATCATATATGTGTTGCTAGAATTATGAATTGTATATCTTTGGTATTTAATTTTTATTTATCATGTCTTAGTTGAAAAATAAAAAAATATTTTCGGGTCTTTTTTATTTTCTTTGTGTTTGTATTAAAAAAAATGAAAAGGCTCAAAAATATTTTTTTGTGTATTTTAGTTTTATACATTTTATGTGGCATATTCTTTTGTTTAAATCCAATATCATCCCCGATTTCATGTGTCTAGAACTTTTGGTTAAGATTTTCAATCCTTAAAGTGTTCTTTATCATGCTTGCATGGAGTAGTTTGACTTTGACTTGCTTAATGGTTTATCTTTTTTATATGCCTCGATTCACACGTGCACGAGCTCTTTGAACGTTAAATTCACATATATATTTGAGCTAAGTGAGATGTTATCCTATCAATTTAGTCATCTACATATTTCTATGGCTATGGAAGATTTGTCCATGTAAGAACCATTGCCCGAAATTATAAAAAAATTAAATTAAAAAATATATTTATCAGGTGTAGTTGTTTATCAATGGAATTGGGTTGCGTAAGACAATTACTTCGCGATAATGGCCACCATTGAAATATGGCCTAAAATGTGGTTTTGTTAAAATTATCCAAGGCCAAAGTAGTGGAGTTTTATATGAAATTTCAAAAAGAAAAGAAAAAGAATTATAATGTATAAGGAAGTTTAGATGGATATATCAACGGGTTTGCACATTGACAATGTATCCTAGTTATGCTTATTTTTTCATGACTCTATTGGTTTGTAGAATAATGAAAATTCTAGGCTTGTGTACATTTTGTATGTTTACTCTTTGAGTTCACTTTATATTATCACATGAGTCTATATCTAAGTTGATAAAGTTTTTCATTCAAATAAGAACTTCGTGAACATGTTTAAGTGATTAGGTATTAATTTTTTTGTTACTAGTTCACACTCATTCATTTCATTTTACCACATGTTATTTAGACACATTTATGTCATATGAGTGTGGAAAGCTTAATGTATTTTGTATCATGTGTGGTGTTTATACCTATGTATATGTGCATGTGCATTATTGGTATCTTTTGTGTCTGTGTGTGTGTGTGTGTGTGTATATATATATATATATATACGGTATTTGTTTTGTTTTTTAGTCTTTGCCTTGCTATCTAGTCCATGTATGATTCATGTTGAACCAGATATTCATCTTGTTGTGATAGATATTTCATGCTTATATTAGATTATTCCATTTGGTATCAGTTTTCTATCGCATCATAGTTAGTATTTCTTAATATTTGTGTTGGATTAGTTGTTTCTCATGCCATGTGTTTTATTATACTTGTCACTTTATTCACCGTTGCATGAGATACTTGGTTTTCCATTATTCCTATCCACTGTTACATTTAGGAGGAGAATATTTTTTAATTGGGGAGAAATGAGTTAACATATTAATTTTAATCTTTGTCTATTCCTGAACGAAAAGGGGGAGAAATGGTATCTAAACCTTTTAATTTAGAGGATCTAACTTAGGGGGAGAGGATGCGCGGCTTTTATTAAGTAGGTAATGTTAGATAAAGAGGGTGTTATTAATTATGTCATTTATCTTCTTCTATTTCCTATTTGTTTGATGGTGTGTTTAAGTGTGCATGTTTTCATCTTAAGTGGAAAACTTTTAAAGCGGAAAAGCATTTCATCCCATGTGTCTAGTCAAGCATCTGTATTTTTTATTTTGTGAGGGTTTGTGTATTTTTAGAAGAGCTTGACGACCCATAGGATTTTTATTTTGGGTTTTGTCCCGAAATAGCCAAAAAGAGAAATTTATAAGGAAAAATTTCCAATTGAGTCTATTTGTAGTGTTGGCATAATTCCACACAATAACAAATTGAGTCATAGGATAGTAGTTTTTTATATCCTTTCGAGTCTATGACATTCGAGTTGAAGATGTAGCGTCCAAGCCTAAAGTGAAGATATCATTAGTGTCGGTTTTTGTGCCAAGTTTATACTTCATCAACATTTGAATTCCAAGGTATCTAAAGGTATGAATGCATTTAATATAGAGAGAGACTTAGTTATTTTTTATGGGTGTCTTTTCATAAAACTTTTATCATAACGACTTTTTATTTTTCTCAAAAAATCATTTTCAACCAATACATAAAGTTTTGGGGCTTAAAAAGCATTTTTGGATTTTTTGAAAAATTGTTCGAATGAAACTGGGATCTCGTTTGATGCACAGGTCGTTCGAATGAATCACGAATGAGATATCGAACGAACTTTGTATCTATTTTCTGAAATGTCATTAGAACGACATCGTTCGAACGATTTATATCTAACGAGATTTTTTCCTATTTGAACTCTGAAATCTCGTTCGAACCAAGTCATTCGAAAGACAATCAAAAGTCGTTCGAACGACCTGGAGGTTTTTGCACAGCTTCGTTAGTCTTCATTTTTAACCGCCCATTTCCACACTAACTTTTCAGCTGATTTAATATGTGCTGGAATAACATTTTTAGAGAGACTTTTGCATATTTTTCTAGTGATTTAGAGAGCAAAATCCTTTGACCAAAAGTCCCATTTGTGTTCTTGATTTTTATGGTTTAATTCTCATCAAAACACAAAGTTTACACCCACATTTTTGTATGATCCAAGATTCTTAAGATATTATGTTTTTGAGATCATCAAGTTGGCACCAGGTTTTATTCTTATCCCAAAAGAGAAGGTTTCCTACGGAGGAGTCCGTGTATGTTATGATTCGTGATGTGCATGCGGAGGAGAGACTTTCATATGTTTGACGGTAGCTGAGCCCCATCAGTGGATTCCGATATTATGGTGGATTCTGGAGTTATCAACTAGGCGGAAGTAAAAGCAAGATGATGTGTCAAGGCTTGAGAGAGACTCGAGCAGAGGAAGTAAGTCTTTTGTCTTATTTATGTAAAACCATATCTAGTGGATTTGTTAGCTGGGTCGTTCGAGGTTTTTTCCATTGTGGGTTTTCCTCGTGCATCGCGATGTTGTGTGCTGGTTTCTATTTTTATCATGTGAAAATCACTTAGATGTATGTGTATGTTTAATAAGATAACAATTGGTTTATTCACAAGAATGGTATATTTTTGGTACTAGTAATTTTAGTTTAATTCAAGTCAAGAAATTTAATTTTAAAATATCCATGCTTAGTTTGTTTTGCATATGAAGAACTTGAATTGAGTTTATTTATTTTTTTTCTTGAAAGAAAATTAAATATTTGTTTAATTGAATTTAATTTTAATTTAGTGGAAATTAAAATTTGGGATCCTTAATTGTTAAATTTGGAAGATATTTTTAAGCTTGGTATATTGTGAGAACCATCTCGTATTTAGGATTTAAAAATTGGGGTATAAAATAATATACTCTAAGAAATTGCATTCTTAGCTTGTATTTAGTTTGTATATATTACTGGACTACTTTAGGTTAGCATGTTTGTTAGTTAACCGGTATAACTAGTTACGACTTGGTTGTGCATTCCATGGTTGCGACGTGAGAGTGTTCTGAATGTTGAAACTTAATACGACGTGAGGTGGTATTAGTGTTACGCACCATTAAGGGTTGCAGATAGGGGACGTGATTGCTCGTGTATAATGGCGCAAGGATGACTTTCCGTTAGCATAAGGATCTCGTGGGAGATATCGGTTGGGTAGAGCAATGTGATAAGGTGATTGTCTTAGTAATCATCGATATATGTAACAAGTAGTGTTGAGGTTAGTGTTGAGGTTGTATCAGCGTAGGCTTGGCATGATCCAAGATTGTTTGAGTAAATGTAAGTTATGAATCCTAACGTAGGAATGATCCATGTTATTAAATTCATTATGGAAATTTGGATATTTGATGAGTGTCAATCATCTTGAGAGTAGTTTAGATAGACACGTTAGGTATATTTAAGAACTAGCAATAAGGCCTTAAGGTTTATCGTGATGGGATTGGCGACGGTGGTTAATAAAACTGGAACCCTTTGGTTTAGACCATAGTGTTGAGGATACTTAGAATGGAAAACTAGTTATGGGTAAGGGGGTTATAAATTGTGATAAACTAAGAATTTCATTCACGAAATAACCTAAAGAGGGAAGTTTGTAATATCCGTCCCCGATAAATTTACTAAATCATATATGGATTTTATATTAGGAGAATGAATTGTAATTTTAGGAAATTGGGGGTAACAAATTGAGTTAAGTAAAGGGAATTATCTAATGATAAATATAGGAGAATTGTGGAGAATTATTGGGGAAAAATATAAGAAAACAAAAAGGGAAGGCTTTGAACGACACGAGGCGTCGCTAGAAGCGACAAGTGATGTCACGCGAAGAAAATCATTCGAACGAGGGATAATGTCATTCGAATGACATCTTCGGTCATTCAACCGATGCCTGACACGATTAGACCTGCTATATGCATTGTCAAACGCTTGACGGTGGGTTTAAAATCTTATATCAGTATGGATGGAAATCTTTGGGTTGTTAATTAGAGAGAAAGAGAGGCATGGGTTGTAGGATATCGGCAATAAACTTGACATTTTGTTGTCACTTATAGGACCATTGGATGTTGAGTGTTATCGATTGATGGAGGGTTTAACACCTTATATAGGATGATTTTTGGGGTAATGAGGTCTCCTCATTTGGAGAAAATTTATTAGTTGGGTTATAAGTATCAAACCGTATGGATTTTGGGAAAAATACTTCAGCACATTCTCAAACACTCTCTCTAAACTCACAACCCTCTCCCATTTTTGGCGCACCACCTTTCACCAGTTAGAGCTTCAATCATACCAAAATATTTATATGAAATAAGGAGGTATTTTCTGGGGGGGGGGGGGGGGGGGGGTAAAGAAGAAAATACATAAGGTATTGTTGGGGTTTTTTTATGGGTATTGAAGGATGTTATTTCTAGAGGAAGAAGATGGATTTGTTAGAGGTTCTAAAAAAGGTTTTATGGGGCATTCTTGGATTACGTGGAGCTTATATGGTGGAGCATTGTAGGACTCTCTTTAGGGCCTCCAAAGAGTCACCCCTCTTCACCACCATCACCACTTTGAAGATATTTGAGGGGGAAATCACAATCCTTGGTTTAGGTTTAGTGACAAGTATAATTTCAGTGTGTTATTGGCATATATTATGCTAAAAATATGTAGGTTTGCGATAAGTTTGCATCAATAGAGTTGTTGGTTGAATTATATGGTTTCATGGGATTTAGACAATTGTTTTAAAGAAGGTTTAGAACTTAATATAATTTCAGAATATTACATTAGACCATTTGGGTATGAAAGTATGTAACCAAGTATTATTGGTGCGATTTTCTAGTAAATTGAAAATATATATTTTTATGAAAATAAAAATGAAAGAAAATACTAGTTTGGTATCTAGTAAAAAGAATTCATGGGCATTTTTATGGAATAAAATGTAAGAAAATATTATTCGCGTATATTACTAGTAGAAAGAAATAATGGACATTTTTATGGAATAAAAATGTACAAAAATATCAGTTTTGTGTATTTTTTTACTAAGAGAAATCATGGACATTTTCATGGAACAAAAATGTAAGAAAATGCTATCTTAGTGTGTTTATGATAAAAAGGAAATAATGAACGTTTTTATGGAATAAAAATGTGAGAAATATTATTGTATTCCTAGCAAAAGGAAATAATGGATATTTTATGGAATAAAATATGGAATGATAGCAGTCTTGTCAAAATATTTATGAAATAAGTACTTCCAAGTTTCTAGCATGAAATGTATGTTTAACCCATTTAATAGAATTTTAGGATTTTAAAGTCCACTTTCTCATGCATATAAACTTGTAGTATTTTTTTTATTAAATATATGGACAAGTTTAAAGAGAGACTTGTTGGGTTTAAACATCAAATAAGACAAATGAGAATTTTGGTCTTGAATAATGTGTGAAAATGGGAGCTTAATATGTAAAGGTATTGTTTTATATATTTAAGGTGTAAAAGTGTGATATTAAACCAGTGTTAAAATGGCTAAAGTCTTTTACATGTTAAGTAAACCTAATAACCATTTTGAGAAATAACACTTGTTAAAGGACTAAACTGAAAGTTCGGTAAACAAAGGGTAAATTGGAAATTTACTTAAAGTAGAACATTTTTCTAGAATAAAAATGTTAAAGAATGTCTGTACACTAATATGTGTGAAAATTATTTAAGTCCTACAACGTCAATAATTTAAGTACAAATCACGTGTGGTGGATAAGGAACTTAAAGAAGAAAAGAAACAATTTTTCAAACGTTAACGGAAAAGAAGACAGTTAAGTTCGGGTTTTGGCTTCGACGGGGTAAAGGTAAAAAAGTGAAATAATGTGGACATGTGTAAAATTTTAAACACATTAATAAGGACTCAGATGCAACCGGTAATAAGCAAGAATGGCCCATAGCCCTTGGGTGAAAAGCCCTAAATCACTGGCCAAAGCATATGGTGTTCATAGCCATCGGTGTGGAGCCTGTGTAAGCATGAGGTAAAGGAAGATTTTGAGAAAAATATAAAAGGAAATAAGGAACATGTCAAGAAATGGGTTGTGTGGTAAAACGTGTTAATACATCTAAACGTGAAAAAATGAAATAAATATTTCAGTAAAGGTGAAATGGACAAGTAAATGTGTAAATCTATTTATGTTCGTGAGTTAAGGTAAAAAGAGTGAAGTAAAGTGGGCAAATGGGTGGTTAAGTAGCCTAAGTTGTTAAATCCATAATTTGCATAAGTATGTATTGAAAGGTTTTCAAATGACAAACAAGTATTTTCTAACACGACAAATGCATGGGTTGGAATGGTACTTTTGCATGAAAATACTAAAGTATATTTTAATGAATAAAAAGGGTTGATTTCGTGTAACACCCCATAAATTTTAATGATTTTTATATTAGGATTAATTAAATTAAAACGAAAAATTTATTCGGATTAAAATAAATATTAATTAGATTGATAAGGATTGATATTTATTTGTATTAATTTTATTAAGTATTACTTAGTGAACGAGTATTAAATTAATGAGAAAGTATTATGATTGTCGTGAGTGAGAAATACAGCAGTTACAATAATTTAGTCCGAACACGAATGTGAGTCATGTCGGAACTTGAACATATAAAATAAAATGTGATTTATTTATGGGTCTTTTATATGATCATTTTGAGTGCGTCAGTGTGTCTAGAAGGGTTGAAATAGTCAGAAAAGTGTACTCGGGGGTTTGGATTAGGTCACAGGGCCTTTTTAGGCCAAACTGAAAACCTCGGATGGGTATTTGGGTCTTTTGAATTTTGGGAGAAAAGGGAACTACAAATTTCCCTTGTTTATATCAGTATATATGATGAGGGAGTTAGGGTTAGAAGTTAGAAAATCAAAGCAAACGAGAAAAGAGGTCATTTAAAAGGAAGAAAAAAGGGTTTGGAGGTGTAGCACAATGATCCATCCCAAAAGTGTTGAAGGAATCGAAATCAAAATGAGGAGAGATCAACTTCATCATCAACAAATGAATTTAGTTTATCAATTATATAGAGGAAAGTGATTATTTCAATTTCTTTTGAAGTTATAATACCCATGTAGTGTAGGATTTTATATTTGATGATTTTAAATGAATTTCTTGGAAAATTGATTAATTAAATTCATGAAGTGGGATAGGGTTGCATGTAGAATGGACCTATGTATTGTACTTAGCATGAAATCAGAGTTAATTAAATTAAAAACATGTAAGGGATCTGGGTTGTTAATGAATATATATGAAGAACGAGAAAAATGGGATTTTGAGGAATTAAATATTATAATTCATCCTTGACTAGAATTATTGATGTTTTGATGATATATTTGCATTGGAAATCATCCTTATACATCTATGTAATGTTTAGTAATGTTGATTAAGAGTTTGGTGAAGAACCATGAGGTTTTGAGTAATGAAAACTGGAGAAAATGCAACTGCGTAAGGAAGAAGAAACATCTGCTACTTTTGGAATTGACTCGACGCAAGGGCGAATCGATTTGTTAAAGTGAATCGATTCAGCCCTTGGGCAAATCGATTCAGTCTTCCCAATTTGTAAATTTTTCTTTTAAACCCTATAATTTGAGAATAAGTAATGGGGGACTTTTGGAGCACCTTTAAATGATAAAGATAATTACATTGAATATTAGTAGGCCTATTGTGGGGATTAGGTTTACAAAAATTGAGATGAGATAGGGTTGGGATAATCGGGAACATATCCATAGTTATTGAATAAAGGCGATTTGGAATGTGTCACATAGAGATGAGTGGACCTATGACTTATATCAGTAGAGTATGTGTGCAGTAACTACTGAAATAACTTAAGGGGGTAATTAAGGCCCTTCGGGTACGGATTAATAGTCGGGAAATGCGATAGAGAGTTATAATTGTATATTGATAATACGTTGAGTATTCGAGAGATATATTACATATGGATTATATTTATAGGTTGAGTGTAAACCGATACGAATGATATTTATAGGCTGAGTGTACACCTATATGAATTATATTTAAAGATGGTGTGTATACCTATATGGATTATGTTTATAGGTTGTGTGTATGCCTATTATGTGCTTGGTTTTGATTGTGAACATACCTACGCTACCTGCTATCCAGTGGTTTATGCGCAGAGAGTAATTCCACCTTGACGATTCCAGTGAGGTCTGGATTTGTACCCCAAAACATGGAACTTAGAGCGGCTCATTATGTTTGTGTATTAGTGTGGTTGGCGTGTCATTTGGGTACGTTAGGTATGTACGTAGGCTAAAAGCTTAGAACCATGTTCGACTATATTGTATGTTGATTTATTTTGGATTCGAGGAGACATACCGAACCAATAGTCCTTAATTGAGTACGAGAGGTACATGGACTTGATATCAGAGTATGCAGACTCACACCGCAGTTCTTAGCCCGAGGATGCTAGAGTTATGTATATAGATTGTGTGACATATCTATACAGACATGTGTATTATCCTACTTGTTTGTGAAAGTAGTAGTTGTAGATAACGTATATCTAAATGTGTTGTAATTAAGAGATATTCTACCTAGTGTGTGATGGTAATAAAGTTAGATAGCATATATCTCAAAGATGATTTAAGTAGAGTAACTTAATGTAATGGTTTAATGATAACATAAGTGAGATGTTAATTATGGTCATAATAACATATGAGACATGTTAATTATTAGTGTCATAATAGCGTACTGTATGGACGGTACGGGATAAGTTAAAGAGATATGTAACTGAGGACTTAATGGGTAGTGTACTATATGGGCAATATAGAGGAGCCAAACCCTTTAGTGGTTAGATTGGTACTAATGAGACCTAGTTGAGCTGGGTAGTATATCTAGGTAGGAGACGTTAGGTGTGAACTATATATGAGAGGTGAGAAACTCAAGAGAGTGTACACGGACTAACATGTATAATCAATAACTGATTTAAAACTTTGATAAATACTTGCTAAATATTTTTAAAATGTTTTCTTTGGGCTCTGACCCATCTTGCAAAATATTTTCAAAACCTTTTAGGTGTTCATTCATAGGGACGTCGAGATCAATATCTTATCCAGGGATGCGTAGGTGCAGCACTTGTGAATGCTTGCAGAATTTGGACTAGACGCTTCACTTGCTTCATTCCTAAAGTATGATTTAAGTTCAATTATTCCATTTGGGCAGGTCGTCACTTCAGCTATTTATTTTATTCAATTTAGCAGAATTTGTATTTGTGGACTCAGTTTATTTCAGTTGATTTTTAGTTGTACTTTTGGATTGGAAACTGATGGTTTATTCGGTATTATCTTATTCAGTATTTATCTTGTGATGAATTTATACTACTACTGCATGGATGGTTTGGTAATTGTATTTATTTTTTGCATGTTGTTATTTAATGAAAGGTAAAATTTGGCACCGATTTATTTAAAACGTAGGTGGTTGGTAATATATAAACTTTTCGACAGTGATGCTAAGAATGAACCAAAAGAGATTCCAATTTTTTATGAAGGAATGATCAACCGCTATCTAAATAGACAGGGTGTCACAGATGGTATCACAGCATCAGTATCTAATTTCCTTAGGATCTGTGCGGCTTTTTACATTTTAGCGTAGCGTTCTTTGGTGCAGAGCCTTATTATAAGATTGTTATATTCATCTACGTATGCAACTTATGTTCTCCTGGTATTAAGTATAGTTTATTGATTCATATACAAGTTCGGTGGGACTTTGTACACCGAATATTATAAGACGACCGTCGAGGGCCGTTATAAGGACTACTGGAGGAGAGAATCACCAGACGACATTGAGTATTCTGGAAATGGTGATCATGATGGAAGTCACCATAATTATTGTCCAGGCAAGTGACAATAGGATAATCACTCGGTAATAGTAGTTTCCCCAAGCAGTGTCATAGATAACGGTGGTACAATATCAGACTCGTGTAAGGTGGAGTGCAACGACACCCAGGAGTAAATTTTGGGCAAAATTTTTAGCTCGTAGTTATAGCATAAAGCGATAAGAGTCAGTCACCACATATGAAGAAGTATGTGTAGAATTAAACGAGGAATTTGGGTGGGATTTGATCCGAAGATCTTCTATTTACTGTTCAGATAAACATGTGAATGGAGTTTCGAAACTTATCACTAATAGGAAAGATAGAGACCGATCATAAGAGAGAAGTTGACTTATTTACCAAACTTTGTACTTGACAAAGGGTATATGTAGAATATAAAAAGGGTTCGTAAGTTGATAATGTACCCCTGAGTAGAATATACGAGTGTAGATGAGAAATTCGGCTAGGATGACTAGTGCCGATGTAGTCAAGGTCGTACATTTATAAGTTTATATTAACGCCCCCATGAGAAAGAAGCCAAGAGGGTTGGAGAATCTAGCAGACGAGCAATATCGGATTTAACGGTGCTAGTGAAACACCATAGGAGGGATACCCATGAGGGGACCCATTTAAATGATTGAGATTAATAGGAGTACTACCAAGCGAGGGTGGATTCAGTCAGGTCCGTCAAGGCCAATAATGATTTCCATTTGGCCAGCGGAGCCAAAAAGGAACAATGGGGTAGTAATCAGGGAAAAGACTACTAGGTTTGAGAGAGGGACATCCCGACATGGCCAGTGGGGAAAGAGATAGGGGGATAGCACAGAAAGGTGTCCTGTGTGTGGAGAGTAGGGTCACCTATATTGAACGTGTCCATAGTAAGAAAGTAAGATCAGTCAGACATCGAAAGTAGATGGGAACGGTACCAGTGGGGTAAAATAGTAGAAGGAGCGAGATTTCCAACAGGGGAATCAGACTATGAGATTTAGGCAAGGTGTTACCATCCCAAGAAGGGTGGGTTTAGGCAGGACTAGCAGGGTCCTCAGTATTAGCAGCATCCCGTTCTTCTGGGCCGAAAGGGCTAAAGGAACGGCGAGGGAGGCCAACAGGGCCACGTCCTGGCAGGAGCAAGAGAATTTCTCTGAAAGTTGTCTCAGTTGTGGTGAGACGGGTCATAAGAAGAAATATTATCCCAAAGTGAGGCAGGGGAAACTACAGGATGAGATCCTGGATATAAAAACAATATAGCAGATCAGGTGTCAATTTTGGTGAGAAAGTTACATTCAGGGACCCGGCGATCAGGAGAGGCAGATGGCAAATAGAGGTAATGTTTTTGTTTCACCCTTGTGTGTACGGGATAAGTTCGGTTGACATGGGTGCGTCATAATATATGATTATTTAACGCTTAAATTTGCGAGCAAGTTATATTTAGTGGGTGCATTGGCAGTGTTAGCCTTATTAAGTATATATTTATCGATGGGTAAGCGGGGCTTTTCGGTGTCACCCGTAAGGGAGTGGGTGTGTAAATTAGGAGGATGCTTGTATTGTGTAATTAGTTTTACTACTTGTGAGAGTTATGAAAGTATAATTTATTATAATCATTTGCAGTGACTGGTTACCGAGGTTATAACGGTAGTAGATTGTGTGATAAGACTATTGTACTCATTATTCCATGTTGATATATATTGTTTTTGCAAGGCATCACCTGAAGTGAAGATCCTACTTGTATTATATCGTATACTACGGTGAGTATGTTGTCTTTTTATATTTGATCCCGATGAGTAGGGACATATACTGATGTGATTTAGGGTACCTCGTGTTCTTTATCGAGCGAAGAAATATAGCTCGTTATTTATATAGCGCTAAGAACTTTAAATAACGAGAGTGTCATGTTGTATGTCATCTTTAGTGACATGAGAGTGGACGAGTAAACTTTTTATGTCAACAAACGGGCATTCGGGGTTACATAGTATGGGTTGAGGGCCTAATGTCTCTCAAAGACCGACAATTTTAGAATGTAGTGTATCGAGGGTGTTCCTTGTTTGGATTACACTTTACGAGACATCCCACACATGAAACTTCACGAGCATTGGAAGTTAGGAGAAGTTTAGTCACTAGGACATGGATTTGGTACCTTGGTTATTGTACGTATACATGATTATAACTGAGAGTTGATAGTTATATTATGATCTAAGGCGGATAGAGTTGTATAATGTTGATGTGAAGACCAATGTAGAATGATTGCACCATGAGTAAATAGGTGGGAAACCTAGAGAATTATTAAGTTACAATTAGTAGGGTGGTTGAGTATAACCTTAATGTACGGTCATGCTAAGTACGCGGGGATTAGTTTAAAACAAGTATATTACTTTCAGTTGATTTGTGCAAAAATGCAGGGTACATAGGGTGTATGGGTGCCCTAGTTAGTTAAGATTTTCAATATCATTCACGAGGAGAAAACGTGGAAATGTATGAAATAAATCTAGATGCATGAGTAAATTAAAGACCTAACTAGAATGAGACAAGGATAATGTAGTTGCATTGTGAGAAAAGCATGTCACTAGAAGTTGAATAGTAGATTGAAAGGGGTGATTATAGTGTTGAAAAGTGAAAGGAGTGTACAATTTAGATTTTCAAGGATAATAAGGAACTAGTTTGAGAAGAGGAGTAAAATGACGAGAGTTACATTATAAATAACTATAGATGTAAGGGTCTAACGTGAATAGTCAGGTATGATTGCACATATCTCTCATGAATGGAGTATATGATTAAAAAGAGGAAAGTTGGTATCTAGGGAAGAGGGTACCTTTCCCAGGATAGCGAAGGGTATAGCCATTAAAATATCGTCCCAAATCGTGTTGGAATACTCTTAGGAGAATGAAAATTGGTTTCCTCAGCGTCAAGATGAAATGGAAAGGGAAATGAAGGAGTACTTCGAAATAAAGTGATTGGGGCATATTAATCACTAACTCAAATAGTGGATTATAAATATTCGGGCTAAGAAGTACCGTTAGTAAAGGGGTACCAGGAACAGCGTAATGTTCTAAAATATAGAAGGATGTGGATACCGTGTGAGAAAGTATCTAAGACTATTAGTACTGAACTTATCCTAATTTTGAGGATGAAATTCGCTTGTAAGGGGGGAAGTATGTAACACCCCGTAAATTTTAATGATTTTTATATTGGGATTAACTAAATTAAAAGGGGAAATTAATCCGGATTAAAATAAATATTAATTAGAGTGATAAGGATTGATATTTATTTGTATGAATTATATTGAGTATTACTTAGTGAATGAGTAATAAATTGATGAGAAAGTATTATGATTATCGTGAATGAGAAATACGACAGTTACGGTAATTCAATCGCCACGTGCGTGTGAGTCTTGTCAGGACTTAAACATATGAAATAAAATGTGAGTTATTTATGAATCATTCATATGATCATTTTGAGTGCTCCAATGTGTCCGGTAGGGTTAAAATAGTCAGAAAAGTGTACTCGGGGGTTTGGATTGTGTCCCAGGGCATTTTTAGGCCAAACTGGCACCTCGAAGGGGTATTTTGGTATTTTGAATTTTTAGAGGAAAGGGACTTACGAATTTACCTTGTTTATATCAGTATATATGATGAGTAAGTTAGAGTTAGAAGTTAGAAAATAAAAGGAGTGGAGAGAGCCATTTGAGAGGAAGAAAAGAGGTTTTGGATGTGTAGCACATTGATCCATCCCAAAAATGTTGCCGGAATCAGAATCAAAATGAGGAAAGACCAAGTTCATCATCAACAAAACGAATTCAGATCATGAATCATATAGAGGCAAGTGTTTATTGTAATTTCTTTTGAATATATAATACCCATGTAGTGTAGGGTTTTATATTTGATAATTTTAAATGAAGTTCATGGAAAATTGATGAATTGAATCCATGTGTTGGTATAGGGTTGCATACAGAAAGGATCTATGTATTGTAGTTAACACGAAATCAGAGTTGATTGAATTAAAAACATGAAATGGATATGGGTTGTTGATGAATATAGATAAAGAACATGAAAAATGGGGTTTTGAGGAACTAAAGATTATAATCAGTTCTTGAGTAGTATTCTTGATATTTTGATGATTTATTGGCATTGGAAATTGTCCGTATACATTTATGTAATGTTTAGTAATGTTGGTTAAGATTTGGGTGAAGAATCATGAGGTTTTGAGTAATGAAAATTGGAGAAAATGCAACTGTGTAAGGAAGAAGAAACATCTGCTACTTTTTTTAATCGATTCTTCCTAAGGGCGAATCGATTCGGTTTGCGAGATTTGTAAAAATTTTCCTTTAAAACCTAGAATTTGCGAATAATTAATGGGGGACATTTGGAGCACCTATAAATGATAAATAGAATTATATTGGATGTCAGTAGGCATATTGTGGGGATTAGGTTTACAAATTTTGAGATGAGATGAGGCTAAGGATAATCGGGATCATATCAATTGTTAATGAATGAAGGGGGTTTGTAACGGGTCACGAAGAAATGAGTGAACCTATGACTTAGATTAGTAGAGTATGAGTGCAATAATTACTAAAATAACTTAAGGGGTAATTAAGGCCCTTCGGGTAGGGATTAATACTCGGGAATGTAATAGATAATTATAATCGTATATAGATAATACGTTGAGTATTCGAGAGATTTATAAGTTGAGTGTATACCAATATGAATTATTTTTATAGGTGATGTGAATACCTATATGGACTATATTTATAGGCTGTGTGTATGCCTATTATGTGCTTTATTTTTTATGTGAACATACCTATGTTGCCTACTATTCAGAGGTTTCCGGACAGAGGAAGATCCCACCCTGACGATTACAGTGAGGTCTAGATTTGTGCCCCAGAACATAGTACTTAGGGGCGCTCACTATGTGCGTGTATTAGTGTGACTAGCGTGACATTTGGATATGTTAGGTATGTGCGTAGCAAAGTCTTAGAATCATGTTCGTTGATATTGTATGATGATTTATTTGGGTTCGAGGAGACATACCGAATGAATAGTCCTTGATTGAGTACGAGAGGTATATGGAGTTGATATCAGAGAACGCTGACTCGCATCGCGGTTCTTAGCCCGAGGATGCTTGAGTTATGTATATCGATTGTGTGACATATCTATACAGACATGTTTATTATCCTACTTGTGTGTGAAAGTAATAGCTTTAGATAACATATATCTAAATGTGATGTAATTAAGAGATATTCTACCCAGTGTGTGATGGTAATAAAGTTAGATAACATATATCTAAAAAATTAATTAAGTAGAGTAACTTAATAAAATGGTTTAACGAACATAAGTGAGATGTTAATTATGGTTAATAACAACATATGAGACATGCTAATTATTAGTGTCACAATAGGCGATACGGGAGAAGTTACAGAGATATATAACTGAGGACTTATCGAGTAGCATATTGTATGGGCGATACAGGGGAGCCAAACCCTTTAGTGGTTAGATAGTTATTGATGAGACCTAGTTGAGCTCGGTAGGACAACTAGGCTGGAGACGTTAGGTGTGCACTATAGATGAGAAGTGAGAAACTCAAGAGAGTGTACGCGAACTAACATGTGTAATCAATAACTGATTTTAAATTGTGATAAATACTTACTAAATATTTTCAAAATGTTTTCTTGGGGCTCCGACCCATCTTGCAAAATATTTTAAAAACCTTTTAAGTGTCCTGCCACAGTGATGCCGAGATTAATATTTGTCTCAGGGATGCATAGCTGCAGTACTTGTGGATGTTTGCTGGATTTGGACTAGGCGCTTCAATTTCTTCATTCCTAGAGTAGGATTCATGTTCAATTTTTCAATTTGGTCATGTCGCCTCTTCAACTATTTATTTTATTTAATTTAGCAGGCTTTGTATTCGTGGACTCAGTTTATTTCAGTAGATTTTTAGTCGGAATTTTGTATTGGCAATCGATAGTTTATTCGATATTATCTTATTCAATATTTATATGTGATGCATTTATATTACTAACGCATGGATGGTTTAGTAATTATATTTATTTTTCGCAAGTTGTTATTTAATGGAAGATAAAATTTGGCACTGGTTTATTTAAAACGTATGTAGTTAGTAATTTAAAAAGTTTTCGACAGTGATGCTAAGAATGAACCAGATGAGATTCCTATTTTATTTTTATGAAGGACTGATCAACCGGTATTTAAATAGGCAGGGTGTCACATTCCGATAAAGAAATGAGTTGGAATAAATTAAGCGTAGTGGTGTTAAGGTGGAATTGGGTGTGTTGAAAAAAGTGAGAAATTCTAAGTATGAATAAAGTAAGTCTTTACAAGATTAAGGTAAATTAATTTGGATGAGTAAGATTTTTAGAAATTAAATGGCTAAAGCATTCAAATATGTATTTTTCAAAGGTATATCTATATATGTAGATACATATATATTTTCACATGAATATGACTGTAGCATGTGAGTATTCTTTTATGCCGTTCGTTTCTCTACTGCTTGTATATTTCCATTGGGCATAGGCTTACAGCCTCGCTTTGTTATGACATCTTGAGTGCGGAATCGTATTTTGAGGGCGTTATACAGGTAAGTGTACTTTATTTGTTTATGTTAATAGCTTTATTTACTTGGACTCGGGGGTGCTCCCTATGGGTTCCTCACGTAGTTTATCTTGAAGCTGTAATCTCATGCTAAATGAGTGACATGTTAAATAAAATAAAACTTTATTAGAAACATTATATAGGTTATTTCATTACACCTCACACATAACGCTCGGGCCGGAGCGAGTTGACTCACGGGTAACCCAAAATTCCGGGTAGGGGTGTTACATATACATGCATGGACAGGATCTTGTAGTAATATATTTATATGTGAATGACATTATATTGAAATGAGTATCTTAGAGAACGAATGTGATAAGTCAAATGCAATATCATTTTCATTCAATCATATCATTTTAATGGCTAAGTACACTTTAATAAAGTATTCTTCTATTGTATTATTCCCCGGTATTCGAGGGTCAATCAAACTTGTTTGTCATAACGCCTTATTTAGGGCACACCAACCATAACCCAACTGGGAGGTCAGTCAGTAAAGATGCCCTTTAAGTCGAATCTTATTTCCAATATTCAATATCATTTTCATTACTCATTTTAATCGGTATGTCTATATAGAAAAATATAAACATATCACAATGAATTAATCATTGGTATCTGATGAATTTAAGAATAAAAGCAGTTCACAAAATATATATAGTTTGCATAATATCATATAATTGAAATGCAGAGGAATGTCATATAGTACTCACCTAAAATAGAGGTTCGAAATTACAAAAATAGAGTCTTGGATCACTCGTTTATCTTAAGATGAAACTTCTTCTTAAATTTTCCCACACTTTTTTCTCACTATTTCTCAAGGAATTACTATGAGTTCAAATGATCCTAAAGTCCCTATTTATAGTTTTCCAAAGATATTACAGTGTTAACACGTGTCTAGGTGATCAAGATTTTATTTTGGTGAGTCAACGTCGAGGTGTTGCATAACAGATGGGTATTGCAGTCTTATTTCACCAAACGACGACATGTGTGTTAGCTTTCTCTATATGGACGAAATGTTTAAGGGGGTGTTTGCAAAATAAAGTAGGAGGTTGAAAGTTATGAAGGGTATAAGGGTCAATTTACACATAAAGGGTATTTTAGTAATTTCACACTATATATTTTCAATATTTCTTAAAGCTCCTTGAAAATATTTTATGTACAAAAAGTTCCTTTCATTTTTCATTTTGGTCCCTAAAACATTCTTAATTAAAATCAAGTCTCTAAAGTATGATTAAATTACATTTTCTACCCCCCGAAACTTATCATTTGGCTTAGGATATGCCATAAGACTTGGATTTAACCCCATTTATAGTTGATTCTTTATATTTAGAAACAAATATTATCATTTTAAGAACCCAAAATATCACATATGTAATAATATAATATTATTAGTTCGTAAGTTAGAAGCAATTGTAAAAACAAATTATATATGAGCATTTAAAAGTGGGGCCATTACAGAGAAACTTAAGAAAGATTAGAATATGACCCTCTAGACAAAAAACTTCTTTTACTCATTTCTTTTCTTTCTTTCCTTTAAAATTTTTCTAGCATAGTTTGATGTTTCTTCTTTAAATTAGTTTTAAAGTAGACTTGTTGTAATTCTTTTTTATATCAATGAAAAAAATCGTTTGCATTTACATTTAAACTGTCTTTATGCTTCTTAGTGTAACTTGTTTCACATTCCTTATTATAAATTTCTTTATTTGTTTTCACCTTAAATAATTTTAGTGTTAAACCATTTCATTTCATTTTCTTGAATACCTCGAACTTCCATTTCATTTGTATTTCTTTTCCAAGGACTTCCTTCGTCTTTATTTATTTATTTAAACTTATTTGGCAGTTACTAAAATGTCTTCTTAGTTAAACCATTGAACGTTATACAATCACCTGATTATCGTAGGCTAAGATAATCAACTAGTTAGTAAGACCATAATTTTGCTTGTCACACTCGCACACACTAAAACAAACATAGACACCAATCGAACCAACAAAAGCAATGGTATCTTTCAACCTATTCTTGTCCTTATGGCTATATATAAAGTCTTTATCAAAATGTAGATTTATAATGATACCATCATATCCATATATTTTCATAAGGAGTTATGCCATGGGATATGATATCTCATTCACATATAAGTAGAAGTAGTGCCTCAAAATGGACTTGTGAAATATTTCGAGTACGAAATCAACTTGGCTTACCAGAAAATTTTAGATCCTAGAATTTTCAGTAGATAAAAAGAGACATTATATGAAGAACATGAGCCCTCACTAGAATGTCCCCAACCATCATAGTGTTCAATGATTATTTATTGGCGACTTTCCTTGCCTCAAAAATATAATCCTTAAAGTATTGTTAGGGTTTAACATCATTTCATGGTTAATGCAAATATGTTGATGCTACAACACATTAAATATAGATGATAATATAAAGAATTGAGACATATAGTGAGCCGTATTCCATTTCTATTAGGATATGCAATCCTCATCAAATGTCCCCACACCATATTTGTTAGGGCAAAGTTGCGTGACCACAAACTTATAATTAGGTTAATTTATTTTTTATATCATAATGGCAACGAGATTATTGAAAAAACTTCCCATTTTGTTTGCATGGGAACCACATTACTCAAATATTAAATAAGGGGGGATAGTTTTTTATTAAATTTAAAATTTGGTTCCCTCACTCCAATGTTTTCCCGTCACCAACCTATTTTAAGTAAATAATATATCTTATAGGGAGCTCATATTATTTTCCTTATATTAAATATGAGAATATATATTAATTACATTATTCATGCAATAAAAACCTTCCTAAATAAATTTAAATATCTACAAAAGTTGATCCTATAGATAATAATAACAATGATTCCACTACAGATGACAATATTAGACACATTAACCATTATTCACTTTTATATAAAATAAATAATAAAATTTTAATGAATATCTTCATTGGTTACTCACACTCACTATTTATTTACAAAAATAGTGAGTGTGGATAATGGTTAATGTGGGGTTTAAATAAATATAATCCCCTCACATATTTAGTATTATAAAGGTTGTGGGCTTAATTGTAAAAATTATTCATTTCCAATCAAATTTACTAGGAAAAAATTTTCTCGTATAAATATTTGTAAAATATGACCACGGTGTGTGATACCGATTTAAATTAATTCGCAAGTTTCCCATTAAAACTTACTTAATTAGAGTCTGTTTTTAAACCAAATTAGTTAAGCCCCTAAACATGCAACTGCATGTGAGCGTGTGTCAAACCATAAATAAATAAAGCATGCGACACAAATTTTAGGAAAAATTCCCGAAGGGAAAAACCATTTATTTCTTAGAACGCTGAAACGTTTACATGAACATTGACTTACATACCATCTTCCTTTCTCCCACAAGCGTAACGCACGGTGTCTTCGTCAAACCTCCAAAGTAACGACTAGAAATAAATCAGCAGTGGTTGACACGCAGCTATACCACAAGGACGCGCAATCCAGACACGAAGTCTTCACGGTGTAGGTTATCCTCCCCATAAGAGTAACTTCATAGAGACTCCCTCCACAATAGCACGTTCCGGTTGTAGAGTTCTCCCCACAAAGAATGATCAAAATAAAAGTGTGTTCTTAAACACCAAAACAATTCACCAAAGTATATGGGATTTTTGTGAATTGAAAACAAAAGGGATAAAAACCCTAAAGGAATAAGTCAAAAAGAATTCTGCAGATTCGCAGTTTTCTGTCTTTCAAAATGCTAGGAGTTCTTGATGAAAATGAAACCTTTTAATGAGTATTTACAAAAAATTGCGTCGCCTCGATCGTTCAAATGGAAAGGGGATCTCGCTCAAACGAAGTACACGTGTCGTTTGAACAACATCGCGCGACATCTCCATGTTGCTCGAATGAGATGAGATCTCGCTTGAACGACCTGGGCGTCAAAATCGAGGAACGCTACAGGACTTAGAAAAATTACACTTTCTCAAATTTTGACGAAAAAAGCCTGCTCCAAAACTTAAAAAATATTTTGATAAAAATATCCCAAAGCTCTAACTGCAAATTTAAGGTATTTAAAACATAACCTTACCAAAGTAAACTTTGTGGAGGATTTTTTATGAAGAACCTTGATATATTCGGATCCGTCTTGAGTTAGATTTCTCTTGAACTTCTTCGACGGTTGTAACGGTATACGACATAATTAATTGTGACGGACATTTTTCATTATTAATTGTGACGGACATTTATAAAAATATGTCCTTACAAATCTCCCCCTATGTCTATGCCGGTACATACATAAAAAAATATCTGAATTATCAAATATCCAAATGCCTATACAAATCCACCCTCCCATAAATATCAAAACTGAAAAGGTACAAATTTGCAAGTTCTCAAATTGTTTTTCAAAAATATTCATCAAATCTCAAAGCTTTTGTAACACCCCGCCTAATTAAATACCGGGTGATCAGTCCTTTATTAAATTAACATCAAGGTGAACGGTTGGTTCATTCTCATCATCACTGTCGTAAAATAATATTTCCAATTTGAA
This sequence comes from Sambucus nigra, assembly GCA_949130495.1. Lineage (NCBI taxonomy): Eukaryota > Viridiplantae > Streptophyta > Magnoliopsida > Dipsacales > Adoxaceae > Sambucus > Sambucus nigra. Next base: position 154,940,606 of record OX422220.1, read on the forward strand.
CACCCTAAATAATTAAGCTAAGTGTCAAAACCATTTAAAACCTCATTTTTCTTTTATTAAATACCAATAAAAAACTTTTTAACACCCAACAGTTAAAAATTACATAAATACTAAGGAAGGCAATTTACACACAAGAACTAAACCATCTATATAATCCAAACCAAGTTTATGAACCATAAATGAAATCATCCGGACAAGAGTTAACGCCCAAGGAGTATTGAATACCGAAAATATAAATGAACACAAATCTTTCACAAGATCTAAACGGAATAGGAAATCGGGCGACACATGCCCTAACTATGAAGATTAAAGTAGGAACTGATTCAATAATGAAGTCGTCTAAAGTAAGGGCCTGCAACTCCACATAAGCTGCAGCATGACCAATCCAAAGATCCTAAGCATGACGCCCCTTGTGGCTGCGCACTTGTAATACATACATATATATACAAGAGAGAAAGAAATGACAGAAAGTGGGTCAGAGCCCGATTGTAAAACAGTTTAGCAAGTATTTAAAATGCTTACCGGTTAATATCACAACCATGTTAGTATGCGACACTTTCTTGAGAATCATCACCTCTCATCTAGTGTGCACTCCTACCGTACCTCTAGGACATCCTAGTTATAGTTCCCTTGCTAACTAGATTATTCACATGTATCCATTCTTTATAGCCCAAATTATTCCCACGTATTAACCTTATAATACATATAATGATGTTATAAACATATATATATATATATACACTATACTTCACCCCGAGACACAGCTGCAGTGCTGCATTACTCTGATATCATGTCCCAATACATTACGTCGCTGTATAGGGGACTATAAGTTCGATAAAGATTCCTCGAACCACAAATATCAACATAAAAATTATTGGGGAACATAGTTCTCATACCCACGGGTCACGCACATACCTATGTTCCCATAGTCAGCGGACTTATCAACTTACCGATAAGTCCCGTCATAGTCTTATCTTCTCGAGCGACAAATCAAAAATCTCACGGATTCATCAGGATATGACTTCCCTCACGCGCAAACCTCCCATTGATAGCAAGTAAGTTAGGTATGTCATACACAGATACATAATATATTCACAATCACAAAGTCATACATATAAATATTCATATTTTCCAAATAAGGTTCGCCCACGACCCATAATTGTTATTATCCATTCTCAACACAAATTTTACTCAATTATTTCTCTTAACGGATTCGTCTCTTTTATTCTCATTTATTATTTACTTCGTTCTTACTTCTCATCTCTTGAAGTATTATTTCTCACTAAGTACAAATTTCAGTAGGTATACCCTCACTTACCTTCTAGTCTAAATCTTTCATGAGTCTCAATCTTTTAGTAAACGTACGCACAATTTCTAATGTATGAATAACTCCCCTTTAACCCAAAATTTCACCTCATATTAATTTCACTCAACGAAGTCTACTTAGACCCTACTAGTCCTTTTCATAACCCATTGTATTCCATAAATAATAATCAATGGTTCCTACGTATCTTAACCGGATTAAACAAAAAGGAGAAAAATATGCAATTTTCCAGGAGGGGTCGATCGATCGAGTAAAGGGGGTCGATCGATCAATCAAGCAGTTCTTGCCCAGTTTTCTGCAATATTCAGCCTACGGGTTCAACCATTTTAACCCCTCCAAACCTCTATAATTTCATCCCAAACTCCCATCAAAGTAATCCAAGTGTATAAGCAATGTACATAAACAAGTTCTAACATAACGACATCAATAAATCCTCAACGAATCAATCAAAAAGGGGTTTAAGCTCAAATCTCCTTATAAAACCAAATTTTTGCATGAATAATCACCAACCTCTATTTTAATCAAGATTTTCTTCCCAAATATCATAATAAATTCATGGGTAATCCTCTACATATGATCAAGATTTTAGACTACATGGGTTCTCCCTACAACACATATAAATTCTCTTCCAAAATATATAATTTTTCCATTAAAACATATGATTTTCATTCCTACAATAACATGGAAGGTATATTAACTTGGAATTTAGCAAGATAGATACTTGCCTCGGATTCAAGGGTATGATTTGTTGATGAAAAAAATATGGTTGCGTTCCTCATCGTGCGATCTACATTTTGGTGGTGATGGCGATGAAATCGGGTGAGTTTTAGGCCTTGGATTGCTTGAAGACTCTTCACATTCTTCTCAAATCTCTTCACCTTCTTCTCTAATCACTTCACCTTCTTCTCTAATGGCTGGCTTAGGCTTTGTGTTTTTTTAACCCCAAGAGACAACTCTAAATGGCTAATAAATACAAGAAAATTCGTGGGTTTAATTACCCAAAAATACGAAATGTCTAAAATACCCTCTCGGGGTGTTAATTAGGCCTAAAAACACCCCGAGACCCAAACTAAACCCTCGGGTACACTTTTCTGACTATCTCGACCCTGTCAAACACTTTGGCGCACTGAAAATGACTATACGGATGACTTATAATTCATTCACTTTAATAATAATATTAATTTAGTCCTGACACGACACATACGCATCCCGAATTAAATTTCCATAATTGCCATTTTATTCACTCGTGACAATTTTAATAAAATCAATCTCATATATTACTCTTCTCATCCAGTAATATTCAACAAATTCTCAATAATTACTAACTCTCGTCACGCTAGTAAATATTTAAAATAAAATGCCGAATTAATGTTAAATTAATATCTCAATTAAATTCAATAAATCCCCAAAATTTTAAAAGCCATAAAAATACGGGGTATTACATACTTCCCCCCTAATAACGGAATTTTGCCCCGAAATTTGAAAAAATAAAGCGTTACTGGTAAGGACAACTCCGGGTATTAATCTCACATCTCATGTAATTTCCGTCGTACCACCCATACTGTACATTACCGAATACCCCCACTAATGTGATACTCCAAGCCTTACCATTTCGTTTAAATTATCTTGCGTTAAACTTTACCTAAGTCATCAAATAACTAAATCTGGAAGTCACAACTTCTACTTTCATTAACCTCAAGAATACTTATTGTGTCACAAATATGGAAAATACTACAATCCAACCATCCAGGGCACCCATACACCTAATGTGTGTACATTCCATCATACGGTCTAAATGAGTGTGATTCCTCGTAAGGTTACCCTTAATTAACTGACTACTTAGTCTATAGTCCGTATTTCTATGATTTCCACATTCTCATTTGGCGATTCCATTTGCCTCAAATCATGCTACAACTCATAACTCTTTGATTAATATAAATATATACATATAATGGCAAAGGTTATAAACTCATATTCTAAAGACCTAACTTACTTCGACTCCCAACGTTCTTTAGTTTCATACGTGGGGTGTCTCGCAGAGCGAAATCCAAATAAGGAACCCCCCCCGATACACTATTACCTAAAATAGTTGGTCATCAAAATTCCTTAGGTCCTTTGTCTATAGTATATAACATCCCAACAGGTTTTATCTATTTATATAAATGTCTACTTATTCACTCTCGTAACAAAGACAATTCGCTGGCTATAACGATCAATCTTAGTCTCATATACAACAAGTCAATCCATGCCGATAATCACATCTTACTCGGATATGTCTATAACAAGTAAATCCCCGATAAAACTAAACTCACGTTATGATATATAAAAATAATAATAGGCGTCCCACTACCCATCGGTGAGTCTACATAAATAATAGTGCCAATGGCCAAGTTTAGTAACCCTATAGTACATGCAATTCTAATAGCTACAAATGAATGTGAGGTCCTAATGACAATCATTATGCGCCCCATAATTCCATAGATAGAAAATGTACCCTCATTCGCAGGCGGTGGTTATTGACTCCCACTATTTTAACTTTGCTCCGATGAGTTAAGAAAAAATTTTACCCCAAATTTTCAGTTCTAGTTAACCACCCTCCACTATATGTCCAAGCCTTTGAATATATTTCCTTCGTTAGGTAACACACCCAATTCTCGTATTTCTAGAACTTCTACTGATGACTCTCCTCAATTTTCCATTTGACCCTCTCCCAAGCGCACCACGTTGGGTGAGTCTAATTTGGCATCACCTTCGACTATAGCAGCACTTGAAATTTGTAGGCTACGTCCTAACCGTCTTTACAGTCCTGGACTCTCGTGCCATAATAGGGGTGACCTCGACTACGGTCATCATCCTCGAACATACTTCATAACCTCCTAAGTACGACCTCCGCTATTCGCCCAATGGCCCTCATCTGCCATACTTCTTGTACGAACACGCCTGAACGCAAATAATATTCACTAATATATACGTTATAGCGAGAGAACGGAATCTTACCAATGAAATAAACAATCCTAAACATAGGGATCTATATCAAAGAAAGCTACGCTGGAAGCATAATAAGCCGCACAGATCCTAAAGGACACTAGAACTGGATGCTCTGATACCACCTGTAACACCTCGCCTAATTAAATACCGGGTGATTAGTCCTTTATTAAATTAACGTCAAGATGAACGGTTGGTTCATTCTCAGAATCACTGTCGTAAAATAATATTTCCAATTTGAACACCCTAAATAATTAATCTAAGTGTCAAAACCATTTAAAACCTCATTTTTCCTTTATTAAATACCAATAAAAAACTTTTTAATACCCAACAGTTAAGAATTACATAAATACTAAGGATGGAAATTTACACACAAGAATTAAACCATCTATATAATCCAAAACAAGTTTAAGAACCATAAATGAAATCATCCGGACAAGAGTTAACTCTCAAGGAGTATTGAATACCGAAAATATATATGAACATAAATCTTTGATAAGATCTAAACGGAATAGGAAATCGGGCGACACATGCCCTAACTATGAAGATCTAAAGTAGGCACTGATTCAATGACGAAGTCGTCTAAAGCAAGGGCATGCAACACCACATAAGCTGCAGTACGTCCAATCCAAAGAACCTAAGCATGACACCCATGTGGCTGGGCACCTGTAATACATATATATATATATATATATATATATATATATATACACACACAAGAGAGAAAGAAATGACAGAAAATGGGACAGAGCTTGAGTGTAAAACAATTTAAAATAGTTTAGAAAGTATTTAAAATGCTTACCGGTTAATATCACAACCATGTTAGTATGCGACACTCTCTTGAGAATCATCACCTCTCATCTAGTGTGCACTCCTACCGTACCTCTACGACATCCTAGTTATAGTTTCCACGCTAACTAGATTATTCACATGTATCCATTCTTTATAGCCCAAATTATTCCCACGAATTAACCTTATAATACATATAATAATGTTATAAACATATATATATATATATATATATATCCATTTAGATTCAACATGGATAAGTCCCTTATTAATTCAATTCAACTAAGTGTTTTCATACATAACTATCTTACATTTCTACTTTATCCACATAGTATATATATATATATATACTATACTGCACCCCGAGACACACCTGTGGTGATGCATTACTCTGCTATCATGTCCCAATACATTACGTCGCTATATAGGGGACTATAGGTTCGATAAAGATTCCTCCAACCACAAATATCAACACAAAAATTATTGGGGAACATAGTTCTCATACCCACGGGTCACGCACATACCTACGTTCCCATAGTCAGCGGACTTATCAACTTACCGATAAGTCCTTCATAGTCTTATGTTCTCGAGCGACAAATCAAAAATCTCATGGATTCATCGGGATATGACTGCCCTCACGCGCAAACCTCCCATTGATAGCAAGTAAGTTAGGTATGTCATACACAGATACATAATATACTCACAATCACAAAGTCATACATATAAATATTCATATTTTCCAAATTAGGTTCGCCCACGACCCATAATTGTTATTATCCATTCTCAACACAAATTTTACTCAATTATTTCTCTTAACGGATTCGTCTCTTTTATTCTCATTTATTATTTACTTCGTTCTTACTTCTCATCTCTTGAAGTATTCTTTCTCACTAAGTATAAATTTCAGTAGGTATACCCTCACTTACCTTCTAGTCTAAATCTTTCATGAGTCTCAATCTTTTAATAAACGTACGCATAATTTCTAATGTATGAATAACTCTCCGTTAACCCAAAATTTCACCTCATATTAATTTCACTCAACGAAGTCTACTTAGACCCTACTAGTCCTTTTCATAACCCATTATATTCCATAAATAATAGTCAAGGGTTCGTACGTATCTTAACCGGATTAAACAAAAAGGAGAAAAATATGCAGTTTTCCAGGAGGGGTGGATCGATCGGGTAAAGGGGGTCGATCGATCGATCAAGCAGTTTTTGCCCAGTTTTCTGCAATATTCAGCCTACGGGTTCAACCATTTTAACCCCTCCAAACCTCTATAATTTCATCCCGAACTCCCATTAAAGTAATCCAAGTGTATAAGCAATGTACATAAACAAGTTCTAACGTAACAACATCAATAAATCTTCAACGAATCAATCAAAAAGGGGTTTAATCTCAAATCTCTTTATAAAACCAAATTTTTGCATGAATAATCACCACCCTCTATTTTAATCAAGATTTTCTTCCCAAATATCATAATAAATTCATAGGTAATCCTCTACATATGATCAAGATTTTAGACTACATGGGTTCTCCCTACAACACATATAAATTCTCTTCCAAAATATATAATTTTTCCATTAAACATATGATTTTCATTCCTAGACTAACATGGAAGGTATATTAACTTGGAAATTAGCAAGATAGAAACTTGCCCCGGATTCAAGGGTATGATTTTTTTATCAAAAAAATATGGTTGCGTTCCTCATCGTGCGATCTATGTTTTGGTGGTGCTGGCGATGAAATCGGGTGAGTTCTAGGCCTTGGATTGCTTGAAGACTCTTCACCTTCTCAAATCTCTTCACCTTCTTCTCTAATCACTTCACCTTCTTCTCTAATGGATGTCTTAAGGTTTGTGTTTGTTAACCCCAAGAGACAACTCTAAATGGCTAATAAATACTAAGAAAATTCGTGGGTTTAATTAGCCAAAAATACGAAATGTCTAAAATACCCTCCCGGGGTGTCAATTAGGCCTGAAAACACCCCGAGACCCAAACTAAATCCCTAGGTACACTTTTCTGACTATCTCGACACTTCCGGACACTTTGGCGCACTCAAAACGAATATACGGATGACTTATAATTTATTCACTTTAATAATAATAATTTTGTCCTGACACGACACAGGCGCGTCCTAAATTAAATTTCCATAATTGTCATTTTATTCACTCGTGACAATTTTAATAAAATCAATCTCATATATTACTCTTCTCATCCTGTAATATTCAACAAATTCTCAATAATTACTAACTCTTGTCACGCTAGTAAATATTTAAAATAAAATGTCGGATTAATATTAAATTAATATCTCAATTAAATTCAATAAATTCCCAAATTTTAAATGCCATAAAAATACGATGTATTACAGCTTTTCTCATCAGGGTGTGCAACATAATGATCTTCAATCTTTGTACCTACACACATGAGATAAAGCAAAAACCTTCATGATGTATCGAGTTTGAAATGATATAAGAATAAATCTATAATAAATTAAATCTCCCCCATACTCCAAAAACTCCCCCATAACATGATAAATATTTCTCCCCCATTTTATGATGTCCCTAAATAAACAGATAAGAAGAAACAATCAAAAAAAGGAGTGTCACGATAAAAGTGCATAGAAAATATGAATCAAACTACGCGGATGCAAAGGAGTATCTCAAAAAAATTCACAGACTATTTTTTATTTTTCAAATTTTTCGTACAAAAATAAAATACAAAAAATCACACCGTGGATTTATACTAAAACAACCAAGTCATGGAAATGGAATGTATGGGTGTGAACACATTCGATAGGTAAATAAACTCAATCAGACATATGTGCACAATGAATATGTGTATCCCTAACGAATTAACATCAAAAGTATCCTTAGGTGTTAAAATTATTGAATTTTGATGACATCGTCTTATACAAATCAACAAATCCAAGTCAAAGTGATTTCCACACCAATAACGTCCAAAAATATTAAACCTTTTTTCAAGACTTTCAAGGAATTGCAAACCCATTTTAAATTACATCTAAACTCCCTCATGCATATTTTCTTTTAGAGGTAATCTAAATTCTCAAACATTGGAGAATTGGTGCAAAAACCTAATGGCCCCTTTTTGGCATGAATTTCTTTTTATTGCCTTTAAAAAATTTCGAGCTCTTTGGACCCCGGATAATTAAATTCCTCAATTTTTTAGGCCCGATATAACGGAGACTTAGTATTCGCAAAGGCCAAATGAACCTTCCCCATTTTCAAATAAAGAACACAACCTCACAAACGGCTTCTTACATGCACAACTCTCTTATCATGTTTTATCGCGCTTGGTTCATTTTAAGGATAGGATTGAAGTGAAAACACCTAACCAACATGTGAGAAGACAAGCACAATAATCAAACAAATCCGAGCATGTGTGCAATAAAGGAAATCAGGAGTCAAACATGTAGGAAGTAACACTTAATTACATCTCAATGACTCCAAACATTATAAATCACAAAGATGACATGATATATTGTCTTAAAACACTATCAAATAGTCACATGAAAAAATGGAATAATGTTGTGACTCGGTCATCCTAAGTGTCCATCTATAAACGGTGTAAACAAAATACAAAACTCTTTTTGGATTTTTCAAAAAATTTATCAAAATAAAATCTTTTTGTATTTTTCAATTTTTTGCAAAAAATGGAAAATGTAGAGAAATGATACATACTAGCAATAGGCGAATAATGTCATCATGGAAAACATCCTATGCTAGTAAACAAGTCTTAACCTCAATCGTTAGTATGTATGAACAACCTCCATCAAATTTTGTGAAGTTTTGACCAAAAACTTAACTCGCTCTCCTAAATGTGCAAACTCTCTCATGTAGTCTCCAGGAGCATGTAAAGTATCATGAGTGGGGCATGTGTAGCAGAAAAATGTGTAGTCGCAAAACGTGACACATAACCCAACTTAAAACAGAATTCACTAAGGTGTCCTCTCCTCTTACAATGGGAACAAACATAAATAGGCCTAGGAAAACCTCTCTCAATAACTCGAGGACATGCTCTCCTAACGGGAAACGGACGCCTAGTTGGGTTAATTTTCGGGACATGTGAATCTATCACTAAAGTGGGAATCGGCTCGGGTGCGACAAAATAAGTTGAATCACCGTCATGACCTTTTCCTAGCCCGTTAACTCTACCCTTATTGGGATTAATAACTACCTTTTAAACCTTCTTAGGTGCATTCTCAAAATTGACTCTGACCTGCCTAGAATTTTTTAGATCACTCTCGAGTTAGGATACACGTGTCGTCGGACTAGACATCGTGTTGGTCAAATCACATTTTTTCCTTTCTTAAAACGTCCTTCTCTCTCTCCAAATCTTACACTCGATGACCTAAATCCCTATTATACTTCTTTGTTTTTAAGGTCTCGGTGTACAAATCTCTAAATGCTTTTTGGATCTCACTTTCATCTCCACTTTCACTCTCGCTTTCACCCTCACTCGAAACACTCAAATCATCCTCCTCGGGGGTCTCACAAGAACTAGTCCCCTCACCTCTATCCAAACTAGGTGTGCTAACCCGACTAGATACAAACGTGACACACATATCGTGCTCTTTTTCACCACCCGAATCAAAAACCTCTATGTCGCTATCACTAAGTGTGGCAGGCATAGCCACTCTTTTTCCCTCTTTCCTAAGTCTAGTTGCACACTCATGCGCCTTATGCCCTTTACCCCGATAATCAAAACACGTCAAACATTCAAAATTTTCCTCACTCTCGTTTTCTTTTTCTCTCCCCTTCTCTTTCTCACCGATTTCTTTGGCCTCTTTATTTTTCTCAACAAATCTCTTATTGGAAGAATTATTTTTGTTAATCTTGAGAAATTTTTTAAAAAAAAATCGCAAACAAGGCCATATCTTTAAAATAAAAATCTTCCTCTGAATCGAACTCACAAACTTTTTCTTTTTCTTAAAATGAGTCTTTAAAGAAACGCCTTTTATCCTTAGTCTTAATTTAATATTTCAGGGAAACATGTCAATCTTATAGGTTTGAAGATCTCCTACAAGTTCTTCCAACTTAAGTGATTTCAAATTTCCCAAAGAGTTCAAAATAGTGACTTTAGGAATAAAGCATTTTGGGAGAGATCTCAAAATCTTTTTAACAACACGTGTGTTATCAATCACCTCACCCAAATTAAAGTCGGTGTTTACAATATTCGATAAACGTACATAAAAAGCATCAAAGCATTCAGACTCAAACATTGTGATAGTCTCAAATAGGGTGGACAAATTTTATAATTTTGATTCTTTAACCCCGTCCGTACCCTCTTATGTCAATTTCAAAACATCCCATGCCTCTTTAGACGTGGTGCACGTCATAATTCGACAAAACACGTCAGGAGTGACGACTCCAGAAATAGCACTCAAACTACATGAATTAAAATTAGACATTTTAAAATCATCTTCAGTCCAGACCGACGCGGGTTTTAAAGAGGTGATATTTTCAACGGTGACAGTGGGAGGAGTCCATCCATTTTTGCAAAGTAACCAAATATGCTCATCAATGGCTTTTAAACTAGATTTCATGCGAACTTTCCAATAGGCACAATTTTTCCCATAAAAAATAGGCACCTTATTAAATGAATGTCCCATTGGAAAAATTGCAATTTTTCACAAAACTGATTTTAAAAAAAAATTAATATCACACGATTTTGCGGAAAATAGGAATACACGATAAATTAGCGCAACCCGCTCTTATACCAATTTGTAAAAAATGACAACGGTGTGTGACACCGATTTAAATTAATTCACAAGTTTCCAATTAAAACTTACTTAATTAGAGTCTATTTTTAAACAAAATTAATTCAGACCCTAAACATCCAGGTGCGTGTGTGCGTGTGTCAAACAATAAAAAAATAAAGCATGCGACACAAATTTCAGGAAAAATACCCGAAGGGCAAAAACTTTTATTTCTTAGAACTATGAAAATTTTACCAGACCATTGACTTACATACCATCTTGCTTTTGCCCACAAGCATAATGTATGGTGTCTTCGTCAAACCTCCAAAGTAACGGCTAGAAATAAATCAGCAGTGGTTCGCACGCAGCTATACCACAAGGACGCGCAGTCCAGACACGAAGTCTTCACTGTGTAGGTTATTCTCCCCACATGAGTAACTTCATAGATACTCCCTCCACAATAGCACACAGCTCTCCGGTTGTAGAGTTCTCCCCACAAAGAATGATAAAAAAAAAGTATGTTCTTGAACACCAAAACAATTCACCAAAGCATATGGGAGTTTTGTGAATTGAAAACAAAAGTGATAAAATCCCTAACGGAAGAAGTCAAAAAGAATTCTGTAGATTCGCAGTTTTTTGTCTTTCAAAACTCTAGGACTTCTTGATGAAAATGAAACCATTTAATGAGTATTTACAGAAATCGCGCCGCCTTGGTCGTTCGAACGAAAAGGGGATCTCTCTCAAACAAAGTACACGTGTCATTTGAACGACATCGCGTGACATCTCCATGTCGCTCGAACGAGATGAGATCTTTCTTGAACGACCTGGGCATCAAAATCGAGGAACGCTACAAGACTTAGAAAAATTACTCATTCTCAAATTTTGATGAAAAAATTCCGCTCCAACACTTAGAAAATATTTTGATAAAAATATCCCAAAGCTCCAAGTGCAAGGTTAAAGTATTTAAAGCATAACCTTACCAAAGTAAACTTTGCGGAGGCTTTTTGATGAAGAACCTTGATATATTCGGATCCATCTTGATGTAGATTTTTCTTGAACTTCTTCTACGATTGTAACGGTATACGACATAATTAATTGTGATGGACATTTATCATAATTAATTATGACGGGCATTTATAAAAATATGTCCTTACAATTTATGTTTCAAATTTATTTATTTTAATACAAAAAATTATTTCGTTAATTAAAATATTTTCAAGAATTAACTTTGACTAAATCAATTCTTTGTAAAATAAAAATGTAGACTAACAAATTTGTTGCATGCAGGTCTATTTAAATATAAACTAATTCCACAATATACTTTCAAATGGGGTGTGATGATATGAGAAATCACCCATAAGTCGTTCTCATATCAGCTACTCAAGTAAAGAATAGAAATAAAACAAGTAAAGATACATGAACACAAAATATAGAGTGGTTCGTATATGAAAGAGCATACGTCCACTTTGGTGCCTCCCTCTCATTATATTCATATCGTTGATGTATAAGTTTATAATGCTACAATGGGCATACAAAATAGATGAGATAGAAGAATACATGACTGTAGTGGTTCTGGGAGTGCCGGAGATATGACTATGATGTAGGTGAGTAGCCCCCAAGCTATATGTTGAGATTCTGTAGAGAGAATTTGGCAAGGCTTCTTCAGGTACTATAGAATTTGACCCGATGATCAGGAATAGAAGTCAACTATCCCTGTATCCCGAGGTATAGACCCCTATTGATATGAGGTATGTGAGCCGTGTCACTTTCCCTGAGCACGTGACATATAAATTTAGAGTAGCTGTGAATACGGGGGATACGGCTTTTAAGGTAGGCATATTGAGTGCCATATACTGTTAGTGAGGTTAAAGCTTTGGGTGCCGCACCGTGCTGAATATGGGTGCACCCCGTATTAAGAAGGATTGCACCCTTTGCTGAGTTAGGTCACGACCTTTAATCTTGTGCTTGCCTGAGTAATTGTCCGTAACAGGCTACTATATTTTCCATATCAATAAGCCCCTAAGTCGTAGTGCCAAAAGGTTGCGATTGGGGTTGCGGTTGAGTAGTCTAGTCCTCTCAAGGTACCGCGGTACTTTCAAGGTGATGCTTCATCTTCCCGCACCCTCTTATATAAATTTTTTCGTTCATGGACTTCATTACTTTTTCCAAACCTCTGAGAGCATATCAATAGCCAAACTCTGTTCGTTCCTTTTCTTGATCTTTTCGGTGACTTTTCAAGGTTGCGTGTGGTGGTTCTGAGGTGGTTTGAGGTTGAGCATCGTTGGTTTCTCCATTTCCAATTAATTTTCCAATCGATAATCTCTTTAATGTATTTTTCAGTTCATAATTCATCATCTGAACTTCTAAATTTCTGCATTTATGAATCTCCGGATCTTCAATCATGTCTGTTGCTTTCTGAACTCATATTAGATTTTTTTGGATTATATTTTCCACGTCTATTTCTGAGAAAAAAACCCAACTTCTTGATAAAAACTTAGAGTTTTGATTGAATAATCTGCCAATTTCCAAGAATTGAACACATTCGAATGATAAATAATTGTAATTATTGCCAAATTTTTCTTTGAATCAATCTTCATATGATGAAATGAACCCTTAATCTTCTATTTCTTGGATCATATGGCATGTATTTGTGTTGAATCGCATTGAAATCATATAATTGTTCTTGATGTTCTTAAATAAACCCTTCACATTATGGGTATTCAATCTTTGAATGAATCAACATTAGATACTAAACTATTTGAGTGAGTGGTCGCGGCATGATAAAATACCCCTTTAGTAGTTTAGGGCTTCCCTTAGTCCATGCAACATTCCAATATTGGTTTAATACCTAGTTGCAGCCTGTGGCAAGTGATAGCTGCGGCTTGTAGCCTCTTTATGATGGGGTAATACCTTAAGCTCTTATATTTAGACTCCGCGACATTTTATCCCATAGTTTGACGACTATGGCCTCTTGAAACTAGTTTGATAATATTCTCCTTAGGTTCTTAGATTAGAGTCAGCAGTGTTTTAGCCCAGAGTAACTATGGCATGTAAGAAAATAATACCTTCCATCAAATCAATATGGCGTGGCGACAATTATCTATTAGGGCCTTAGAACCCAACATTTGGTGTACTTATCCCATTTGGCCTGATATTTCTTGCTTGTCCTCAACTTGACATATCATTACACCTACCACGGCCTCTAAGAGACATGCGTTACCTAACTGTGGATTGTGCTTTTTCAGGTACTACTACAGCCCTATGAACTTTGACCCCAATGAATTTTTGAGAATCTTTTGGGAAAAACATTTTGGAGCCTCTCCTCCTGAACTTCCTTTAGTGCCTCCTTTGAAGTCAATAGGGCCTTTCTAACTGAAGGATTGCCCCAACTATATAGTACTAGACTCAGACTTAGATTCTTTGATTACGGAGGAAGAGAACAATTCTAGTAACCAACGCATGGACATAAAAGATAACACCGCGATAGGGGGTGCAACTAATGTTAGGGATGAACCAGCTGGCCCATCTGGGAGGGCTGAGAGGCCTCTTGCTCTTAAAATCCGCAACATTATGACCCAAGAATGGTTTGATCAAGTAGCTGAGGTCTTCGAGTTTTCTGAGGGTGTGATGTGCTCAGCACCTACCGTGGAACAAAGGCCATGCACGACACTTTCTGACGATAGGGTCTGATTCCCCCTACCCTCTTTTATTTACGATCTGCGGCTGCCCATCCTTGTTTGCATCAGAAGAATTTTTCAAACAATGAGGTTAGCCCCAACCCAATTAGATCCCAATGGCTGGAGGGATATTCTTGCAGCCGTCGTGCTATGGGAGAATCAATTTAAGAGAGATATTACTCTGGAAAAGTTTTTCCACTTCAATCGCCCGAAGGAAAACTCTGTAAAGTTTACTGGGTATTACCACTTCTCCGTTCACGGTAGGGATGAGACCATTTACTCTGGGAGGCCTACCAGTGTAAAAAATGGAAGGGAAAATACTTCTACATATCTGTAGAAGGGTGGGCGATTCACCCTGAGGAGAGTGAGAGGCAGAGATCGTTTAGGATGCCACGACAATGGGGATGTCCCTCCAAGCTAGGTATTTTTTCAATTATAGTTGCATCCCTCATTTATAATTTCCTATTATTCTGCACTTTGCTTCTGTACTAACCTTTGTATTTTTTTCTGCAGTTCTTGACCATTTGCAATTGAGCAAGCGGCAAGAGAAAAGAGTTGCCAAGGCCACGATAATTCCTGCTGAGGAGAAGAAATTCAGCGTACTTGTAACTTTTGCCTATGTAGTTTAAGAAGGCTACTTCCTAAGCAAATCCATACCAAAAGAGATGGATGTAGAGGGTAATAACTATCAACAATTTGTTTCGTGGCAAGTATTTTCAAACCAAATTTAATATTGTTGCATTTCTTCTTTCAGGTGAGGAAGTTGATAGGGAGATCTTGGCTTCCCAACTGGTAGAGATGGATGAGGACGCAACTATCCTCGGAAACACTGATAGGTAGAGGAAGAGGAAGAGGTCTAGGACCAAGGTTCCTATCACAGACGCTTCAGGTGACCAAAATCAGGTTACAAAATGAACTACTCCTACCGTGTCCCAACTCCAAGTTGAGGAGGGTCATCACGAGAGGCCTGAGGGTACCTTTGATGACGATATTAGGGCCAATCTATCCGCGACAGGGATAAGTTCCACGTCTGATGCCCCTATCCATTCCAATTATCCACCACCAATAATTATTGCAATTAACTCCAACTTGGATCCGCCTCAGTGCCGTGCCAGTTTTGGAATTGATGGATGTTCGTACCCATAGCATAGGCAACCCGATCCTGATTCCTCGTGGGACACAACTGCGAGGGTTGTTCGCAGGATAAAGAGGGTCCCAAATGCTGTAGCCCTTGATCGACTCGTGGATGAAGACCAAGATGACTTGGAGGATTATGGTCTCCACAGTCTTTTGAGGGTAAGTGCAAGTACCTTCTCAGTTTTATTTTCAAATTCCATATTTATTAACTTCAAATCTCTTTGTAGACCGTGGATGTCATGATTTCTCAGAAAAGGAAGTACGAAGCCCTATACAAGATAAATGAGGCCACAGATAGAGTTCATTCCACTGATTCTGAGAATGCTAGGGAGGCCTCCTTTGAAGCTGGGAAGAAATCTTCTACCGCGGCACTACAAGCGGCTCAGATCGACTTTAAGGCCGCTGTCAAAGCTAAGGAGGAAGCCGAGGAAAATTTTAATTGGGCCGTAGAGTCCCTTAAGATTTCTCAAAACCAGACTGCAGAAGCTGCTAAGGCCGTGGAGTTTACCAATAGCAAACTTGAACTTCTGCAGAAAAAGTACGAGGAATTGGAAGCCAAGCCTGCCAAGGATGCTGAAGCCCATGCTGCGGTGGTCAAGAAGATGGGAGAGGATCATGATGCAGCCCTTCAATTAGCTATTGACAGCACGGTGGAGTCATTTAAGGGGTCTAGATACTTTTTCCTTATCAGCAATATGGCCTACCTTTGCGACTACCAAGATCTCAGGCATAGGGTTATAAAAAATTTCCCAAACTCTAAAGAGACAATTCTTGCCCTGGGTCTTGGTGATACTGAGGATCAGTAATGCGCAGCTGAGATCAAGGCCGCGACAAGGGAAAAATCCAGGTTGAGGGCAGCGATTGAGGCTGCGGCAACTGATGAAGAGACTGTGACAGCTGCGAAGGGAGAAGAGGGAGATGAAATTGACGATGTTGAATCTTACAGTTGCATCCCTCTTTATCTTTTTATTTCCTCTTTAAATGGCTGCAGCCCTTTGTCTGTAATCTTAACACTAATATTTGTTAATATTTTTGGCTCCTAACTTTATTATCAAGGTTGCAGCCCCTTTTAATGTTGACTATTTTTGCCTCCTTTTCTAGTAGCTTTTCTATTCTTCTGCTTTACTTGCTTCAATACTTGAATGAATGCTTCTTCTGCATATTTTTGGTTGCTTGAACATACAATTGCTTTTTGACAAAAATGCACTTCAATATCCAATATCGAGTATGGGTTTAAGGCTGCGGCATTTAAGCACGGAAGATTTTTCCACACAAGTTGCGGCATGTTCTCTTCACCTTAGCCTTTCTACTTGAATTCTTGTAGATTGTTGCCACATAAATATGTTTGATGGCAGCTGCAGTCTTTTCCTGAACAAGACCGCGACACCTTTGAGTGTTTGAATCCCATCTGCTGTAGCTTTATGATTGTAGCTTTATAATTGGATACTAATCCAAATGTCACATATTTTCTTGAACAGGGCTGCGATAGGTTAAGAATCCTACCTACCTTTATCTGCCACGTCTTCTGAATGAATTCACTTAATGGATGCAGCCATACTGATAAGGGTGAGACACCTTTTTAACCTTTAGGAAATTAAGTCCATACTTCTATAGCTTTGGCATGCTTCTGGATGGCGTCAACATAGCATCCTTTAGTCACTTCGATTGCCTTTCATGACCTTCCTTTAGTCGCTTCAATTGCCTTTCATGGCTTTCCTTTAGTCTCTTTGATTGGGTTATTATTATCCCCCCCCCCCCCCGGGCTAGGTATTATAAAGCTTCCCCAATCTTATATGGATATATATATAAAGCCTTCCCAGGATATAATAGGATTATCCGCAAACAATTAAGTTTTAAATCCTTCAAATATAGGATTATCCATAGACAATCAAGTCTTCGGCCCCTGTGGGTTAATTTCAGGCCTTCTCGGCCTAGGTATTATGAAGCTTCCCTAAGCTAATATAAGATCACCAAGTTAATGATGTTTCATCTCTATCCACCAATTTAATGGTGTTTGCTAAGGGAGTATTATCCCAGGGCTAATGACGTAAATCGAAAGCTATAAACGGGCATTGTAAGCCCCAAGTTCTTATGCTGCATCCCGAAAGCTAAGAATGGGCATTGTAATCCCTTGTGAGTGATGTTGCAGACCAATATAGATAGTTGTTCTTGATAGTTTCTTTTGTCATTTTCAATTGTCACCTGCTTTCGAAGAATCAGGCGCCTTGACGAGTATTGTATGCCCATTTAGATATTCTCATTCCTGATATAACATATTGTCTCTAATTGAGATCTGTTTAAGACAAAATGGTCGTTCATAAGATAGCATTTCATGGAAATGAAAACCAACATGGCACTATAAGAGTGAACTTTATTTTACATATTCATGACTTTATGGTGACAATACAAAATTTAATTTGAAATGGCATAGAAAGAGTTTCACTGTAAAATAGAAACAGATGAAATATAAGGCATAAGCGTGAAAAAGGGGCATGTGGCATGTGAGACTAGGTTGCATCCCCTAAACATCTCTGAGGAACCTCTGCAGTATCCCTTGCCCAATCATCCTTTCAATTTCATCCTTTAGTGCATAGCATTGCTCAGTGTCATGGCCATGGTCCAGATGGAACTTGCACCAGTTAGCTTTATTCCTCTTGTGGGGTGGAGATTTGACCTTCTCTGTGCACATTAGCATCTTGTCTTCCTTAATGGACTCAAATATGTCTTAAATTGGGAAGGCCAATGGGGTATAGACCTTATATCTCCCCTTCGCCTTCTCTGATTTCCTTTTATGGCTCCTACTGGCTACTTCCGCGAATGAATCTTCTAATACTACCGCGGCAGCAAAGGCTGTTGAGGCAATAATCCTGGGTGCCGCACCCACTTTGGATGAGTCTGCGGTCTCTAGCATGAGGACCCTTTGATTCAAGTAGTTGACATGCATCTAGAGTGAGGCATGACTGTCGTAGAGATGGTTGAGGTGATTGTACAACTACACAATCTCATCTTTGATTTTTGTGCTCTGGATGGATTTTCCTTCCATTTTATGCTTTTGTTAGTCTCTAAAAAGTATATATAATCTAAGATAAAACTAACAGAAGTGAGTAATCTAAAAAATATTGGAGTAACCAAGTAGGAAATTGGAATGCAACGTTTAAATTAATGCATGGTATTACTACTGAGGCCAAAACCAGAAAGGCACATAGGTGCACTGCCACGGCCTTTATATGATATTCACCAAGATTGAGCTGGAGACCATCTGAGTCCGTTCCTTGATGTTTTGAAGCTTCTGTAATGCAGTCGCACTAGTAGAGGCCATGGCCATAAAGGCATTTGAACTACCTGGCCGCATCCCCTTCTAGGTAGCGAAGGGAGCAATCCCAATATTGAAACCTAGAAACTGAGTTTTTCTCCCAACGCATGTGGAGAGCAATCCTTCTAGGATATATTACTGAGATAATACCCTCACGGTGCATAAAACGACATAGTTCCAATGATAAACCCTAGATCATAGGTCAAGAACAACAAAAATGGGAGTAAATACAATTCTTCCCTAATCACTCATCTTTACGAGGCTAAAGCCCATCATGCTTTTCAGCACTATCCAGATGAATGATATCATAGGGGTATGGAAAATAGTTATAAGGTCGTAAAAGAGAGATCATAATAGATCTGAATATAAGAAATAGCCATTTAAGGGCGTAAATAAAAAATAGAGCTCAATAACCAGAATTTACTTGTGAGACGATGATCCAAAGGATCCCCACGAATAAAATAAGGTGTTTGAGAACTTAAAATATAGAGAAACGAGATTGAAATATCTTTGTTCCCATAGACGTCACCAAATTGATGATACGAAAATATCAACAAGTCAAGTAAAAAATAGAAATAAAACAAGTAAAGAGACATAAACACAAAATATAGAGTGGTTCGGCTATAAAAGAGCCTACGCCCACTTTGGTGCCTTCCTCTTATTATATTCATATCATTGATGTACAAGTTTACATTACTACAATGGGCTTACAAAATACATGAGAGAGAATAATACATGACTTTAGCGGTTCCGAAAGTGCCGGAGATATGACTACAATGTAGGTGAGTAGCCCCCATGCTATATGTTGAGCTTGTGTAGAGAGAATTTGGCAAGGCTTTGCCACGTACTATAGAATCTGACCCGAGGATCCGGAATAGAAGTCAACCCTACCTCTATCTCGAGGTGTAGACCTCTATTTATATGAGGTATGTGATCCGTGTCATGTTCCCTGAGCACGTGACATATAAGTCTGAAGCAGTTGTGAATGAGGGGGATGTGGCCTGTAAGGCAGGCATATTGAGTGCCGTATCCTGTTAGTGAGGTTAGAGATTTAGGTGCCGTACCGTGCTGAATAGGGTCGCACCCCGTGCTAGGTAGGGCCTCACAATGAGCTGAGTTGGGCCGTTGCCTATAAGCTTGTGTATGCCTGAGTAACTGTCCGCGACAGGGTGCTATATTTTCAATATCAGGGTGTAAATATATATTAGGAAATTGAAAGACGTTTGGCATTTATTTTTTTATTCTAGACATTTAATCAAAAATAATTCATAAAGAAAAATTATGATAATTCTTTAAATATTTAGGAAAATTGAGTTAGATAGGGATATTGTGAACTCTTCATGAATAATCCTTTATCAATTATTTATACCTATATTTATAGATATTTGAATCAATAATGTTTTTTATAATTCATCACTATAGTTATATATATTTATGTATATACATGTATATATACATATATTTGAATTATCGAAGTGGCTCATTTTAGACTATCTGAGTTATTCATTTTTTATGTATAGAGAAAATAAAGGAACCCCCAATTGCTCATTTTTAGTCTCTACTACCAGTAGATATCGATAGTACCTCTGTCTAGAGTCACAATGACAACTCATTGATCTAGGGTCTTCCTATGTTTTGTGGATTGGATAAGGAATGATTATCATTCATTGCCCGCCTAGGTAAATGTGATCATAAAACTTCACTAAAGATATTATCATAAGATTAATTAGTTCTTTCTCTTTCATTTTTTAACTAAAATCACTCTCAAGCTCTTAGTTAATGTTTTAATATTTCTTATTCGTGAAAAATATCATCAATAAATCATTGAGTTCAATTTCCTTTCCATTTTAATATTGTTTTCTTAAAGAACCGTTCATTTTTCTTTTTCCATTATTCTTTTCTATCCCAACTCAAATACTTGATGGGCATGCACAAAATAATGTTTCAGAGTGAGCTAAATTACATACATTTATTTGTGTAAGGAAATGTCCTGCACTTCCATAGGTTTTAGTTATACTAGCTTAATTTTTTAATAAACCATTGAGCCATAATATTTTTTTATCGAGTCTATTGAGTGGTAATGCTACATCAAGTTAAGACAAGGGGAAAAAGTATAATGACAAAGATTATCGAACCAAATTAGACATATTCATTCCATATCACATATTTGATAAATTTATAAGTTTTTCAATTTTTTTTATTTCCCTCAAGTGTAGTTTATTGCTTTAAAGTTAAAATAAGACTTTGACGATTTTTTTGGGGGGGTAAAAGTGTTTTCACTCAATTTCGAATGAGGGCACATTGTTCTCTAAAAATGGACCTCGGTTAAAAAATTTATCGAACTAGAATCCCTAAATCATAATCTCTCATTCAAATGTGAGATCCCTTGTTCTAACATGAAATTTTGTTTTTGAAAGTGTTTTTATTTGGATCTCTTTCACTACTAAACTATTAAAACACATTAAGCAGGTATTCTAATTAACGAATCCCAGTTTTCCTAAAACTCTATTTTTTTTTTTTTGCCAGAGTCCGTTTTGTTTGTGAGAGCCTGTCAACACAACGTAAGTAAAGTAGAATCTAGGTTTATAAATCCATTGAGATATTATACTTTGAAGAAAATTCCACTTTGGATTACACATGGAAAAATTATTGTCAATTAAGATCAGTGGATACCGAGGCCTTGGAAGCTGTGCAGTTGTTTCCTAGACTAGAGTGGTTATTTTTAGTACAGGTAAAGGAAGAGGAGTTGAATGCAAGGGAAAGGAACCATGGTGGTTATCGTTGTCGTATATGTAAGTTGTTTATGAGTCCTTTTTAATTCCTCTCGCCATAACAATCAGTACCAATGGACTTATGCGAGGGTTAGGAAAATAATGGCTTTTTCTGCTAGGTTTCCACTCTAAAAGTGTGCGTGCTGCCGTGGTCGGTTTTATTTTTCTCCTCTTTTAATTAGCAACTACATGTGAATTGGACTAATTAATTTTATTTGGTAAAATTAAAACTTGTTTCAAATTAAAAGAATTTTAATTTGCTTTACATGTTAATTAATTAACCAGAATTGGAACCTTATGAACATACCTATTTTAGTTTGATTTTTCAATCTTATCGAAATTAACTAATATACACGTGAAAATTTATAATTTATTTGTTTTAACTATTTATGATGAATGAACTAGAAAAATGACACAAAAAAATAAACACAAAATTAATTAGTCAATGGATGTTTCCTAATAGGTCGGATCCGGTTGACCTATTATCCTTTTAGTATTGGTATGGTAACATAAATGAATAACACAAACCCACAATATATACTATATACGCAGTTTAAATATGATATGAACACAAATGACGTGGACCCAATCCACTTCAACCTATTGTTAGGTCAGAAAAGGGTCCTGCTAATGCATTCTAATGGTTGGTAGGTGTTTCACATCTTTTAAAATTTATCCTTTATTTTTAAGTTGTGTAACTTGTAGTATAGTACTTTATCATAGATAAGAGTATTGTATGTATATTATATAATTTTTAAATAAAGATATTATCTAAAATTGAAATTTGAAAGGTATGGATAAAAATAATTATACATGTATTTTAAACTAATAGATTAAATATATTTATAGTCCAATTTTAAAAGGATGAAAACAGTGGATAATATATTGTCCTCGTTATATCCTTATATTCAAACCCCCTTATCCAAGTGTCTAGCATTCGAATGTACTTGTGGATTTCTGTTCATATACCAATTTAATGGGGCAACTGCACCAATCCTGGCCCTGTATATAATTAAAAAATGATAATAATAAACAATCACAATAAATATATAAATAAATAATAAATAAGCACAATAAGATAGACAGAGTTCACTAATTTGGCTATAACCACGGAAAGGCACAATTCCACTATATATGAACAAATAACAAGAATGATACCGATGATAAATTACATACCCTTTACTCTCCTATTAAAATCCTGGATAACCATTATACACCAACTCTTCACCCAAGTGAATAAAAGTTCTACACCTATAACCCCCTTAATATTATGCTTACACGTGTTTCCCATGTATTTTCCATGTGCTTCTCATGTACTCAGCCTGATTTATACATATTGCCATATAATTCACAGATAAACCCCTCCTTACACAATATATATAAAGCAACCCCATAATACATGAAACACTCATACACACATCCCTCTTCCACCTTTAAGCATAACCCATGGGTGATGGAAAATACCACAACTATCACCCAATAGTTCATCTTAGGAATGAAGCCTCACGTATCTCTCAAGCTCTTAAGATTTGGTAAAAACTTAGGTTTCAAAATACCCAAAATAATTCTTTTAAATGTTGGAGAAAACTTGTGTCGAATCCCCAAAATAACTCTTATTTAATCAAGTTGCACGCCCGTTCTCTACAACGAACAAAACCTTATCTTTCTTCCAAAAAATATTTGTTGCAGAAAATTTTTCAATTCTTTGGCTGTAGACTTCTAAATAATGAAATCCCAAATCTTTTTCCAAAATTGCGGGTAGAAAACCACCCCTTTGCTGTAATGAAGGGGTTGATATTTTGATTCAAGTTCCCATAAATATCAACCTTGTCTAAAAATATTGTAAACCATAATATCGAGACTCTAAGAGATGAGAAATATGATAACATCTCATGATGAATCTACCCTTTAGTCATGTCAACCAAAAGTAACACCATTGATCTTCTATGTATTGTTTACACCTATTCTTACATCATCCAATACCATTTAAAAGATCCAATTATCTATGAGAATTTCCCTCAAAGTATACACCTTTAGAATATAACCATTGCACCTTAGAGTTTTTAGTTTCTCTTCTTGGACATCTTCTGAAATTAAATATATGTGTCAATACCTAGTATGTGGAATTATTTGGACACACACTTAATAGAGACACATGTCCATTGATCCTATTAACGATTTCTAATGAGAATGTAAGAATGATTAATGCCTATTAGCAAAAATTCCATAATTACGCTCAATTAATCAAGTCCAGGTAGCTATATAAGGTCAAGAAGTCCAACACGACTTAATTCTTTCTTTTCCCTATAAATGTAACCCTTACCCTAGGGAAAATGCACATGTAATATTTGTTATCAAGAGATGATTAACAAAAAGAGTAACACCCCATGGACGTAGGAACATTATCGAACCATGTACATACTATTCTTTCGTAACTGAGCTTTATTTCTTTTTTGTTCGGCTTTGATTGTGTTGATTACCATCAGGAGGATTTTACCACTTACAATTGGAGTTGTATGTGGGAAATAAATGCATTTTCTCAACCAACCAAAGCCAATCGACAAGCATGTCTTATTCCTACAGCTAGCACCTACAACCTCATAAGAGTCAGCTGAACAATCAAAATCAACTTGAGGCTCCTAGAGTTAGGTCTAAAACCCAACCTAACATGAGCCTCAACAATCCAAGCTCACATTATAGCCCATTGGAGGATCAAACCATAGAGTGAAATGAAGATCCACAGTCCAAATAACTTGCTAGTCTTGTGGATGACTCTGAACGATGGCTTCATAAATAAGATAAGGCCACACATTAACAAAAAGAAAATAATTTGTTCCCTTCACATCGAGTTGAAAGGATGGAGCAAGAGCTACTTTGGGACAAATGTAAAAACCATGCAGATACGCTTAGACCTCAGGCAAGTAAAACTCGCATCTGAGGAAGGAGTTCACTACGTGATCATGATCATTCCAGTTGAAGAGGCACTCTCGACAGAAGAGACTATGGCAACAATCATCTTAATAAGAAGGACCTCCAAAACTTCATCTTAAAAGAGATGAATAATCACCCGGAACATTTAGGGTCCAAATTAACTAAGGAGTTAGCTAGGAGAGTCATCATAAGTCAAATGAAATCCCCCTTCTTGAGGTCAATTAAAGATTTTGAGACTTTTAAAATTTCGTTATTCCTCGATTTAAGATCTAAGATGGGAAAATTGATCCCACCGACCATGTACATCAATATCAACAAATAATGTCCTCTACAGCAACAATGAGGCTCTTATGTGCTGCATTTTTCCTTCCAGTTTGGGGGATATTGCCCAAAAATGGATTGAAAGATTACCACACCGATCGATCACAAACTTTAAAGAACTCATAGAGGCCTTCACTACCAGATTCATTACCAAGTCCCAAAAGACACTGCATGAATAGGCTCGGTGCTACTTGAAAACTTATAATGAAGTAGAGGTTATAAATGATCAAGAAACTATGGCCTCATTCGATATTGGAATACCGAAAAACTCTATGCCATAATAGTCCATCATGAAGGAGTAAACTACCATTGATGATCGTATGTCCTAAATTGACAAATATTCCATGGTGTTAGACGTGGTTCCAGGCACATACAAGGACAATGGTTGGCCAAAGATGATCAAGAACGGGGATAAGGAGAATTCTCCTAAGAAAGGGTTTAAGAATGGTGGACTTAAGGTCGATGAAAAAATAGACTCCAATAAGGCCCGTTGTGTCATCAATACTATTTTCAAAGATTTGATCTAAAAAATCTTAAATAATATTAAAAAAATCAACAATATTTCAAGTGACTGAGGAAGGTAACAGAGGACCCGTCAAAGAGGAATACTTCTCCAAGGTGTTCCTCCGATA
Organism: Sambucus nigra; assembly: GCA_949130495.1. Classification (NCBI taxonomy): domain Eukaryota; kingdom Viridiplantae; phylum Streptophyta; class Magnoliopsida; order Dipsacales; family Adoxaceae; genus Sambucus; species Sambucus nigra. The sequence goes on from OX422220.1 coordinate 154,966,202, forward strand.
AGGATCATGACAACAAAATATAAACCACAAGGCACTCAAGTCACACCTAGAGGAACTAGTCCAGGTAGGTCATCTAGAAAACTATGTAAAAAAATAAGAACGAAAATTCCCCTATGGAGAGCGGTCAAAAGCATGACCATGTCTAAACAACGAGATGTGAAATGATTTTGCGATTATCCATGTTGCCTCGAACCCAAATCAAATTTAAGGCAATGTCGTATATATGGAACTAAACAAGATTATTTTAGTCATGGTCTAAATTAACCCTGTTAAAACCTCATCCGACAAATGTCTCGGACCAGAATATATTGAATATTCTGAGCATATAATTTTCACTGAGGAGGACCAAGTTGGAGTCAGGACTCCTGGTTATGACACACTCGTAATCACTCTCTTAATATCCAAGTGGGATGTGGATAAGCTACTAGTGGACAAGGGGAGATCTTTGGAAGTAATATATTTGAAGCTATTTAACAAACTCAGTCTCAATATAGAGGACCTAAATTAAGATACCATCCATTTACATGAATTTGCTGGAAATTTACTGATGACCATAGGAAAGGTTGTACTCCCAGTAAAAACTTAAAAAAAATATCCAAGTTGATAGAATTCCTAGTAGTGGATATTGAGTTCCCTACAATGCAATCCTAGGGAAAGGATGGCTCCATACCATGGAAGTTTTTTCCTTACACTTACCATTAAAATTTTAAATGCATTACCGACTGGGGGAAATGAAGGTATGTGGGAACCAAGTAGCCGTTCTGCAATGCTTCATCGCTTCCATTAGACCCAAATAAGAAAAGAAAGGGAAAAGCTGGAGAACATGGAGGGAGACACTCCCTCCAAATAACACCTATAGTATGAAAGAGTAAGGGTAGAAGAAACAATGTTGGTCCCCACATATAGAGCCATGGAACCACTATAAGAAGGCATGTTCAATGACACTCACCCAAAAAAGAAATTTATGATTGACAGTGTACTCACTGATCACAAGAAGGAAGAACTAGACTATTTTTTTTAAAAATAACTAGTTGTGTTCACTTGGAAATCATATGATATGCCTAGAATCAATCCCAAAGTAGTATTCCATTGACTTCACGTGGACCCAAAATTTCCACAAATAACACAGAAGGCACGCAGAATAGCCCTAAGAATGCAAGGGCAATGGAATAGGAAATGGGGAAAATTCTAGTGGCAAAGTTCATTAAATAAGTTTAATTCTGTAAATGGATAAAATTTTTAAATACTTATTCTTGATATCATCAAATCCTCCTATTTGGGCCCGACAAGGAGAAAACCTATTTCATCACAACACTTATCCTCTACTACTACATGATCACGCCCTTCAGACTTTAAAACATGGGAGCAACTTATCAATGGTTGGTCATAAAGATGTTCAAGCATCAATTGGGTGATACCATAGAGGTATATATATATATAGCATACTCACGAAGATAAGATATAAGAGAGACCATCTGGAGGATCAAGAGAAGACATTTGAAGTCCTCAAATATTACATATTGAAGCTCATAAAAGCCAAGTGCTCTTTTAGAGTCTAGTACGATAATTTTTTGGGTTACATGGTTAGTCAAAGATGAATCAAAGAAAATCCTAATTAAATCGAGGAAATAATCAACATATAGTTTCCTAAACAGTTAAGGATTAAATATATTGGTCATGCTAAAAGCAAAGCATATGTTTGGTCTAGTACACATCATATCAAGCATGAATCTTCCCATAGTCGAAGCATTAGATTTTTTTCACCAAAAAGGCCAAATTGACCCTTTGAGCTGGCCATCTTTGTCATGGTCATTGACCATGAGAAAAAACACGCATTTTTGTCACGATCATTGATCGTGACAAGTTCGTGAGAAGGGTTTGTCACGGTCAATGACCGTGACACGTTCGTGACAACTGTGCTTATCACGGACTTGTCACGATTATTGGCCGATACAACTTTAAAAAGTTGTCACGGTCAAACATCGTGACAGGCCTGTGACAACTTTGTCAACAAAAAACCCTACCCCCTCTTTTTCCCCTTTGTTTCCAGTTCCCCCCTTTTTTCCTCTCCCACATGGATGCTCTCTCTCACTCTAAGGTACGTTTTTCTCTCCCTCTCTTTCCATTATATATGTGTATATTTGTGTGTAGAACCCATATTTTTATGTGTGGGGGGGTAGTGGGGGAAGTGTGTGCGCGTGTGTGCATTTGTGTGTGTGTGTGTGTGTGTGTGCATGTGTACGTGTGTGTGGGAGGGGGAAGGGGTGGGGATAGTGGGTGGGGCGGGGGTGTGGGGAGGGAAGTGGTGGGGCAGTGGGTGTGTGAGTGTATGTGTCTGCGTGGGTGGAGGCAATCAAAATATAGCTTTAATTGCTTCGAGACCTTGTTTTGGATATAGGTGAATAGATTGGTAGATAAAGAAAAATTTGAAGTCCTTAGAACTTAAGTTGTACTCAATATATAATTCTTGTAGGAGTTGATTAGTTAATGCGTTTGCGTATTTGATTTACAAAATTTTCTTAGTATTCAATCGAAAAGGTCTGAAAACATAAATTTTCCAATATATTTACAATCATAAGGTTATGTTGATTGTGTATATAATGTGTTATCATCCTTTTATAAAAATGGAAAGGTTCCATTTGGACTCTTGGGCCACTAGTTGTTATTAAGGGGTAGGGTTCATTTGTGTTGGTATTAGTTGGTTGTGATATTTAGAGAAAGATATATGATTAAAACTAAATTTAATGGTATCTAATTTTTTTGTCTAACATTGACATCAGCCTAGTTCAGCAAACCTCCCATTGATTCCTATACCAACATTATTTTTCTTGCTTGAGTCTCATACCGACATTCTTTTTTATTAGAATTCAAGCAATAGAGTAATAAATTTTCAGTATGAATTATGAACAATTATATGGTTTAATCATATTTCTCCAAAATTCATAATAATAATTCATGGTTTAGAAATAAGTTTTAGTTCTTATGCGTACTTTAAATTAAATGTAACATACTTTAAATTACATAATTAAATGAAATCTCTCCGATTGTGATAAGACTTAATTAAATGAAACATACTTTAAATTACTTATAGCGCATAAATACTAGCCTTCTAGTTCTTATGCGTACGCATTCAATAGCCCTTAGACACATTCGAGAGTCATTACCCCTATAATGAGATCTATCAAATTGTCCTGTTTGGATAGTTTCGAACTGCATAGTTTCTATATAATAACACTCTTCGTGGCTTAAACTTGTTACTTTAGGGGGAAGTTCGACAGTCATATAATAATGTTCTCTCGGTACATACTAGATGATGAGATGTTAAGTGTTATTTCAATTGATAAATTGAAATAACACTCACACATGCTAATCTATGTCGTGTACTTGGAGAACTATGGGGATATGCTGCCGAATTTTCCTCAAATTGTAACAATGTGCGTGAGTTGTTAAGTATATTACAAAAATATGCAGTCTTGAATGGGATATGACCACTCACCCTTTAGAGGAGATGCAGGAAATAGGAATTAATATTATAAATTGAATTCTAATTTCAATTGCAAATTGAATTTGAATTTGAATTTGAATGTGAATGTACGAATAAATTTACCGATCGAACCTAGCTTTCTACTTGTTATGTGTACGCATTCAATAGGTGGTTGTTTATACTAATGGGAACTAAATATTCACACTTATGTTTATGCTATTTTACCCATAAAAGGTGATTTTTTGTAGTAGCTATGATGGGATATCCTAAATACAAAGAGTGGATGGCGAGACAAATAAATTAGGGGATGTGTTTCGCAGATGTGCTAATGAATTTTTTAAATACGCAAAGAGATGACATGATAATGAAGAGTTTCCATGTCCTTGTGCTAGGTGTAAGAATGGTAAGTTGTTTGAGTGGAAAACATTTGAACTACATCTTTTAAGATGGGTATGCAAGATAGTTATCAAAGTTGAGTTTTTCACGGGGAACTGAAAGTTCCTTTTGTCCATAAATAACCTTCACAACAACCTTCAACAAGTAGGATAGATATTCATGGGGATGATGAAAATGTAGATCATAATATGCTATAGGATTTAGTTGATGACACATATGGATTTCATAAAGTGGAAGAGAATGATTTCACTGACGATATACAAGGTGCAAGCGCTTATGAAGATATCAGGATAAACCTTGACGACAACTACCAAAGTTTAAATTATAAGGCGAGCCTACCATTATACTCTCGTTGTGAGAAATATAAAATAACTTTACATTCCATGGTTGGTTTGCATAATTTGAAGACTCAATATGGTTTGTCTGGCACTAGCATGACCAAAATTTTCCCAAGCAGAATACACTTCCAAACTACTATCCTACTATGAAAATAGTTTAAAAAGTTTGGGAATGAATTATAATCCATTCATGCTTGTTTGTATGACTGCATACTATACCGAAAGGAGTATAAAAATATTAATCGGTGTTCGGTATGCGATGAACCTAGATATGTCCAATCTACCGGCAAAGAAGGCGCAAACTCAAAAGTGCCTCAAAAAGTGTTGAAATATTTTCCCGCTGGGCCTAAGTTAAAGCAGTGTTTCACAGAACCATGGATAGAGGAGGCAATAACTTGACATGCTAGGGCAGAAGATGGAGAAAATCTCATGCGCCATCCTATTGATTCTACAGTTTGAAAGAGGATGATTTTTGAGTATCCCAATATTGCTCGAGAACAACGTAATATTCGTTTGGCAGTAACAACAGATGGTTTCAATCCATTTAGAAATCTAAGAGCCAATCAGATTATATGGCCAGTGAACCTAGCCCCACTAAACCTCCATCCTTCATAGTGTATGAGACCTAAATTTTCGATGTTGTCTTTGTTGATCCCTGGGCCAAAGGCACCAAGTGATACATCGATGTCTACCTGTCTCCTTTGATAGAAGAATTAAATGAGTTTTGGGAAGAGGGTGTGCAAGAATTTGACTCTTTTAGAAAAGAAGAGTTTATGCTGAAAGCTATGTTGATGTGGGCATATCATGATTTTCCAACTTATGGGACATTATCTCGTTATGTAGTACAAGATTATTTGGGGTGTCCTATTTATGGAGAGGGGATTGAATCTCTTCGTCTCCCCACTAGCTCAAAAAATGTATACCATTGTCATAGGAGGTTTTTACCCCCCTCTCATAGTTTTAGATTTGAGAAAAGTTCCAATTTTTTATCGAGCGGGGTTGAACATAGGATACGGCCGACAATACTTTCAGGATCATAAATTGAAAGTAAATCTTCTTATTGTGGCCCTAATATTCTAGGTAATAATCCTAAATTTAAGAATGTCAAGCATAAGAAGACCCCAACTGGGAATGAAACTGAGACAAGAAAGGCATGATCTAGGAGGTTAATTTTATTTGACCTGCCTTATTGGAAGAATAACCTAGTGCGCCATGTATTGAATGTGATGCATGCAGAGAAGAACATCGCTGGACATATTGTGGGCACATGCCTTGGGGGGAGTCATTCAAAGGATGGAGAAAATGAACATAAATACCTTAAAGCATTGAAACTTAAGTCACAACTATGGTTGGAAGAATATACTAGGGGAAGGATAATAATTCCCCTTGGTGCATTTACTTGTACGAGTGAGGAAAGGAAGGTACTTTTAGACACAATATAGAATAATAAATTCCATATAATTTTTCGTATAACTTTCAAAGGATTGTGAATTGTTTTACCCATGATATACACAAGTGTAAGTCCCACGATTTGCATGATGATGCAATTAGTTCCTTTATTGTTTAAGCATTATTTATCCAAGCACAAGAATTTGCGGAGGGCTATTATGAAAATTAGTATATGTTTCTTACTTTTATGTGAGAATGTAGTCAATCGAGATCATATATTCATCATAAAATTGGCGGTGAACGAAGCAAATTGTGTCTTAGACAAGTGCTTACCCCCATCTTTCTTTGACATAAGTGTTCATTTGTTGGTACACACCTATGCGACGAGGCACTTCTTTGTGGACCAGTAAGATATTAGTGGATGTATCCGTTTGAATGATTGATGAAAGTTTTCAAAGATTACGTCAAGAATACACGATACATTGAAGGATCAATTGTATAGGAATACATCACCGTGGAGTCATCAATCTACACTCGAAAATATATGCCTGACTCGACCAACATGGATGACAATGATGAGTTCATCAATGAGGGTGGCCATGTGATGGACAAATGAGTGAAATTAACGAGTTAGAAACATGAACAAGTAGCTCGTTATCTTCTTGACACATATGAAGATGTCGAATAATGGAAAAAATAAATTTATATTATTTTAATTTTTACATGATTAATTTTGTAATACTTTCATCACGATATATACATAAATTATGAATCATGTGAGAACAATAAAAGACGAAAAACAATGGCACAATCAGACAATGAGTTTAAGTTGTGGTTGTCACACGAGGTAGTTATAATTAACATAGACTGTTATCAAATGTCACATTATAAGAAATCTTTACAACTAACCTAATTAATTTATCTTTCTCAGCTCTTAAAAACGGGTGATGCGACGTCAAGGCTTTCTCGTCTAGCCACTGGACCCTTGTTCATTGCACAAAAGTACAAAAAGTATCGATTGAACGGTTACGGATTCGGTGTAAGGGTGTACGAGGAAAATACAAATGTACATAACTCGAGAATTTCATACAAGTCTCTTACTTTTTCCAAGCGAGCAAGCGCGAAAGATAAAAACCTCATTAAAGCTGAAATGACTTACTATGGTGTAATTCGAAATATATTTGAATCGGACTATGCAAACTTCAAAGAGGTTGTATTTTACTGTGATTGGGTAAGAGTTCAAGATAAAATGCTTGTAAAGTTTATTCTGGCACCAATTCGATCATTGTTGACTTGTCCAAGTTGAAGACCAACGAACACGTGAGCGATGAACCGTTTGTTTGTTCTTTTAAAAAGTTCAAGCAAGTGTTTTACTCGGAGTATATCAACAACGAGCCATGCTCAATCGTCCTACATGAGACAAAGCATCTAAACAATAGTGTGGATGACTTGTTGCACCTACCGAATATCAATCCATTTTTTATGATAACCCGAATTTGAAACAAGTTTTTTATTTGTATTAAGTATTCAAATTAATTGTAATGACCCATGGCTCTGTTATTCTAGTGCTCAATTATTATCGGACGACAATTTAATGTTTTTTATTAATTTATACTTGATCTTTTTAATACCTGTAATAACCAAGTGAATATGTTAATTAGAATTTTAATCAATTTAAGCATTAATTCAAAGTCCATGACCCGAGTGTGTGTGTGTAAATTGAAATTGGTATTAGTATAAATTGAAATTGGTATAAATTGGTATTAGTATTAGTATTGGTATAAATTTATATTGGTATTGGTATGTATTGTTATTATCATATTTGAGCATTAATTTAAAGTTCATATACATCTTTGTACTAATAATAACAATTTTTGTAGAAAATGACTCATCGGGACGCGGTAGCGGAGGTGATGAGGGATCCTCGGATAGTAGGCCCCTAAAATAGGGCAAATTAGGGGCCTCCATCGAAAATAAGACGACATTTTTAGCTAGAGCGCTAGAGTCGTTGAAGGTGATTGTCGGCCCGGTGTGCACTAATTGGAGGTCCATGCCTATTGACCTCAAGATGAACATCTGGGGGGCGCTACAGGCTGTGTATTTAATATTTATATTTATATTTATATTTATAATTGTAATAATTACTTACAGGATGATTTCTATTTTTTTTGACAAAAACAATTCGGCCTGCCCGCATATCTCTGCGACTCCATATTGGAGCAATTGAGGGATCAATATAAAATGTGGAAGAAAAATTTACGGGAACGGTACATTGGAAAGACCCGGGAGCCCATTCTGAGACTGTTAAACCGTTCCCCCCAAGGAGCCAATCTCATTGGCACAATGGCAGAAATTTATCGACAATGAGACCAATAAGAGGCAATTGGAATCTCGCCAATGGGGGAGGGCAACCGAGCACAAAATTTGGATGTGCACTACTCCGGGAAGACGTCTTGCGCCGAGGTGGAGCACATGATGGTAAGTTTTTAATTTTCTTTAATTTTAGTTAGTATAATTTAGCATTAATTTATGTTACTTGCTAATTCTATATTATTTTATTGCAGGAGATGGGGAGTGTCCCTGGGGGTAGACCACATAGGCTCGATGCCTATGTGACAATTCAGATAGAAAAAGGGGAAGGACAAGGAGGTGGCTCCAAGCGTCGTAGGCATAATTGCAAGTTATAAATGTTAAATTTTTAAATTTTGTTATAATTTTTTTATTTACTTAATTGACTAATCGTGTACTTTTTATTTTTTCAGGCAAATCTTAAGGAAGTGCATGAGTCGCAGTCTGATGCTGATAAAGCATTTTTGTCTACGAACGAACTCAGCCGAGTGCTCAGGCCGGATCGCAAGGGGATGAATAAGGGGTGAGCTCACGGGTGGGGAAGTCCAGGATCATCGGCATGGAGACGAACAATAGCGGATTAACCCATAAAGTGGACTCTCATGATGATAAGCTATCAAGGTTGGAGGCGACAGTCCTAGATATGTATGCCTTTATGAAGCGTTAGTTGGGCAATGGCAAGGGGAAGGAGAAGGTGGTTGAGGAGGATGAGAATGATGAAGCACCTTATACCTTTGACTTACTTAAGTCTATATTGTATAAGTGTTCAACTAATTTGGAAATAGTGACAAAATTGGTTGTCTAGCCTAGAATCCAAAGAACCTCAGAATTATTCTCTCTAATCCTCTTCAATGATCCAAGAAGGTATAAATTGAATCACACTACACACATTAGAAGTGCATACATGTGTATATATTGCTTAAAATTGATTGTGTGTTAAATTCCCCTTAAAATGTTGTTTTATTTTAAACATTTTTAAACATTTTTAAAATAATGTTTTCATTAATAAAAGTGTGATTATAAAATTTGTGGGGTTAATTTGCTATTTTGAAAATTTCATTTTTCATTGGAATGTTTGATTGGGTAGAATGTAAATCCGCTAGAGACTTCAGGGTGCTGCCTGTAATTATTTTTGACGCGCGTTTGCAAGCCTCTTATATGCCAACACTTGTCACGTTCCTGATGTATCAATTTGTGTTTGTTATGTGAGAGGGTTGCCTGGTGGTTTGCTGATCGTTAGATCAATCCTTATCGATGGCCTGCATGTGTTTTAAACCTATCCTTGTGCTATCTCTTTGGACCAATCACATTCAACTTAACCACCGATATTTTATAACCCTTAGATCAAGTCAATATTAGGAAGACTTAATCTCAGCCCTTGATTGCCTTCGACTATCCAGAACCTTCCTCCACTCCTATAAAATCCCTCTAATTCTCAACCTTTCAAGACTTTTGGCAGTCGTCATTTCTGAGAGAAAAAAATAGAGAGAAGAGATAAGTGAGAGAGAAGAGAGAAAAGAAAAGAGATAAGAGAGAAAGGGAAAACTGTGTTAGCCAAACCCTAACCCCAACCCTAAACACTTCATATATACAAAACCCCAAACACAACCTTGAGTGTTTGAGAGAGAGTGGTGTTACTGGTTTGTTCATATTGAAGCTGTAACCTCTTGATCTGTGATCTTATTACCAACTTAAACATTCGTGTGAAGATCTGTATTTCTTTTTCATAGAAATTATAGATCTACACTTTGCATGTTATATTTCACTAGATCTGCATGTTTCTTTCTCGATTTAAGAAAATCTTTACTGATTTAGTTTTGTAAATATTTTATGGTTTCTATTCTTACGAAACTTAACCTTGATCTAGTTGGATTCACACTTGGAGATTTTCAATCTCAAAAGTATTTTTAAAATAGAGATTGATTAAGGTCTTGACCGATTTTGAAGCAAGATTTCCGTGGAATCTGGGATATATTAAAGGTCAAAAAGGTTTCTAGTTCTGTAAGAAAGAAAGAAAAGAAAATCACAGCATATAGTCTTTATATGTAATTTTCTAGGACTGTCTGTAAAACTAAGTGTGTGTGAGTTCATGCATGTTGATAGGAATCACATCACAAACACTTAACACACTACCACACTGGAAGTGTTGTGAATAAGATCAAAGATTATTGAGTCGACGCAAGGAAGCTAAAGCAAAAGGAAGTTATCAAACTGGAAGAACATCATCAACAATCAGATCTATGAGAAGTTAGAAGGACACCAAGTGAGGTATATTCCTAAACTTAGAATAGGTTGATTTGTGTGCATGTATATTGTATTGTTTGTAACTGTTATTTGTTGCTAGTGGATTTTTACTTTTGTGACTTAGAAGTCACCGTGGATGTTTCCTCTATTGGGAGAGGTTTTACCACGTGTGTTCTGATTATCTTCATCTACTCATCTCATTCTATTGTGTGCTGAATTTTTGAAACTGTCTTAGTTTTAAAACTGATTACAAAGTCTTGATTACTCTCGTACATAAGTTTTTGTAAACACATCTTGTTGTTTATAAGTTTTATTTTCAAAAGAAAAGGGTTTCTTCAACAAACATCTCGGAGTTGCTTATACAGTTTAATCTTGTATTAAACGGCATTAGCAACATTTTTCAAACGAGGACGAGGACGCCGACATCGACGTTGAAGTTGACGGCATTGCTTGATTGCCAATATGCACGGACTCGACGCCATATGATGATCCATTTCCCATCGTGACCCCCGTTGAGAGGCCTATGTCAACACTCGGTTGGTAGAGCGTGCATCTACTTGACATATATTGTGGGCTTCCAATAGCGAGGGGGTTGAGGGATCTCAACTTTCTCCCGGGTATGCTTCTTCATGGACGTCCCCTCCAAGACATTCAGGAAAGAGTGTGCGTCACGCATGTGGTGGAGGTAAAGGAGAACTCACATGTGTGATTGCACAAACAATGCGGCGTTCAACATATTATGGGGTGTGTCAATTCATATGTTGTGTGGCCTTCCTTCCTTATCCAAACTGCTAAAGATTGACATTATTTCTATCTCTTTTTATTTTGAAAATTGGATTGTATTTATTTTCTTTTGAGTTTGGTACAATTTGGTTTAGATATGATGGATATTTGCATTTCTATTTTATTTGGATATGGATTATAAATGCCTTGATTTGGTCTATGATTTATTTTATTTGGATACATGTTGTTTGAATAGGTACAATTTTATTATAACAGGTACAAATATACTGCTGGGTAGTGGCAGTGGCCATACCTCCTAGCTATTTTTTTTAAATTCTGCCCAAAATTGTCACGTTCAAAGACCATGACAAGTCCTTGACAAAGAAGCTTGTCACGGACTTGTAAAGTTCTTTGACCGTGATAATTTTATTGATTTTGTCACGAGTTTGTCACGGTCTTTGACCATGATAACAACTTGTTACGGTCAAAGACCTTCACAGGATCGTGACAAATCTATGATAAAGAAGTTGCCACCACCAGACTTATCAAGGTCAATGACCATGACAATCCGACAGTTTTTGTATAGTGATGTGAAATGAGTTTGTGGTTATCCATGGTTCCTCGAACCCAAATAAAATTTAAGGCAATGTCATACAAATGAAACTCAAAAATATTATTGTAGTCAAGGAAGCTTTCTAAATTGACCTAGTTAAAACCTCTACCGGCAAATGTCTTGGACCAGAATATTTTGAATATTCCAAGCATATCATTTTCACTAAGGAGGACCTAGTTGGAGTTAGGACTCTTGATTATGACACACTAGTAATCACTCTCAGAATCTCCAAGTGGGATGTGGATAACCTACTAGTGGATAAGGGGAGATCTTTGGAAGTAATATATTTGAAGTTATTTAACAAACTCAGTATCAATATGGAGGACCTAAATTAAGATACTATTTATATAGCCAAATTTTCTAGAATATTAGTGATGACCCTAGGAAAGGTTGTACTCCCAGTACAAACTCAAAAAATATCCAAGTTGATAGAATTCCTCGTAGTGGACATTGAGTTTCCCTACAATACAATCCTAGGGAGAGGATGGCTCCACACCATGGAAGTTTTTCCTTACACTTACCATCTGAATCGCAAATGCACTACCGACCGGGAAAAATGGAGATATGTGGGAACTAAGTAACTGTTCTGCAATGCTTCATCACTGCCATTAGACCCAAATAAGAAAAAAAGGGAAAAGGTGGGGAATATGGAGGGAGACACTCCCTCCAAATAACACCTAAAGTACGAAAGACTAAGGGTAGAAGAAATAATATTGGTCCCCACATATAGAGCCATGGAACCACTATAAGAAGGCATATTCAATGACTCTCACCCATAAAAGAAATTTATGATTGACAGTGTACTCACTGATCATAAGGAGGAAGAACTATACTATTTTTAAAAAATAATCAGGATGTGTTCACTTGGAAATCCTATGATATGCATAGCATCAATACCAAAGTAATATTCCATTGACTTCACATGGACCCAAAATTTCCACCAATCACGTAGAAGGCACGTTGAATAGCCCTGAGAAGGCAAAGATAATGGAACAGGAAATGGGGAAAATTCTAGTGGAAAATCTCATTAAAGAAGTTTAATTCCTTAAATGGATAAGCTTCCTAAATGCTTATTCTTGATATCATCAAATCCCCTTATTTGGGCCCGACCAGGAGAAAACATATTTCATCACAACCCTTATCCTCTACTATTACACGATCACACCCTTCGGGCTTTAAAACATGGGAGGAACTTATCAATGGTTGGTTACAAAGATGTTCAAGCATAATTTGGGTGATACCATAGAGGTATATATAAATGGCATGCTCATGAAGAGAAGATATAAGAGAGACCATTTGGAGGATCAAGAAAAGACATGTGAAGTCCTCAGATATTACATAATGAAGCTCATAAAAAGCCAAGTGCTCTTTTAGATCCTAGTCCGATAATTTTTTGGGTTACATGGTTAGTCAAAGAGAAATCGAAGAAAATCCTAACTAAATTGAGGACATAATCAAGATATAATTTCCTAAACAGTTAAGGATGAAATTTATTGGCCATGTTAAAACAAAAGCATATGTTTGGTCTAGTACACATCAATTAAAACATGAGACTTCCCATCGTCGAAGCATTAGTTGTTTTCATCATCCACTCTATCTGATCAAGTGTCTTAAGACACTCATCATTTGATAAAGTGAGTCCATGTATGAAAGGAAGAAATCCTTTCTTGGAATCCTGCATGATAAACTTTGTGACCACATCATCGATATAAGTGTCTTGAGATAAGCCTAACATCCTCTTTTTCCAATCACATAAAATCTTGATCTCAAGCATGTGACTAGCTTTTCCTAGGTCCGTATTATTAAAAAACTATACGATACACTTTCTTATGCAAGATAATACACCCCACATCATTCGTAATTATGATAATATGACCCACATAAAGTCCAAAAAATACACAACATTTTTCTGCTTCTTATGCACACATGTTTTATCCCTACTTTGATCAAAATAAAAAGATCTGACTTGCTGATTAATCTGGATGTATCAATACCTTGATGCTTTCTTAAATCCATAAACGGACCCCATAAGCTTGTACACTTTTTCTGATTTATTTCTATAAATACATTGAATAAAATAATCTTAATCGAATTTATCATGGATACCAACGAGAAGGTTTCCTCATACTCATTAAACCCTTTTGTAATAATCCTTCCCTTTAAGGTTTCCATCTTCCCATATATCCTTCTTCTATTCTTATTGAATCACTTGTAACCTACATATTTTACCCCATCTATCAATTTCCTAAGATCATAAACTTGAACTGAATACATTGAATTTATCTCGGTATCCGTAGTTTAGAGTCCTTATCTTTGAGTTCCTTATTGTCCTCAAATTTGATTCATGATTCCTTAGGATCTCACTGAAGTGTTCACAAATATAAACTACCCTGTCACGATGTCTCCTAACCCACTATTATGATGTGTCTCCACTTGTAAGCTTGTCTTAGTGACACTTGTATCCTGATCTTCAATAATACTCCCACTACCACTACTAATGCAATATTGGTATTGGTTTTTATTTTGTCTTGGGCTTATGGTTTGTCATATAATCCTCCAACTAAAAATGTACATTATTACCAATAATGACCTTTTTTACCTCAATATTATAAAACAATCCACCATTTAAAGTTTTAGGATAACGAATAACGAGACCTAATTTTGTCTGTAATTCCAACTTCCTTGGATCCTTCCTCAGCATATGAGTCGGGAACCACCAGATACAAACATGTCCTAGAATGGTATTACACCTATTCCATAGTTACATGTTAGTTCAAAAAGACTAATTTATAAAGAACTAAGTTTAATAAATAAGTAGTAATCTCTAATGTAAAATCTCGAAAAGAATGTGGTAGTCGTGAATAACTCACCATTGCCCTTACCATATCTAAAAGAGTCTTATTCTTTCTCTTAATTATACCATCTTACTATGTATTGTTTGGTGTAGTGAACTGGGACTTAATTCCCACCGCCAATATATGGATATTAAAATATCCTAAGAGGTAATCTAATAACCAATTAGATAGTAGGGTTTGAATTACTTTACCATGCCTATGCTCTATATTAAACTTTTACATTTTGAAGTAATCAAAGACTTCAGGTGCATAAGCTAAACACATCCATACCTCGAGAAATCATCAACAAACGTGATGAATTACATATAACCACCTCTTTATAGGATCGTTTAAGGACCACATAAATACAAATGAACCAATTCCAACGGATTTCAGCTTTATAGCCTTTGTCGCTGGAGTTCCACTTGTTCATTTTCCCTTCAACACATGATTCGTAGACTAAAAGTTCCTCCACTTCCAATGAAACTAATTTTGGAATTATTTTTATAATTAAATAACATAAGCATATGTGTCAAATATGAGTTTGGTTCTTGTGATAAGGAATCATGTTTTTTTAAGTTTTAAGTGACATAAGAGATAGTGTTAAATATGCATTTGGTTGAAGTGATAAGGAAACATTTTCTTTAATGATTTTTTATTTATTCATTTCAATATCTAGAAGTATTGGTGATATAATTCTTATAATGTATAAATAAATTTTCAATGTGCTGTAACAGATAAAAGATTTGACAATTTTGATATAAAAAACGTCTTTCTTAAAAAATAATCAAATAACTGTTCATGAACAATTTAGAAACCAAAAATATAATTTCTTCTAAACTAAGTAAATAAAATAATATTCCAACATTATCTTTTTCTCTCCACTAAAATCTAAAACTATATTGCATATTGTTAATAATGGTGCCTTATTCCCATTGTCCTCTATTAGGAACATATCTCTTTTTAACTAGCTGCCCGACTACTTGAAACCTCTGCAAAGATTTTCATACATGATTTTTGGCTCTTGGATCTACACATAAGGCTTGTAGATTGGACCAATAATTATGATTCTACTTTGAATGAGAAAAATGCATTACCTTGCTATATTTCCTCATAGCACTAGAAAAGTTGGAGACTGCTGCTATTAATGTGCTTATGATTATAGGGAAAACGCTCAACTTTTGGCCTTTTCCATACTCCCAAAGGATTATAAATTTTCTTACCCACATCTTGTTGTACTTGAGATTTATACTTTGTATTATTTATCCGGTTCGGGAAAGAATTTGAGAGGTTCAATCGAACTATCACAATGCTTTGAATTTTGTTGATGCTCATAGCTGCCTAAAGCTCCTTAATCAATTTCTCCAAAGAATTTGTCTAACTATATAATAGTATGATATAGGAAAATTTTCTTAAAGAATTTAGGTAATAACTAGATCACAAAATTCATCCAGGTTTCCCCATTAATTTCCTATCGAAGGTTCCCTAGTTCATCCAAGATAAAAAAAAAACGTCATTAAAAAATGATAACTTACTAAAGTGTCATCAAGGTGTTTATAAACTCTAACACAACCTTCAATCTAAGAAAGTTTAGAAAAAAAATTAGGTGTACCTTTATTTGAATTTTTAGGGCTTTCATGAGTTAAATCAAGTTTATAATCCTTCACAAGACACTATCTAAAGCTTTCAGTCCTTAAAATTTATTCGACATAAACATGTTACTTTTAAAGGATAAAACAAATGGGATAAAAAAAAAGTGAGCCCATTTTGAAATATGAGAATCACCATTGAAGAAAGGCTTTTAATTAAACTTATATGAAATAAACTTTTAATTAAATTTAACTTAACTTCTATTTACTTCTAATTAGAATTATTTATGTCGGGCATCCTAAGTTATTATGAATAAAATTTCTCATTTAGAGTTTAATTTATCCACATTATATTATCCAAACCTCATGTCTTATAATTATGTTATTTAAATAGTATAGGAAACCTCTTTCCAACATAATTAAATAGACAATAATTTTTGGTCCCACATTTAGTGACAGAGACTTTGTAGGGGATGGTATATTAGTTGTGTTAAGGTGTATACCATCAGTTTTTTCTTTTAACTTGAATTCGTTAATATAAAATGCCCCCGTTGGGGGATCAAATATACTCACATTTAATTATAAAAAAAAACTATTATTTAAGAGTTTTAAAATATTGTGATTTTGTGATTAATTTCCTCTTATGGGGAGGAAAGTCAAGCTCAAACAAGAAATTAATCCCATCACCATTTAAAACACCAATGGAGACCGCAACACTTATATGTAAACCCCTCTCCCACTTAATTTGTCTAACTTGAGGGTATATTTTGAAAAATATTTTGGTGAATTATGAATTGCCCAATTAAATGAGAATTTATTTGAATATAAATCCAAATTTTCATATTTAATGTTCCAAAATAATCCAAATTATTTATATTAAACATTTTTTTGGAAATCTAGTTTAACCATTTAACTAAAATCCTTCATTAAATTAATTCATAAAAGTACAAATTTTCCATATTTCAAAATACATGTGAGCTAAGGATAATGTTTAATATATCCATGTTATCCATAAAATTATGACCGCTAATTAAACTATATAATTAACAAGATAATAATTAATCAACAAAATTAAAGACATAGAGATAGATAAGGAAATTCACAAGCATGCATCAATAAGAATTATAATGCACATAGAAGTTTCATCCATATGTCCTTATCTAGATGATTTAATGTCCCACTAGGACACTCCAAGTCATCCCGGATTGACCAAAACTCTTTGCCTGTGAGTCCACATCGTCTCTGACTTTAGAATTTGCAAAAATCATTTCCTTAAATTATTCCCTCGTGTTTCTATACAATTATGGTATAGGTTATGCACACGATAGGAATTCGAAATTGTGCACACGACCTTTATATCTCTCTTGATGAACACCATACGCAATTCAACTCCATGTCATGTGCGTAGTTGAACATCATACTCAATTCTACTCTACGCATGAACATCATGTACACGGGGCTAATCTTTCACCATGCACATGGATTCTAATAACTCAATTTGAGTTTCTTGCATTTTGATAACTTGATATCCTCGATCTATATCTGCCCCAAACTTTTTTTGTTGATAAAAAAAAACTTGTACGAGATCAAACAAAACCATTAACCATTATTATACCTAACTCTTACTCCTCCAAATACTTCGATTATTGAAATAATGAAAATCCTATTATTAAAACCATTATTATATCCTCCTCCAAATAATTTGATTATTGAAAGGTTTTGTCCCAGACAACATCAAACCCAAATATATTTGAATCACGAACATGCTTAATACCAGTTGATGGACATAGGTTTCAAAAAAATGTTTTTGAATAACATTGGAATATAAAACGAGATACATCTTAGATTTAATCATATTTAGGGTTTCAATACTTATTACCCAAGCACTACACCAAATTAGGCGAATGGTCACGGATTTGTGTTGAGACTAGGCCCATGGGTTGTGGACCAAGGTCGTGACCAAATCTAGCATGACCAAAATTACTAGTTGCGAACGTGAGCTATGAACAATTCTAGCATGACCAAAATTACTAGTCACAAACCAAGTCCCTGACCAAGATAAATGGTCATGAACCACTGCGTTAAGGAACATAGTCCCGAATAAGGGTCGTGACTCGTTAGTCACGGACCAAATCCCTGACCCACGCATGACTATATGGTAGCTTGGCCACAACCCACCGTCGTGACTGCTTCTTACCCTTCACGATAGGTGTCACGGCCCAAAATCGTGAATACTTTTACACCTCACGATGGTGGTCATGACCCATAACCACGACCAACCATTATACCCTTTGCAGTATGGTCACAGACTCCAACCGAGACAACATATATCACGAAAAAAATATGGTCACGGACTAGATTCCTGACAATATATAAATGGTAAAAAAAATATGGGATGTTTGGGTCGTATTCTCAAACTAGGAAATCCGTGACTGCTTGGTCAGTTGATAAGTGTTACACTGGACCTAAAGGAGGGTTCGTGTCGCTCGTGGTGTTGTAATGGGGGGGTTGCTCTGCCCCCTCGCAGCACATTTTCAAGCTTAAGTGTTCCTACAGTAAAATCTGGGCAATTCGAGAGTCTTGCAATTGCACGAACTATTGCTACGTGTCACGTTGAACACGGTGTCATTTGGGGGGAGGGAGGGTTGGTGGCATGCTCCCCCTTGTGGCACATTTTCAAGCTTAAGTGTTCCTACTTTCAAATATGGGTCCTATTCTCAAATTGGTTGTTTCACGTCTTTACGACCGGTTGCTACGTGTTATCTTGGATGCAAACGAGGTGCACGTGCTACTCGCAGTGTCATTTGGGGTGGGGTGTTGTCCGCCCCCTCACGAAACTTTTTCAAGCCTAAGTGCTTAAGTGTTCCTATTTCCAAATCTAAGTCATATTATCTAACCAGGAATCTCACGACTGCACGATCGATTGATACGTGTTATATTGGACGCGCACGAGATATTTGTACCACTCATGGTGCCATTTGGGGGGTTTGGTGGCGTTCTCCCCCTCACAGAACATTTTTAAGCCTAAGTGTTCCCACTTTCAAATCTGGGTCCAATTCTCAATCTCAGAGTCCCTCTAATGCATAGCTGATTGCTACATGTTACACTGAATGCGTACGAGGTGTTCGTGTCAGTTAGGGTTCTATTTGAGGGGGGTTGGTGGCGTCCGCCCCTTGTTCCACATTTTAAGCCAAAGTGTTCCTACTTTCAAATTTGGGTCCTTTTCTCAAACCGAAGGTCCCGCGAATGCACGTCTAATTGTTAATTGTTACGTAGGACCCGCATGAGGTGTTCGTGTCACTCGTGATTCCTTTGGGGGTGGGGATGGTATCTTTTGCCCCCTTGCGGCACATTTTCATGTCTAAGTATTCCTAGTTTAAAAATCGGGTCATATTCTTGTAACACCCCGCTCAAAATAATAATGGGTGGCCAGCCCTATACTACATTAAATCAGGAGTTTCAGATGGCTCAGTCTCAACACCAACTGTCGGTACAAATATAATATAGACTAACTACCCGATATCATATAAGCGGGAAGTTAAAATTAAATAAAATTTGCAACAGACAACAAACCAACATTATAAGCTACTAAAAAAGAGAAGAAAGATGCATACAAGAACGATGATAAATGAAATGCTAGAATAAAAAGAAATAAGCAACTACAACTGAATATACCATAAAGGAGTAGACCCGAATAAGCTGTCGGGTCACAGCCAATACAATAACTGAAATGAAATAAATATACAAATATATAAATATCCCTTGGGTATAAACCCGATATACAACACGAATCCTACCTAGATTTTAAAAGAAGTAGGAAACGACTACAATCTAAGTCCCACAACAGTCCGCACCTAGCACGGCTCCCAAGACTCTGGATAGGAGGTCATCCGGCATCCATGAGGTAGGACACCTGTAGTAATATATATATACATGCAGGAGAGAAAAGTAAACGGGTCAGAGCCCGAGTTGTGAAAAATATTTAGCAAGTGTGTTAACCGTGCATAATAAATATCGGTGCACTTATTTCATAATTAAAGTGGAATCGCACTCTCGTGAAACCCCAACTCACCTCTCATCTAATGGCGCGCACCTATTCACGTCCTGAAATTATAGTTAAACTACCCCCATTTATAAGGACAACCTAACTCAGCATAGTCCCAGCCTATACCCACGAGAATTGTCTTCCTATCTCAACCCAAGAATCCACTCTTTCTAAACACACTTAATTATTTTTACAAACAAATATGCCATAATAGGCTTAATGGATTCCGGTTTATAATTTATTCAATTAAAATTCTTAATACGTTAACCTTATATGTTGGGTTTAATCATATGATTTAATTACTAAATAACATGCATACAAGTTATTATTGACAAAACTTCTCTCCAATCTCAATACTGCACTACGTTTCATGCGTGGGGTGTCTAGCGAAATCCAAACAAGGAATCACCCTGTTACACTACTCCTTGACAATGTCGATCTTAGAGATCCATTATGCCATACATACGATATTATACTACTACAACTACTAAATTTAGATTACAATATGAAAACAACTTAAAATATCCAATAATATCCTTGGGATGATGTAACCGAAATATTCCTTAAATGCGATACATCAACCCCCATCAATCTAGTACATCATAATCATCCAAGATGTACTCCACAAAGATTCCATATCCTTTCCTCTATAGGATATATAAGTATATATATATATAGGCATTTATTCTAACCATATATATATACAATCATCCATTCCTATAGCCAAGTGTACATACCACATATGATGTACAAAGGCCATACACATAATATACCCGGCTATATATATCACCGATAAAACTGCATTATGCTATCATCTTCCAGGGCATTACTCACATACCATCTTGGGGACCCCGGTCGATCTCAATATCACCTACATCGGAGCCATACACACACACACGACGTTCCGGGAAGCGAACATAGCTCCTAACCGGTCAATGAGATGAGACATACCCACCACGCCTCACCCTGAAAATACAAATCACATAATAACACACTGGATGACTAGGACCTGGGGACTATCCACACCCTGCTCCTTGAGCCAGGATGCTCACCCTCTGCGCGGAAACTCCCCAATGATAACATGAGCGGGGTATGCTTAACCACAAAAGTATATATATCATTCACATGCACAATATATATACATCCATATGATCCCATCATATGATCAAACATTAAACCATCATCTACGGTTTAGATATTCATACCATGTATATCCACAACATAAATACATCCATATATTCATATTTATATAGATATATACATATATATTCACATATCCTTATATCTAAATATACAAACTAATTCTCGTTCATATGTATAAGATATCTAAACTCGACTATAAGTATACATAATCCTCAATGTACAAGCCATCACCACAAACTCATTTAATTTTCCTCGATATGTGAATGCAATCCCTCACTTGAAGCATATTCATCCATTTTTCCTATGATGAATAGTCTCCCAAATAACATACGGATATATATATATATATATATATTCACACACAACATTAGGGTTATCACCCAAAGCTTAGTGTAGGAAACCATCACTACACATCTCCTCTATATTCAAAAGTACATAATTATCTTTAGTACTAGTTGATCATTGGCAAATGCATGACTAATAGTCTAAAACCTCAAATTATCCCAACCTCATTTCAAGTGTTGGAATTCCAATGCTTACTTTCACTTAATTATGTATAAACTATCCTGACTAGAATTTATTCTACCGCTTATCCTAGTTGATAGTACGATCCAATTCGTTCCCAAATTCACCTATGGTTCGATTGATCATATGAACCTCTTAATCCAGTTGGGTTACCAATTGTTCCTTAATTTAAACGTTTCTAATGTTACGTGACCCCTCTCACTCTTCGATCCCCAAACCTTAATCTCAATAGAGTCCTATTTACTATAAGGATTGGGCGCTACCCTCGGCCTACAATTACGAGCCATGCCCTAGCAACTCTCTCTTTAAGAATTATCAACTTCACATCATATCTATACTTACTTTTGATTTATAACTAGGATTCTCAATCCCAATGAGGTTTCCCCACAATCTCTATATACAACTCCAAAAGCATACATGGATATATTTTTCCCATATTATCCCAAGAAGTCCCCATAATCACAATGTGTGAGAAACCCCTAGTGTGTCTCCAAAACATATCTCTTACATCATAAGAGAAGGCCCCAAATCAATAAACCCAGCCAAAAAGGGTTTGAAATCACCATAGAGAAAAATTTCTCAAAGTGCCCTGTTTTCGAATCGATTCGGCCCCATTCCGAATCGATTCGGCCTAGCGAATCGATTTGGCTTCAAAGGCGAATCGATTAGGGTCCAAAGACCTGGGCTTTTGTCTCAGGCCGAATCGATTCGCCTTGGGTACGAATCGATTCGGTCAATGCAGACCTGCCAATTTGCCTAGGCCGAATTGATTCGCATAAGGGGCGAATCAATTCGGGTCTGCAGATTTTGAAGGGTTCTTCTTCTTCATCAAAACCCACGAATTTTAAACCCTAATTTTTTTTATTCTAACCCCCAAACCTTCATCAAATCATGATTATAAGCCAATAAATCAACCCAAAGTTGATCCCAACCATTTCTACACCATTAAACCCATATTTAAACATTGATTTCAAGATTAAACCCAAAAATCTAAGTTTTGATATTAACACCCAAAATTATTTCTTTAACCCACAAATTATGAAATCAAATACAAAAATGACTTATTTAGCAAGATTAAACACTTGCCTCAGATTTGTAGAGGTCGGATCGTCCTCGATGTCGCGTTTTGGCTGGAAATCTCCAAGCTTTTTTCCTCTCTCTCTTCCTTTCCTCTTCTTTCTTCTTATTTTCTTTATTCTTTATCCCTCTAGGGCTTTTTCTCTATTTCTCTCAAATGAGAATGGCTTGATCCGTAAGACTCTTAAACCTTAAAACATAAGTCCAAATTTTAAATGTTAATACATACCTTAAATGAGTCGTTTACTCCAATTCGAGTCAAACTAACTTTAAAACATTTCAGAGCCAAAATAAAACCCAATGACAGTCATTTTGACTATCTCGACCCTTCCGGGAACGATAGTACCCTCAAAATCATCATCCGGAATACTTTAAAAAGTTTTCTATTTTTGGACCTCAATTCCCAAATTTTAAAATTCTCCAATTAAATTAAATTTCATTTTCCCAAAAATTTAATTTCTCAGTCTCCAAAGTCACGGGTTGTTACATACTTCCCCCCTTACAAAAATTTCGCCCGCTAAATTTAAGATATGCCTAGGAACTCAATCTCATCTAGTCCTTACATCAACCCTCAGGATCACTATACCGATCCTTTCTAGTTCTTACATCGAACCATATAGATTTTAAAGCAAACTACTGCCCAGGGCGCCCATACACCCCGTACCCGAGCTTTCACTCGTAGAATTATAATCAGGCTCCATTAGCCTCAAATCGTAATATACTATCACTAATATAATCTATAACAACATATTAACTATATAAAAGTTTGAAAATTCCCAATGGTTGAACTCTCCTAAATTCCTGACGCTAGCCACCTTCGTGCGGGGGAGGTCTCGCAAGCGAAATCCAAACAAGGAACCCTCCTAATACACTACTGTGTAGCTAGGTTGGGCATTGACATTAGTTGAACCAGGGTCAAGGTTTTATAAAAGATTTTCATATTTTAGATATTTCCCAAAGGCCTATGTAATAATATAATATAAAACAAATCCATGTCTTTCGACATGCCAAGCAAATACCTTATGTTTAAGACACAAGGCCTCAACAAATAGAATATTCTATCCAATATCTAGTTCTCAAACTAGCACAACTATGAGATAAATTATCTGCTCAACATAAATCTACTAAACTCTGAACCTCTCAAGTATAAAAATTTCTCTACATCACATCAATACCTTTCCATAAACTAAGTTCTTCCCTCATAGGATCACTACAATTACACTCCCTAACCCATCCGTAAGATGAATAACCTTCTAATCACTACCCAACAAGCCTCGACATTTCGCCCCTCCGGAATTCAATATTATAACCCTCGACTATCTCCTCACAAGACGATTTATTTTTCCCAAAAGATGACATATAAAGGCGATACTTGCTCACTCCTTCTTCTAAGAAAATTTTGTACACCCTAGGGGTGTAGCGGCTAACCGCTCACTATACCTAACGCGCGACGTTGTCAACACTGCATAAAGCATGACTTAAACCCAAAGAAAGGTATTATACTTTATACTTCCATAATCCAATGGTTTCACCCCATCCTTGAACCTCAACTCAGGGTCCTCTACTTCTTCCAGGACAATCATTATTCCTAAACCTATTTCTCCACAAGAGAAACATCTTCCTCAAAATCCTTCCTAACCATCTTGAAGGACAAAACGCGATTGCAACTATCGAAACTCCCTCAGTCCTACTCAACGAACCTGAGTCTCAAATTTCTTTCTTCTTCATCCCAGAAGGCAATACCCCTGATATTGGGACAACTCCACCTACCTCACCTCGGTAAGAGTCACCAACATCAGGTTTCCTAACGAAGGTTAACGGGTTTCTCAATCTAAACCTCCCAAGGACTACACTACATGCCTCTGCTCGGACTTACCTTACTAAGTCCAAGATTCGCCATTCGAGTAATTTTCCCTTTCTTACTCAACCACTGATAGGTCACCCTGAACCACTGCTAGAGTTCTCTTTCTTATTCCCGCCTGAACGGAGGAAAACAAATACCTCCAATCAAAGCGCACCCAAAATCAGATATGGCTGTTGTATCTCTAATCTGGTCCTTTCCTAGACAACATAATCTAGGCGATGTATGAAACAAGAGAAACTGTTATCAGAACGTCGATCAAGTGAATACACTTCACAGAAAAAGATAAACGCAGTGAACACAACAACCCTAATAGTAGGGCTTTATATCAAGAACGTTAACGAAAGACGTGAAAAACCCGCACAGATCCTAAAGACTCTAGAACCTCATGCTCTGATACCATTTGTAACACCCCGCTCAAAATAATAACGGGTGGCCAGCCCTTTACTACATTAAATCAGGAGTTTTAGATGGCTCAGTCTCAACACCAACTGTCGGTACAAATATAATATAGACTAACTACCCGATATCATATAAGCGGGATGTTAAAATTAAATAAAATATACAACATATAATAAACCAACATTATAAGCCACTAAAAAGAAAAGAAGGATGCATACAATAACGATGATAAATGAAATGCTAGAATAAAAAGAAATAAGCAACTACAATTGAATATACCATAAAGGAGTAGACCCGAATAAGCTGTCGGGTCACAGCCAATACAATAACTGAAATGAAATAAATATACAAATCTATAAATATCCCTTGGGTATAAACCCGATATACAACCTGAATCCTACCTGGATTTTTAAAGAAGTAGGAAGCGACTACAATCTAAGTCCCACAACAGTCCGCACCTATCACGGCTCCCAAGACTCTGGATAGGAGGTCATCCGGCATCCATGCGGTAGGACACCTGTAGTAATATATATATATATATACATGCAGGAGAGAAAAGTAAACGGGTCAGAGCCCGAGTTGTGAAAAATATTTAGCAAGTGTGTTAATCGTGCATAATAAATATTAGTGCACGTATTTCATAATTAAAGTGGAATCACACTCTTGTGAAACCCCAACTCACCTCTCATCTAACGGCGCGCACCTTTTCACGTCCTAAAATTTTAGTTAAATTACCCCCATTTATAAGGATAACCTAACTCAACATAGTCCCAGCCTATACCCACGAGAATTATCTTCCTATCTTAACCCAACAATCAACTCTTTCTAAACACACTTAATTATTTTTACAAACAAATATGCCATAATAGGCTTAATGGATTCCGGTTTATAATTTATTCAATTAAAATTCTTAATACGTTAACCATACATGTTGGGTTTAATCATATGATTAAATCACTAAATAACATGCATACAAATTATTATTGACAAAACTTCTCTCCAATCTCAACACTGCACTACGTTTCATGTGTGGGGTGTCTCGCAAAGCGAAATCCAAACAAGGAACCACCCCGTTACACTACTCCTTGACAATATCGATCCTAGAGATCCATTATGCCATACATACGATATTATACTACTAAAATTACTAAATTTAGATTACAATATGAAAACAACTTAAAATCTCCAATAATATCCGTGGGATGATGTAACCGAAATATTCCTTAAATGCGATACATCAACCCCCATCAATCTAGTACATCATAATCATCCAAGATGTACTCAACAAAGATTCCATATCCTTTCATTTGTAGGATATATAAATATATATATATATATATATATATATATATATATATATACAATCATTCATTCCCATAGCCAAGTGTACATACCACATATGATGTACAAAGGCCATACATATAATATACCAGGCTATATATATCACCGATAAAACTGCATCATGCTATCATCTTACAGGGAATTACTAACATACCATCCTGGGGACCCAGGTCGGTCTCAATATCACCAACATAGGATCCATACACACAAACACGATGTCTCGAGAAGCGGCCATAGCTCATAATCGGTCAATCAGACGAGACATACCCACCACGCCTCACCCCGAAAATATAAATCACATAATAACACACAGGACGACTATAACCTGGGGACTATTACACCCTGCTCCTTGAGCCAGGATGCTCACCCTTTGCGCGAAAACTTCCCAATGATAGCATGAATGGGGTATGCTTAACCACATAAGTCTATATATCATTCACATGCACAATATATATACATCCATATGATCCCATCATATGATCAAACATTAAACCATCATCTACGGTTTAGATATTCATACCATGTATATCCATAACAATTATACATCCATATATTCATATCTATATAGATATATACACATATATTCACATATCCTTATATATATATATATATATATATACAAACTAATTCTCGTTCATATGTATAAGATATCTAAACCCGACTATAAGTATACATAATCCTTAATATAAAAGCCGTCACCACAAACCCATTTAATTTATCTCGATATGTGAATCTAATCCCTCACTTGAAGCATATTCATCCATTTTTCCTATGATGATTAGTCTCCCAAACAACATACGGATATATATATATCCAACATTAGGGTTATCACCCAAAGCTTAGTGTAGGAAACCATCACTACACATCTCCTCTATATTCAAAAGTACATAATTATCTTTAGTACTAGTTGGCCATTGGCAAATACATGACTAATAGTCTAAAACCTCAAATTATCCCAACGTCATTTCAAGTGTTGGAATTCCAATGGTTACTTCCACTTAATTATGTATAAACTATCCTTACTAGAATTTATGCTATCGCTTATCCTAGTTCATAGTACAATCCAATTTGTTCCCAAATTCACCTACGATTCGATTGATCATATTAACCTCTTACTCCGGTTGGGTTACCGATTGTTCCTTAATTTAAACGTTTCTAAGGATACGTGACCCCTCTCACTCTTCGGTCCCCAAACCTTAATCTCAATAGAGTCCTATTTACTACAAGGATTGGGCGCTACCCTCGGCCTACAATTACGAGCCATGCCCTAGCAAGTCTCTCTTTAAGAGTTCTCAACTTCACATCATATCTATACTTACTTTTTATTTATAATTAGGATTCTCAATCCCAATGAGGTTTCCCGATAATCTCTATATACAACTCCAAAAGCATACATGGATATATTTTTCCCATATTGTCCCAAGAAGTCCCCATAATCACAATGTGTGAGAAACCCCTAGTGTGTCTCCAAAACATATCTCTTATCATAAGAGAAGGCCCTAAATCAATTAACCCAACCAAAAAGGGTTTGAAATCACTATAGAGAAAAATTTCTCAAAGTGCCATGTTTTTAAATCGATTCGGCCCTATTCCTAATCGATTCGGCCTAGTGAATCGATTCGGCTTCAAATGAGAATCGATTCTGGTCCAAAGACCTAGGCTTTTGTATCAGGCCGAATCGATTCGCCTTGGGTACAAATCGATTCGGTCAATGTATACCTACCAATTTGCCTAGGTCGAATCGATTCGCTTAAGGGGCGAATCGATTCGGGTCTGGGAGAATTTGAAGGGTTATTCTTATTTATAAAAACCCACGAATTTTGAACCCTAAAATATCTATTCTAACCCTCAAACCTTCATCAAATCATGATTCTAAGCCAATAAATCAACCCAAAGTTGATCCCAACTATTTTCTACACCATTAAACCCATATTTAAACATTGATTTCAAGATTAAACCCAAAAATCTAGGTTTTCATATTAATACCCAAAATCATTTCTTTAACCCACAAATTATGAAATCAAATACACAAATGACTTATTTAGCAAGATTAAACACTTGCCTAGGATTTGTAGAGGTCGGATTGTCCTCGATGTCGCGTTTTGGTCGGAAATCTCCAAGCTTTCTTCCTCTCTCTCTTCCTTTCCTCTTCTTTCTTCTTCTTTTCTTTCTTCTTTCTCCCTCTAGGGATTTTTCTCTCTTTCTCTCAAATGAGAATGGCTTGATCCGTAAGCCTCTTAAACCTTAAAACATAAGTCCTAATTTTAAATGTTAAGACTCGTTTATTCCAATTCGAGTTAAACCAACTTAAAAACATTTCGGAGCCGAAATAAAATCCAATGACAGCCATTTTGACTATCTCGACCCTTTCGGGAACAATGGTCCCCTCAAAATCATCATCTAGAATACTTTACAAAGTTCTCTATTTTTTTACCTCAATTGCCAAATTTTAAAATTCTCCAATTAAATTAAATTTCATTTTCCCAAAAATTTAATTTCTCAGTCTCCAAAGTCACGGGTTGTTATAATTCTCACATTGGGAGTCCCTCGACTGTGAGGCCAGTTGCTACGTGCTACGTTGGACATGGTGAGGTGTTCATACCACTCGCGGTGCCTTTTTTGGGGGGGGGGGTGTTGGTGATGTCTGCCCCCTCGCGGAATGTTTTCAAGATTAAGTGTTCCACATTCAAATTCGGGTTCTATTCTCAAACTGGGAGTCCTACGACTACGCGACCGGTTGCTACATGTTACATCGGATGCGCACGAGGCGTTCGTTCCACTTGCGGTGCCGTTTAGGGGTTAAGGTAGATTATTGGCGTCTTTCCCCTCATGTCATCTTTCCAAGTCTAAGTGTTCCTACTTTCAAATATAGTTCCTATTCTCAAATCAAAAGTTATACGATTGTGCGGTCAGTTGCTACGTGTTACATTGGACGGGCACGAGGTGTTCATTCTTCTCATAGTGACATTTTTTTTTGGGGGGGGGGGGGGGGGGGGTTGGTGGCGTCCACCCCCTCACGACACGTTTTTAAGCCCAAGTGCCTAAGTGTTCATATTTTCAAATACGGGTCATTTTATCAAATTGGGAGTCCCTCAACTGTGCTATTGATTACTACATGTTATGTTTGATGTGCATGAGGTGTTCGTGATGCCCGCGGTGCCGTTTGGGGAGGAGAGGGGGTGGGTTGGTGGCGTCCGCCTCACCGCAGTACGTTTTCAAGCCTAAGTGTTCCTATTCTTAAATCGGGAGTCCCGCAACTATGCGGTGGGTTTCTACATTTTATATTGGATGCGAGCGAGTTCTTCATTCCGCTCACGGTGATGTTTGGTGGGGGGGAGTGCCCCCTATCGCAGCACATTTTCAAGCGTAAGTTTTCCATCTTTTAAATCTGGGTCCTATTCTCAAACCGGTAGTCCGTGACTGTGCGTTCGAGTTTTACATGTTACCTTGGATGCCCACGAGGTGTTTTTGTCGCTTGCGGTGTTGTTCAGAGGGGGTGACGTCTGCCCCCACGCTGCAATTTTTCAAGCCTCAGTGCCTAAGAGTCCCTATTATTAAATTCGGTTCCCATCCTCAAACCGACAGTCTCCTAACTACGTGACCAGTTGCTACGTATTGCGTTAGATGCGCACGAGGTGCTCGTGTCGCTCGTGGTGCCGTTTGGGGGAGGGGTGGCATTTTCCTCTCTCGGCACATTTTTCAATCCTAAGTGTTCCTACTTTTGAATCTAGGTCCTATTATCAAATCGGGAGTCCCGTGACTACACGGACTATTGCTTTGCATTACATTGGACACGTATGAGGTGTTCGTATCGCTCGTGGTGCCTTGGGGGATTGTTGCCACCTCCTTGCGGAACTTTTTCAAGCCTAAGTTTTTAAGTGTTCCTCTTCTCAAATTCGAGTCTTATTCTCAAATCGGGAGTTCTGCGACTATGCGGTTGGTTGTTAAGTGTTACATTAGATGCACACGAGGTGATCGTGCCACTAGCAGTGCCATTTAAAGGGGGAGGGGGATTGTGGCATCCACCCCCTCACGAAATGTTTTCAAGCCTAAGAGTGACTAATTTCAAAATCGGGTCCTATTCTCAAATCGAGAGTCCCGTGACTATGCAGCCAGTAACTATATGTTACGTTGGACACCCCGAGGTATTCATTCCACTCACGGTGCCATTTAGGATCGGGGGTGTGGTTGGTTTCTGCAACCTCATGGCACATTTTCAAGCCTAAGTGTTCTTACTTTTAAATCTGAGTTCTATTCTCAAATTAGGACTCCCGCGACTACACGACAGGTTTCTATGTATTACGTTGGATGCACACGAGGTATTCGTTCCACTCAAAGTGTCGTTCGTTTGGGGGGGTGGCGTCCACCCCCTCATAGAAAGTTTTCAAGACTAAGTGTTTCTAATTTCAAATCCGAGTCGTATTCTCAAATCGAGAGTCCCGTGACTACATGACCAGTCACTACATGTTACGTTGTATGCGTTGAGGTGTTTATGATGCTCACGGTGCCATTTGGGGGGTGGATTTATAAACCTTGTGGAACAATTTCAAGCGCAAGTTCCTAAGTGTTGCTATTTTCATATGCGGGTCATATTCTCAAATCGGGATTCCCGCAACTACACTGTCTATTACTATGTGTTATGTTGGAAGCGCACGGGGTGTTCATAGTGTTCGTGGTGCTATTGGGGGGGGGGGGTTGGTTGCATCCGCCTCCTCGCGGCACGTTTTTAAGCTTCAGTGTTCCTACTTTCAAATCTAGGTCCTATTCTCAAACCAGGAGTCCCGTGACTGTACGGTCGGTTGCTTCGCATTACATTGGATGCGCATGAGGTGTTTATGCCGTTTACGGTGCCTTGGGGGTGGTGTCCACCTCCTCGTGAAAAGTTTTTATACCTAAGTGCCTAAGTGTTTCTCTTATAAAATCCGAGTCCTATTCTCAAATCGAGAGCCCTATGACTGTGCGTCTAGTTGATACATGTTACATAGGATGCACATAAGGTGATTGTGCCACTCACAATGTCATTTAGAGGGGGACAGGTTTTGTAGCATCCACCCCCTTACGGAACGTTTTCAATATCAAGAGTTCCTACTTTCAAGACCGGGTCCTATTCTCAAATCGGGAGTCTCGTGACAGTGCGACCAGTTTCTATATGTTACATTGGATGTGCTAAGGTATTCATGCTACTCACGACGCCATTTGGGGGTGGGGGGTTGTTAGAGTCAACAACCTCACGACACATTTTCAAGCCTTAGTATTCCTACTTTTAAATTCGGGTAATATTCTCAAATCGGGAGTCCCACTACAGGTTTATATGTTTTACGTTGGACGAGCACGAGGTGTTCATTCCGCTCATAGTGTCGTTCGAGGGGGGGTTGGTGGCGTCCGCCCCCTCATATAAATTTTACAAGCCTAAGTGTTCTTATGTTCAAATCCAAGTCCTATTCTTAAATCGTCAGTCCCACGACTACATGACCAGTCGCTAAGTGTTACATTGGATGCGTCGAGGTGTTTATGTTGTTCGCGGCGCCTTTTTTTTTTTTGGGGGGGGGGGGGGGAGGTGGCTTTTGCAACCTTCTGGCACATTTTCAAACTCAAGTGCCTAAGTGATGCTATTTTCATATTTGGGTCATATTCTCAAATCGAGAGTTCCGTGACTACACTATCAATTATTAAATGTTATGTTGGATGTACACGAGGTGTTCGTACTATTTGCGGTGCTATTTGGGGGGTGGTATCCACCACCTTGCGGCACATTTTTAATTCTAAGTGTTTCGATTCTTATATTCGGGTCCTATTCTCAAATCAGGAGTCTTGTGACTATACTGTTGGTTACTATGTGTTACGTTTGATGTGAACGAGGTGCTCGTGCTGCTTGCGGTGCCATTTGGGGAGAGGAGAGAGGTGGGTTGGTGGTATCCATCCCCTCGCGGCTTGTTTTCAAGCCTAATTATTCCTGCTTTTAAAATTGGCTCCTATTCTCAAACCAGGAGTCCCGCGTCTTCGCAACTAGTTGCTACATGTTACATCGGACATGAAGAGGTGTTCATACTGCCCGCGGTGATGTTTGGGGGGGGGGGGGGGAGGGGTGGCGTCAACAATTTTGCGGCACATTTTCAAGACTTAGTGTTCCTACTTTCAAATTCGGGTTCTATTCTCAAATAGGGAGTCCTGTGACTACGCCTCTAGTTGCTACGTGTTACGTTGGATGTGTACAAGTTGTTCGAATCTTTTGCGATGTAGTTTTGGGGGTGTTTTGTGGCGTCCGCCCCTTGTGGCACGTTTTTAACCCTAACAGTTCCCACTTTCAAATCTGGTTCCTATTCTCAAATCGGGAGTCACACAACTACATGGATAGTTGCTACATGTTACGTTTGATATGCACGAGTTGTTACTGGCTCTCAAGGTGTCATTTTTTTTACTTGGGGGGGGGGGGGGGGGGGGGGGGACGTCCACCCTCTCGCGGCACGTTTTCAAGCCCAAGTGACTAAGTATTCCTATTTTCATATTCAGGTCATATTCTCAAATCGAGAGTTACTTTTAATGCGCATGAGGTGTTCATGTCATTCGCGATAAGGTGCACTATCCGTTGCTACATGTTACTTTTGATGCACATGAGATGTTTGTTTCGCTCGCGATGTCTTTTTTATGGGGGGGGGGGGGTAGTGGCATCCACCCCTTGTGGTATGTTTTTAATCCTAAGTGTTCCTATGTGGCATCCACCCCTTATGGCATGTTTTTAATCCTAAGTGTTCCTATTTTCAAATTCGGGTCTTATTCTCAAATCAGGGTCCCCGTGACAGGGGGCGAGGTTGGGGTTGGTGGCGTATGCCCCCTCACAACATATTTTAAAGCCTAAGTTTTTGTACTTTCTAATTCGAATCCTATTCTCAAACTGGGAGTCCTACGACTACACAATCGATTGCTGCATGTTATGTTGGACGCACACGAGATGTTCGTGCCGCTCATGGTGCCATTAGGGGGCTTAGTGGCAATCGCCCCCTCGCGACACGTTTTCAAGCCTGAGTGTTCCTAGTTTCAAATTGGAGTCCAATTTTCCAATCGGAGTACGACGACTGCGCGCCTGATTTCTATGTTTATGTTGGATGTGCACGAGGTGTTCATGTTT
Organism: Sambucus nigra; assembly: GCA_949130495.1. Lineage (NCBI taxonomy): Eukaryota > Viridiplantae > Streptophyta > Magnoliopsida > Dipsacales > Adoxaceae > Sambucus > Sambucus nigra. The sequence goes on from OX422220.1 coordinate 154,999,681, forward strand.
TTCAAAATTCCATTTGAAGGGAGCATGGAGGGGGTTGGTGGCTTACGCCCCTTGAAAGAAAGTTTTCAAGCCTAAGTGCTTAAGTGTTCCTATTTACATAATCATGTCATATTCCTAAACTGGGAGTCCTGCGACTGCACTGCTAATTACTATGTGTTGAGGTGTTCATGCTGCTTGCGGTACTGTTTGGTGGGTGGGGGGGCTCGAGGCGTCCTCCCCCTCGAGGAACATTTTCAAGCCTAAGTGTTCCTCTTTTCAAATCCAGATCCTATTCTCAAATCGGGAGTCCCGCAAATACGCGAATGATTTGTACATGTTACGTTGGATGAACGCGAGTTGTTTGTGCCACTCGCAATGCCATTTGGGTGGGGAGATGGGAGTTGTGGGTTGGTGTCTAGTGGCTTCCGCCCCCTTGTACCAAGTTTTCAAGCCTAAGTGTTCCTACTTTAAAATTTGGATCATATTCTCAAATTGAGTGTCCCATAACTGCGTGATCGGTCGCTACATGCTACATTGGATGCACACGAGTAGTTTGTTCCGCTTGCGGTGCCATTGGGGGGTGGCAATCACCCCCTCATAGCACATTTTTATGCCTAAGTGTTCCTACTTTCAAATTTGGGTTCCATTCTCCAACCTTAGTTCAACAACTAAGAGATCGACTGCTACGTGTTAGATTGGATGTGCACGAGGTGTTCATATTTCTCACGCTGCCCTTTAGGGGGCGCGGGGAGGGGGTTGGTGGCGTACGCCCTATGGTAGCACATTTTAAATCCCAAGTGCCTAAGTGTTCCTATTTTCATATTATGGTCATATTTTCAAACTGGGATTCCCGCAACTGCACTGCCGATTACTACATGTCGAGGTGTCTGTACTACTAGCAGTGCTATTTGGGGCGGGGGAGGGAGCTCGAGGCGTCCTTCCCCTCGTGGAATGTTTTCAAGACTCAGTATTCCTATTTTTAAATCTGGGTTATATTCTCAAACTGAGATTCCCACTTCTACGTGGTCAGTTCTACATGTTACGTTGGATGCACACGATTTGTTCGTGATACTCACGATGTCGTTTTTTTTTTTGGGGAGGGGGGGGGGTGGTGCTGTCCTCCCCCTCGCGAAAAGTTTTCAAGCCTAAGTGTTACTACTTTAAAACCCGGGGCCTATTCTCAAATGGGGAGTCCCGCGACTGCGCGGTCGATTGCTACATGTTACATTTTATGCGCATGAGGTCCTCATGTAACTCGCATTGTCGTTTAGGGAGTGAGGGGGGTTGGTGTCGTTCATTCGCTCGAGGCAAGTTTTTAAGCCTATGTGTTCCGAATTTAAAATTTGGGTACTATTATCAAATCGAGATTACCGGGATGGCATGCCCAATTGTTACGTGTTAGTTGGATGTGCACGAAGTATTCATGCCACTCACGGTGCCGTTGGGCGGGGTTGGGGGCATTCTCCCCCTTGCATCATGTTTTCAAGACTAAGTGCTCGTATTTTCAAATTTGAGTCCTATTCTAAAACCGAGAGTCACTCAAATGCATGACTTACTGCTTTATGTTACATTGGATGCACACGAGGTGTTCACGCCCTCGCGGTGCCGTTTTGGGGGGTTGGTGGTGTCCGCCCCCTCGCGGAACATTTTCAAACCTAAGTGTTCCTACTTTCAAATACGGGTCCTATTCTTAAATCGAGAGTCCCGTGACAACTCGAACATTTACAACGTGTTATGTTGGATGTGCACGAGGTGTTCATGCCAGTTACAATGCCATTTGGGGGTAGGGTTGTGGCCTTTTCCCCCTCGCGGCACATTTTCAAGCCTAAGTGTTCCTACTTTCAAATTGGGAGACCCGTGATTGTGCGTCCGATTTTTACGTGTTACATTGAATTCACATGAGTTATTTGTGTTGCTCGTAGTGCGGTCAATTGTGGCGTGTTACATTGAATGAGTACTAGCTGTTCGTGTCGCTCGTGGTGTCATTTGGGTGTGGGAAAGTTGGTGGCATCCGCCCCCTCACGGCACGTTTTCAAGTTTAAGTGTTCCTACTTTCAAATCTGGGTCATATTCTCAAACATTGAGTCCCGTGACTATGTGGACAGTTGCAATGTGTTACATTGGACGTGCCCGAGGTGTTCATGACGCTCACGGTGCCATTTGGGGGAGGTCGGTGGCGTCTGTCCCCTCGCATCACGTTTTCAAGCCCAAGTGTTCCTACTTTCAAATTTGGATCCTAATCTTAATCCAGGAGTGTCGTGACTGTGCGGCCGATTACTAAGTATTATGTTGGACGCTCATGAGATTTTGTATCACTCGTGGTGCCGTTTGGGGGGTTTGGTGGCATCCATCCCCTTGTGGTACGTTTTCAAGCCTAAGTGTTCCTACTTTCAAATTTGTTTCCTATTCTAAAATCGAGAGTCCGCGACTGCGCGTCTAGTTATTACGTGTTACGTTGGATGTTCATGAGTCTCCATCCCCCCGCACACTTTTTTAAAATTTTTTGCATTCTTACTTTCAAATATGGGTCCTATTCTTAAATCGGGAGTCACGTGACTATGCGGACAGTTCCTACGTGTTACGTTGAACGCGCACTAGGTGTTCGTTCCACCCGCGATGTCACTGGGTAGTAGGTGTCTGCCTCCTTGCAGAACATTTTCAAACCTAAGTGTTCCTAGTTTCAAATTCGGGTCTTATTCTCAAATCAAGAATCCCGCGACTAGACGACCAGTTGCTATGTGTCATGTTGGACACGCACGAGGTGCTCATGCCACTTACAGTGTCGTTTGAGGTACATAGGGTTTGATGTCATCCTCCCCCTCATGGAACATTTTCAAGCCTAAGTGTTAATACTTTCAAATTCTAGTCGTATTCCCAAATCGCTAGTCCCACGACTATGCGGTCGATTGATATGTGTTACGTTGGATGCACATGAGGTATTCGTCCCCCTCGTGCTACCGTTTATGGGGGTTGGCGTCCACCCCATCATGACACGTTTTTAAGCCTAGGTGTTCCCAATTTCAAATTTGGGTTCTACTCTCAAACCAGTAGTCCCCCGACTACGCGATCGGTTACTACGTGTTACGTTTGATGGGCACGAGGTGTTCGTGCTGCTCGCAGTGTTATATGGGGTACGTCCTCCCCTCATGGATCATTTTCAAGCCTAATTGTTCCTACTTTAAAATCGGGATCCAATTCTCAAAACGATAGTCATGAGACTAAGCATCCGGTTGCTACGTGTTACGTTGGATGCGCGCAAGGAATTCGTGCCACGCGTGGTGCCATTTAGGGGGGGTTGTGGCGTCCGTCCCCTCACAACACATTTTCAATCCTACCTGCCTATATGTTCCTATTTTCAATAATGGGTCCTATTCTCAAACTGGGAGTCCCGAGACTACGCGGCTGATTACTACGTGTTATGTTGGACGTGCATGAGTTTTCATGCCTCTAGCGGTGCTATTTGGATGTGGGGGTAGAGTTCGCCCCCTCGTAGCACGTTTTTAATCTTAAGTGTTCCTATTTTCAAACTTGGGTCCTATTATCAAACCGAGAGTTCGACTACTAAGCGGATGGTTGTAACGTGTTCCCGTTGACATCCATGGGGTGTTTGTGATCCTCATAGTGTTGTTTGGGGGGTGTTGGTGGATTCCTCTCCCTCGCATCACATTTTTAAACCTAAGTGTTTCTACTTTCAAATTTGGGTCCTATTCTCACTTCGGAGTCCTTCGACTGCATGTCCAGATGCTAAATTTTATGTTGGATGTGCCTGAGTGTTTGTGCCGCTTGCGGTGCCATTTAAGGGTTATGGGGTGGTTTTGGCGTACAGCCCCTCGCAGCACATTCTCAAGCCTAAGACTTCCTATTTTCAAATATGGGTCCTACTCTCAAATCGGGAGTCCCAACTATGTGGCCAATTGCTACGTGTTACATTGGATGCACATGAGTTGTTCCTTCTGCTCGCAGTCCCCCCTAATTACCCCTCACACCCCTTAAATTCCTATATTACCCCCTAGCCACTAGCATATTCTTATAAAAGCATTTGGAAGACCAGTTTGTAAAAAAGGAGAGCATATTGTAGAGAAACCCTGGAGAAGAGGAAAAAGAGAGAAACACCTTTGTAAATAATTTTTTTTATTTCATTAAATTTTCGTTAGAGATTTTGTGAGAATAAATTGTGAGGGATTGAATAGTATTGAAGAAGATAGATCTCAATTTGTCAAATTCAAGGAGACTTGTTTGAAGATTTGTTCTCTTTCTCTACTCTTTTATTCTAAATTCCTCTGATTATTTGTTCATCATGTCTAAAATCATGTTAGGATAGAAAACCCTTTCAAAGGGTGGATGATCCATTATTTGATGTTAATCTCATTTTAATTAGTTTATTTAAATTAAATGTCCCTTTGATAATTAACTTTGCACTCTTACATTTTAATTTACGTCTTGAAAGTGGGTAAATGATTTTCGAGAGAAAATCGAAGTTCTAGTCTTATTTTCCATTTTAAAATCGAACTAGAGATAGGTTTTTCTAAAATATGAATTTATTTTTTTAAATTTCTACTCTATGCTAGTTTTATGATTTAAACTAATTTAATAAATCGATCCTAGTGCATAATTTATTAAATAAATTTTAGATCTACTTTTCAAGAGTTGTAGGATTGTTGAATTTAATTTTCTAAAATGCTATTATTAAAATTATATTTTCAACGAGAGTTGATTTGTGATTTTTATACTAACTTGGGATAATTAATTTGAACGAATTAATTAATTTTGACTAACTAAAATAAATTATTTCCTCTTATCCCTTGTTAGTCCTCACTTTTATTTTCTCACTCATCTCATATTTTACATTTTTATTTAGTTATAATTCACTCCTTTTTATCACACTTTTTAGTTATTTCGTTCGACTTTACCTCTAGTTTAGTTATCTCATCATCCAATAAATATTGTTTTAATATCGAAAAGCTAAAAAAAATAGAAAAAGTAAAAAAATTGTAAAAAGAAATCAAATAAAAAATGAATTGCATTATTCTCCAAGTGTTTCACTCCTTAGATTAGGATTGACATCCTTACTTACCTTTATACTCTAGTTTTGTTATACTTCTGTAGGTAATTGAAGGTTTTTATTAATTTGGCTTCAATAACGAAACATATAAAAAGCTAAGTTATCAAATGGCGTCGTTCCCAGGGATGGTTTATTGAAAGTCCAAGTTATCAAATGGCGTCGTTGACAATCTTTGGAGTTTGAAGCACTTGTGAAGATTTTAGTGTAGTTCATTTGTCATTTATTTTTATTTTTATTTTTGTACTATTTTTCATTTTCTTAGAAGTTTGTATTAGTTTTATATTATTTGGCTTATATTGAGGTGCTTGGAGACTCCAATTTTTTTTCATTTGAATTTGTAATAATTCAAAAATAAGAAAAGCATGAAAAGAAAACCGGAAAAGGTAGAGAGAGGGCATCCAAAGGCGAGGATTTAGAATCCTCTCTACTTTGGGTTAGTAGGACTCCCGGGGCCAACTGAGATAGGCGAGATCTCCCCCCGGCCGACTCAAATCGTTCATCACCCCACACGTGTCAAAATCGTGGGAGGTAAACTTCTAAACACTCGTGAATCCCTCGCTAGCGAGTCAATATTGTGTGTGACTACGTGCTCTTATTTGATTTTTATTCTCACATTTATTTTTGAATGGTGTGATGAATTAATCAATTAATACCTACACCCGGTCATTCAGGAGAAGGGATTTCATCACCCGACTCACTCGCTTATCCTTTGTGCGCTACCCTAGCTATCAGTAAATTTAAAATAAATCGACTAGTTATCCCAATAGGAGAACATTTTTACAAAGGCGATCACAAAGATAAATTCCGTGATTTTTATCGCCGCGGACTTAATTAAAATTTGACTACCCTTTCACTAAATTTTGAAGATAAAAATTGGTTATGTGCTATTTAGGATTTATCCTTGACTTGTGTGTGTCCAATTCAATTTTTCGGTAGTCGATTTTAGTGAGTTCATCAAATTTCAAAGAGTCCAAATATTTTTTCCATCTTTTCTTCCTTTATTTTTATAAAACTCCAAAAATATTATCTTTCCCTCATTTTTAAAAAAGAAAAAATTCCAAAAAATGTTCTTTCCTTTTGAAAAATATTTAAACCCCCAAATATATATTTATCTCCTCATAGCCGAAGAACGCCCTTTACGGGAATACTTTGGCCATTACCCATTGTTTCGAAGCATGTTTGAAGTTGAGCCTTAGTCGAGCATCCACACTTTACTTAGTGACTTCAACTCTCAAACACACGTTGTTTATAGTGATGAGTCATCCACGCACGCATCTCACATTCCATCGCCTCCGATGATGAGTGTCAATGCTCTCAATGCTTTGTCGTTCACATATTGATATCTATCCAATCACTTAACATATGAGTGTCCATACTTTTCATATCCATCTGAACCCACCATAGCCCAAGTGTATCCATATGAAACTGTTCTGGAACCCACCTCGGCCTATTGTCATGATATATTAAATCCCGAGTGGTGTGAGTACCTAAATTCTTCGTGGCGGATTGATCACCCTCCCACGCAATACGAATCCCAACCCTATGTTGCGGATCCTCACGCGTTCCAAAAGTCATCATGGAAACCTCATGCACCCCATACTGATCAGTCACCTCACTATGCACCCCACGAATATCAACCTTTTGTCTCTCACGGAGACACTTATACCATATATGAACAACTTGACCTCACTCCACACACTTTATACGAGTATTCTCCGTATAGTTCTGATAATAGTGAGTTGTGTCCACCTCAACCACCGCTGCCACCCGCCATCACTCAACCACCATCATCCACCTCCGCTCTCGAAAGACTCTTGCAAAAGTTCATCCTCGAGTAAGAGCAAGCCACTCAATATCAAAATCAAGCTCTCCAACGGCTTGAACAACGCCTTAATGAATTTGAGTGTGCAAACGAGACAAATTTCTCCTCAAGTCAACCCATTGTTACACCCATGTGGAATGATGATGAGTCATCTTGTGCCACTGAGTCTGAGCGTGACCAACCCTGCCACCCCGAGAATCTCAAAGTTGAAACCATTCCATGATTCGGGCCCCAAGTTGACAATTGTGTTGATTTATCCATTGATAGTGAGACTGATCAAACCCCGCTTTATCCACAAGATCCCACCATTAATGTTCATACTCTCCTTCCCAATGAATCCAAAAAATTCCCTAGTTTACACCTATTGAGCCCACCGCGTGTGTTCCCAAGGAACCACTTCATCATAGGTTAGCTCCAGCTACGAGTGCTCACCATTTTCTCGATATTGCATTAGAGACGGTTCTCACCTCTCTGGATATAGATCACGTCCCACTATGCATGGCTCCGTTTGAGCCCAATATATTTAGTGGTTCCTCTATCTACGATCTTGGTGCCTCTCTTGAATTACCCACCACATTATTTCGTGATATTCTTGTGCAGAAGTTGACCACTTCATTTTTAAATACCATGTTCCCCTTGTGAGTATTCCTTTACCCCTCCCAACGAGTGTGTGCACCCTACACTTGATTCGAATCATCTTCCCCACCCTTTGTCCCACCTGATCCACCCTTTATCACACCCAACCCACCATTTATCCCTCCCGACACTCCCAATGTCCCTTACACCCCACCACCTGGTCTGGACCTTGATATTATACCCTTTATGTTCTCATCCATATATATCAGACCTTACCTTAAACCACCCTCCACCATCCATGAGAGTATTTGTGGTGCTACTCTCCACTTCCGTGACATAGAGCTTGTCACTCCATGTCTGCCACTCTCTTGTGGTGTTAATTTTTCCCATCGTCGGCTCATCAGTGTGTCACGGTGCGACCATTATCATCTTCCATTTATAGAACAGCCGTGTAGTTTCTATGATCCCCACCCCATTCCACTTTACAAACCATATTTCCTTCCTATCCAACTTGAGTCGCACGCTTATAGGGCCCTTTTTGCCCTCACCCTTCGTTCCAATAAGGCCCGTGATCAGTGCCTCTTCACCCTCACCCTTGCCTTTCAATCATATACCATAATTCCCACCCACCCATGGTCAACCGATGCTTTCCATCATGTGAAGAACCTTGCTATACAAGTGCATTGATCTTTTAGCCTGTATCCAACTGACGGTTCAGTCTTGGTTGGGGTTGACTCTCATCATCCATTTTTTCTATCACCCCGCACTTTCATAGTTATTATCTCTAGGGTGAGTTCCCTTCGATCTGGTTGAAGACGTTAGACTTATCACTACCGGGAGGCAACTTGTTGTTTTTGAGTATGATCTTATCTTGTTTGGAGTGGTGTTTTCACACCTCCCAAGGCTTTACCATGTTTATAGACTTGTACATGTGTTAATCTCTTCACTTATTCAGCATTCATCTTGGATATATCTAATCCACTTCATCAGCGGTTGATTATGGTAATCTCTTTCCTCCGTTCTGCTCTCAATTTCAAAATAATTTTATTTAACATCGAGGACGATGTTCCTTTTTGTTTGGGGGTGGAGAATTTTATCAAAATCATACCTCTTTTGAAAATAATTTCAAAACCTGATTTTTAAAATTTTCGTGCAGCTTCTTTCATCTCACTTATTGACGTGAATTTTCTATCAGCCATCTTTTAAGTCTAGGAATCAAGCTAGAGAATTTTTTTTAAATAGCTTATGTAATACATACCAAGGCATTTTGCACCATGAATTACAAGACCTAACAACATTTGCGCACTTATCACGTCACTATGATTTAGAGTTGAAAAGTAATACAATTCTAAAGAAAACTTAAGGATCACCAGTGGAGACTTTAGCTTGTGAGAATCGTGCCTTTCACCCTTTTAGAGTGTTTTACGCAATCTCTGAGTCACAGGTTGATTCAACTTCCTTTGGGTCCACACTTTAATCATTGCATGATATCATTATTCTTCACTAACTTTTTGGCTTCATCACTGAGAACGACATCACTTTCGAGTTGTAAGAAACATGTGTCTTGAAATTTGGCCTGATCACAGGACTTTCACCCATACATCATACATCCGTACACCTTTAATTTTTCATATCATCACAATCTATCATCCCTATTTTCATACCACCACCGCCGCCCACCATTTTGAAAAAATCGAAGAGTGTTAGTATAAAAAAGAAAAAAAATAGAAAAAAAAGAGGAGAAAAAAGAGTGAAAAGAAAAAAGAAAAAAAAAGAACAAAAGAAAAGAAAAGGAGAAAGTTTGCAGTCAAATTCTCATGAAATAAAGACATTTGTTCCTCAAGTGTAGAACACTATTCTCAAACATTCATCCATCAACATCATATCCTACCTCATCTCATTTCATTTCCCCCTCATCCATAAATATTAATATTTTTCCTTGGTGTTCGGGCAAATGAAGATTAACATGGTGAATAACTCAACGTTCTCACTATAGTGATTAGCATTCTTTCATGAGATCATTTTTCTTTCTAAAATGTTCATTCTTTCTTATGAGTGTGTGAGACACTTGACCTTTCTTACATTTACTTATCTCCTCACACACAAGATAGATACACTTACCCAAATCTCGTGAGTTCATTTGAGAGAGAGATATCCGTGAGATTTTGAAGCTGAAGCGTTGATTCCGAAAAGGCGATCTAGGAATTACTCCGATGATACTCAACTCGTTTTGACTGATTCACACCACACACGTTGAGTCCTAGGAAGGATGTGCCTTGAGCATTTACTTAGCTAAATTTTTATAAATTTTTAGTTTTTATTCCTCAAAATATTTCTCTCGTGATAGATTGTGTGATTATTCTATGTCTAATAAGAGATTGAATGGCATTTGCAAAAATAGAATTTTGTGGGTATATTCCCTGCAAACCCTTATGTAACACCCCAAGACTTTTGAGACTGAGAAATTAAATTTTGGGCAAATAAAATTTAATTAAATTGGAGAATTTTAAAATTTGGGAATTTAAGTCCAAAAATAGAGGACATTTTAAAGTATTCCGGATGATGATTTTGAGGGTACCATTGATCCCGGAAGGGTCGAGATAGTCAAAATGACTGTCATTGGGTCTTATTTTGGCTCCGGAATGTTTTTAAGTTATTTTGACTCGAATTGGAGTAAACGAGTCATTTAAAGTGTGTATTAACATTTAAAATTGGGATTTTGTTTTAAAGGATTTGGAGGCTTACGGATGAAGCCTTCTCATTTAAGAAAGGAGAGAAAGAGAAAGAAAAGGGAAAGAAGAAGAAAGGAATAGAGAGAGGAAGAAAGCTTGGGGATTTCCGGCCCAACCGCGTCATCAAGGACGATCCAACCTCTACAAATCTGAGGCAAGTGTTTAATCTTGCTAAATAGCTATTTGTGTATTTCATTTCATAATTGGTGGGTTAAAGAAATGGATTTTGGGTATAAATATCAAAACCTAGATTTTTGGGCTTAATCTTGAAATCAATGTTTAAATTGAGATTTAATGGCATAGAAATGGTTGGGATCAACTTTGGGTTGGTTAATGGGCTTAAACTCATGATTTGATGAAGGTTTGGGGGTTAGAATGAGAAATTTAGGGTTTAGAATTCGTGGGTTTTGATGAAGAAGAAGAACCTTTAAAATTTGCAGGTTCGAATCGATTCGCCCCATTAGCGAATCGATTCGGTGTAGGGAAATTGGCAGGTCTGCATTGACCAAATTGATTCGGACCCAAGCCGAATCGATTCGGCCTGTGGCAGTAGCCCAGGTCTTTAGACCCGAATCGATTCTCCTTGGAGGCCGAATCGATTCGTTAGGCCGAATCGATTCGAAATAGGGTCGAATCGATTCGGAAATAGGGTATTTTGAGGTGTTTTCTCCATAGTGATTCCAAACCCTTTTTGGTGGGGTTTATTGCTTTGGGGACCTTCTCTTATGATGTGAGAGATATTTTCTTGGAGACATTGAAGGAGTTTCTCACATATTAAGATTTTGGGGACTCCTTAGGGTATTTGGGAGAAATATATCCATGTACGTATTGGGGTTGCATATGGAGATTGTGGGGAAACCTCCTTGAGGTTGGGGATACCCATTTGTAGATACAAGAATAAATATGATGTGAGGTTGAGAACTCTTAGAGAGTGAGGGATATAATATCCTTAGAAATGTTTAGACTAAGGAATAATTGTTAACTCAATAGGAGTAAGGGTTCATAAGATAAATTGAACCATAGGTGGAATTGGGAATGATTAGTATCGTACTATCGACTAGAATAAGCGGTAGCATAAACTCTTGCTAGGATAGTTTACACGTAATTATGGGTATATGACCATTGAGATTCCAATACTTGAAATGAGGTTGGAATAAATTGAGGTTTTAGACTATTAAGTCATGTGTGTGCCTATGGTTAAATGGTACTAAAGGAAACTATGTACTTTGAATAATGGATGAAATGTGTAGAGATGGATTCCTACACAAACTCTTGGGTGATAGCCCTAATGTTGAATATATATGTATAGATATATACATATGATTTTGGGAGACTATTCATTATAGGAAAAATGATTGAATATGTTTCAAGTGAGGGATTGTATTCACATAGCAAGGTAAATGGTATGAATTTGTGGTGACGGCTTGTATATTGAGGATTATGTATATTTATAGCCGATTTTATGTATCTTATACATATGAACGGGAATTAGTCTGTATATATAATGATACAGCGATATGTGAATATATGTTTATATATCTATATAGATATGAAAATATGGATATATTTATGTTGTGGACATATGTGGTATGGATATTTAAACCTTATATGATGGTTTAATATTTGATCATATGATTGGATCATATGGATGTATACATTGTGCATGTGAATGATATATACTTATTTGGTTAAGCATGCCCCGCTCATGCTATCATTGGGAAGTTGCGCGCGTAGAGGGTGAGTATCCTGGCTAGAAAAGCAGGGTGTGGATATTCCCCAGGTCATAGTCATCCTGTGTGCTATTATATGATATATAAATTTATTTTGGGATGAGACGTGGTGGGTATGTTTCGTCTCATTGCCGGTTTGGAGCTATGACCGCTTCCCGGGACGTCGTGTGCGTGAGTTTACCACGAGATGGGTGCCGTTTAGTCCCACCATGGTGGCCCCGGTATTGCTATGTGAGCCGGGCACTGGGAAGATAATAGCATTGATGTAGTTTATCGGCAATATATATATAGCCGGGTATATTGTGTGCATGGCCTTGTACATCATATGCAGTATGTACACTTGGCTATTGGATGGATGATGATGGTATATATATATATATGGTTGGAATAAAATACCTATATATATATTTATATATATCCTATAGATGAGAGGATATGGTATTTCTATTGGGGTACATCTTGGATGATTACAGTGTACCAGATTAATTGGGGGTTGATGTATCGTATTTGAGGAATACTTCGGTTACATCATCCCAAGGATATTATTAGAGATTTTTAGTTGTTTTCATATTGTAGTTTAGGAGTTTAGTGCAATGGTAGTATTAAATTGTATGTTTAGAATTATGAATCTCTAGGATCGACATTGCCCAGGAGTAGTGTAACGGGGCGGTTCCTTGTTTGGATTTCTCTTTGCGAGACTCCCCACGCACGAAACGTAGTGCATTGTTGAGATTAGAGAGAAGTTCTGTCAATATTTATGTGTGGCATAATAGACCTCCAGGATCGACGTTGACATGGATTAGTGTAAAGGGGTGGTTCCTTGTTTGGATTTCGCTTCGCGAGACACCCCACGTACGAAACGCAGCGCAGCGTTGAAATTGGAGAGAAGCTTTGCCAATTTTCTTTGTGCATTATATTTAGATATTAATTCTTATATTTTAGCCTATATATATATATATATATAGGGGTAACGTATTAAGAATTATAATTTATGAGATAATAAATTGGATTTCGTTAAGTCTATTGTGGCATAATTGCTGAAATCATAATCTGGTAAGATTAGAAAAAGGATGGATTCTTGGGGCTAAATTAGGAAGGCAAATTCTCGTGGTTATAGGCTAGGCCTATGATAATTTAGGTTGTCCTAATAAATTCGGGGTAATTTAACTAAAACTTGAGGACGCGAATAGGTGCGCGCCTTTAGATGAGAGGTGAGTTGGGGTTCCACGAGAGTGCGGTCTCACTTTAATTATGAAAAAGTGCACCGGTATTTATTATGCACGGTTAACACACTTGCTAAATATTTTTCACATTCGGGGCTCTGACCCGTTTACTTTTTTCTCCTGCCTGTATATATATATATTATTACAGGTATCCTACCGCATGGATGCCGGATGACCTTCTATCTAGAGTCTTGGGAGCCGTGACAGATGCGGACTGTTGCGGGATGTATCTTGTAGACGCTTCCTACTTCTTTTAAATTCTAGGTATTCATGTTGTATATCGGGTTTGTACCCAAGGGATATTTATATAGATGTTTATATTTATTCCATTCCAGTTATATGTATTTGCTGTGACCCGACAGCTTATTCGGGTTTATCTCCTTGTGGTATATTCAGTTGTATTTATTTATTTCATTTTATTCTAGCATTTCATTTATTATAGTTCTCTCATGTATCTTTTATTCATTTATTAGTAGTGTTATAGTGTTGGTTGTTGTATGTTGCATGTTTTAATTTATTTTAACATCTCGCTTATATGATATCGGGTAGTTAGTCCTGTATTATATAATACCGACAGTTGATGTTGAGACTGGACCATCTGGAATTCCTGATTTAATATAGTATAGGGATGGCCACCCGTTATTATTTTAAGCGGGGTGTTACACCTTATAAGACAAAACTCATCCACTAGGGGAACCTATAGGTTTTAAGGCTTGTTGTAGACGCTAAGTGCAATCGCAAGTGCCTGTGAAAGTGGTACACTTTTGTTTTCTTATCTTTATTTCTCTCTATATTTTGCTTGAGGACTATCAATGTTCTGTTTGGGGTGGTGTGATAAGAACCCAAAAGTGTTTAAATAATACCCCAAACAGACGGTTTTTAATTGCTAATTCTTGAAAAAATGGGTCTTATGCGCGTAATTGCCTGCCTTGTAGGCTTGCTTGCACTTGCGGATTTCAAAGATCTATTTTGAGGCAAAATGTGGGCTAGATACCCTATCCCTAAACCCTAACCCAGAGACCCTCATTAACCCGGGACACCTAGTTGTAGTCCAACCCTTGACCCGCTGATCCTTTAACCCGCGACCCAACACATCCTACCTCCGACCGACATCAAACCAGACCCTCGTTGACCCAATCCGAATTTGCAGAACATGGAACTCACTCCCACATCTACAATCTCCACAACCCGAGTCCGAACCAACACCAAACCCCACCTTGTCCCCTTACCCCGATCACTAATGACCAAGCTCTGACGAAACCTCTCTCTGCCCCAATTCCACGGCGATATGCATCAGACTTCGACCTCCATCTCCCATACAATCAGTGGCAACCCTCCGACCCATTTTTGGCCATCCAAATCCGATTTCTATTCAAAATCCAACTGGCCACCTAATCGACCCAACCTCCCTTTAACCTGGAAACAACGCAAATTCAGTATCCAACTACAATCCAATCTTCATGCCCTATACGATTTTTATCCTGCCAACATCCAAAATAAAACCAAAGACCAAAATTAAAAGCCACATGCTTAAATATCTTCAATTACCTCATTTTCCATTATACCCTCACCACATCTCCCACATACACACTAGTGTGCATTACCTAATTAGCCCTCTCACACCTCACACCCATCATACACACCATTAAATTCCTATATTACCCCTAGCCACTAGCATCTTCCTATAAAAGCATTTTTAAGACCCATTTGGAAAAAAGGAGAGAATATTGTATAGAAACCCCAGAGAGAAGAAAAAAGAGAGAAACACCTTTGTAAATAAATTTTTTATTTCTTTAAATTTTCTTTAGAGATTTTGTGAGAATTAATTGTGAGGGATTGAATTATATTGAAGAAGATAGATCTCAATTTGTCACATTCAAGGAGACTTGTTTGAAGATTTGTTCTATTTCTCTACTCTTTTATTCTAAATGCCTTTGAATATTTGTTCATCATGTTTAATATCGTGGTAGGCTAGAAACTCCTTTCAAGGGGTGGGATGATCCATTATTTGATGTTAATCCCATTTTAATTAGTTTATTTAAATTAAATGTCCCTTTGATGATTAACTTTGCACTTTTACATTTTAATTTAAATGATTTTCAAGAGAAAATCAATATTCTAGTCTTATTTTCCATTTTAGAATCGAACTAAAGATAGGTTTTTCCAAAATGTGAATTTATTTCTTTGAATTTCAAATCTATGTTGCCTTTTATGAATTAAACTAATTTAATAAATCGATCATAGCGGGTGCTTTATTAAATAAAGTTTAGGTTTACTTTTCAAGAGTTGTAGGAGTCTTGAATTTAATTTTCTAAAATGTCAACGAGAGTTGATTTATGATTTTAATGCTAACTTGGAATAATTAATTTGAAAAAATTAATTAATTTTGATTAACTAAAATAAATGGTGTCCTCTTATCCCTTGTTAGTCCTCACTTTTATTTTCTCACTCATCTCATATTTTACATTTTTATTTAGTTATATTTCACTCATTTTTATCATATTTTTTTGATATTTCGTTAGACTTTACTTCTAGTTCTCATCATCCAATGAAAATTATTTTAATATAAAAAAGCTAAAAAAAATTAAAAAGGTAAAAAAGTCTAAAAAGAAATCAAATAAAAAATGAATTTCATTATTCTTCAATTGTTTCACTCCTTAGATTAGGATTGACATCCTTACTAACAAATATACTCTAGTTTTGTTATACTTTTGTAGGTAATTGAAGGTTTTGATTAACTTGGCTTCAACAACGGCATATACAAAAGGCTAAAGTTATCACAAAGCTCTTTGCTTCTTGGCAGAGTTTGTTATTTATTTCTCTTATAAAATCATGTTCGTCACACACTTGATTTTAAAAGTTAGTGTATCATTTTATTCTTTACTGTTTAAGGGGGCGATTGGATTTCCCCTAGAAATCGATTAATTTTTCATTTTTGTTCCATATGTATTTCTCTTGAGTCATAGTAAGATATTTGGGTTGTTATCAATGTTGGATGTCAGTTTCCGCCAGATTGTCAAGTTTTTTTTTCTTGGTGCAATTTATGAGCATTGCTTTACTTTTCTCTTTGGTTATGGAAGGGGTATTGATGGCCCTGATCTATGGGAAGGTAAGGTTGGAAACAGATGGAGAAACTAGAGATGTCCATGAGATAAAATTGTTATCTCTCGTTTCGTTAAAAATATTTAGTAAGCTCTCAAGGCTCCCATATTTCCCATGCATATCTATCATTGGATTCAAATGTATCGCATCAATTGAAATCAGTTTTTGAAATCAGTTCTTGAAGTAAAGAAAGAGATTTTTCCCAACCTCTATTGGAGTAAACGAGAATCAATGTGTTCCATGTTGAAGAATTAGATGGGGATCAAATTAACATGTTGAAGAATTAAAGTCTAGTCTTCATCAAGAAGAGGATAAGCGAAAGAAAAATATTGACAACTTCAGGATGCAATGGCAGAATTGAGGATATATATGCTTGATTTTTGGATGCACATTTTTTTGGAGACATATTTTTTAATGATGCATATGATATGTACATATAACTATGGTACACGTAGTTAGTCATTATTTGTTTTTTGGATTACGTACATGGTGGGTATATATAGTTGTGTCCTACTATTTTTTTATATTTACAATGACTTGGTTTGGTTCATTTTAAATATACGTGTTTCGAATACAACAAATTTCAATGTTGTTTTTATGTTACTATGAATTTTTGTTTGTTTTTAGAATTATTTGTCAACTACAACATTAATATCGGTTATTAATTTATTTATATTATATGTTTAATTTATGACCATTTATAGTAAACTCTCATGTGATGAAATATTTATATGACCTTTTTAAATATTTTTAAATTGTTTATCATGACGTTTTTTATACCAAATATGACAACTTGTAGAGTATATTATGAATGTTTTGTTAGCAGATATGGCTGTTTTGAAGAAACTGTCATATATAACGGTTGACCTAATATGATAATTTTTATGGGTATCAATTATGACACCCAAATTTATGATGATTTTGACTGAAAAATACACGGTCATAAAAGGCATTTTATGAAACTAAAAAAGGTCATAAAAATATGTTTTTATTGTAGTGCAAATATATATATTAGTAGTGGAAAATGGACAGTTATGGACGGGTCAAAAATGGATACGAAAAAATTTGGGCAGATCAAAAGCGGGTCGGACATAATGATTTGGTCGGGTCGGGTCAAACCCGAGTCGGGTTGACCCACTTTTTTTTTTGTAGGCCCAAGTCATAATAAATGATGTTAACAATTATAAACTTTTAAAAGTTTATATATGTTATTCAAAAGTTTGCGAAATTGTAAGCAGTTATAAACTTTTAACTTTTAACAGTTTATAACTGTTCAAAGTTTATAACAGTTTATAAAATTTGAAAATCATGCTGAAACACTGTTGAAATATATATATATATGTGTGTGTGTGTGTGTGTGTGTGTGTGTGTGTGTGTGTGTGTGCCGAAATTTTTAAAAAAAATACACAAATAACATTAAATATATAAAAAAACAATAACCCATTTGAATTTTTGAAAAAAATATACAAATAACAATAACTCATTTGAAATTTTGAAAATAATTATTAAGCAGGTATCTGAACTTAATGGAAAACAATCCATGCACATATGTCAAATTCATAAATCTATTGTATTGCCATATGTATATATAAACTTACATAGATGCTAGAGCTGCTATCAGAGAGAGAGAGAATCGTAAATTGGTTAATATCTGAACTAATCCCCAAATTAGAGCTAGCTTTGGTTGATATCTGAAGTAATTGTAACTTGCCATAACCTAATCCCCAAATCGTAACTTCTTTAACCTTGCTGAAGAACTCGCAATGGGTTAGTTGGTTGAAAGAAATGGGTTCAACCATTTGGATTTAATAGGTTAGTTGGTTGGGTTAAACCATTTGGGCCCAACAATAACCCGCTCAGACCCGACTTCATTTCTATTTTAACCAGTTAAACCCGCTAACAAGTTAGCATGGACCTCAAATTAGAAATGGTTTTGTCCATATTAAACCATTTTTTCAGGCCTAATATATATATATATCAACCTTGTTAGAATAAGACTGTAGAATATGTTCAATATGTCTGATTTCGATCCATTGGGTATTAGTTTTTAAAAACTTATGAATTTTGGCAAGTGGCTAACTAGGAGGAAGTGTATCTATGATTGATGTATAGATATCCATGACATAAACTTGGAATTCCGTCTTTTTTAACTTGTTGGCAAGATTCAATTTTACGTGCATATGGTGCAAGACATCACAGTCTATGTCAATGCTCTTTGTACGCAGCTATATCCATAATGGGTGAATTTTTTTTCTACCTTATCTAACAACGTAAGCAAGGTCAAGGCTACATTGGTATTATGCGTGTGGAATATATCCTTTATAGCGTCATCCCAGCTTTTTGGTAGGAAAAATAGAATATGATCAAACAGGTACTCTAGTTGGAGATCAACTCCACGATTTGCAAGGTAGTTAAGTTGTTCGATCTTCTTATTCTCATACCTATAAATTGGAGTACCCTATATATAGTGTGCACTAATAAAAGAGGTATATGTGTGGTTCAATTGGAACCTCCCGTACTCTTATTGCCAGTGATTATCATTGTGCCTCATTTTTCTTATGAAAAATATACTAGGGCCCGAATATGAGTCCTACAAATAAGGGTTTTAATTAATTAATAACTATTATTTCTAACATATGAGGTATAAGAGTCTATTAATTTGATTCGAGTTTTGATTCATCACTACCCTTCTCTTAACCCCGTGCATATTGGATCTCACCAATGTGAAATCCAAATAATAAACGAACATAAATGTTAAGATACATTTTTTAGGGTTTATTATGAGAGAGTTTAAAAGTATATGTGTATTATCAATCCAAGAAATACAACATACTATCCAACAACCAAACTAACGACCAATAATTATCACGTACTCTTTCTATCATCTACATGATAAAACACATACCCATAATCACAATATCTCATTAAAGTAGGGTCATTTCTCATTAAACATATACATGAAGATTAGGGTTTCAATTTTAACTAGGGTTAAAATAAATAAACATAAACATATACATGAATATTAGGGTTTTAATTTTAACCATGGTTAAAATAAACACACATTAACATATACTCACAAATTAGGGTTTTAATTTTAACCAGGGTTACAATAAACACGCATTAACATATAATAACAAATTAGGATTTTAAATTTAATTAAGGTTAAAATAAATACACGTTTAAATATAGAAGAACATCAGGGTTTCAATTTTAATTAGGATTACAATAAATATACATTAACATATGTACACACACACATAAGGGTGGAGCCAGGAATCCTAATGAGTGGGGACTGAGTTCGTAATGAACACCAAGGATTCGGGCTTTCTTACTTTATATATTAAAATTACTCATATACTCAATAGTAATGTTAGCACACATCAATTACTAATAACAACAAAAAATTAGAATACATTAGTCTAAAATTTTACAACAAAAATTGAAACCTCATATTTAACAGAAAATTTGAAGCCTAGAATCACCTTAAAATTTGAACCAGCACATGGGTATTTTGTTTAAGAAAGATTTGTGGGTATTATCATATATTCAATAATAATGTTAATGTATACACACTGTACAGACAAGTATGTATATATATACACACACACATACATATAACACAATACACACACACATACACACAGTACACACACACATACACGAATTACACACACACACACACAAATGCACAAATACATGCATTTATACAAATACACAAATACCCAAATAAAAAAATTGGGTTTTAGAGTTACCTTTTAAATTGAGCCGAAAATGTTAGGGTTTGAGAGAGAGGGAAATTCGGAATGAAAATGAGAAATTATCTCTAGTTTCAATATAAAGACACTAGTCACGGCTCTAGGTCGTGACCTATATGTGTGACCAAACTTTTTTCCACATCATCATCCATGACCAAGGGCTTTAAAATAGCTGTCATCACGGCCTTAGTTCGTGACCCACACACATCACCGTTTTGAACTGGTCACAACCTGAAGCAGTGACCCTATTGGATGGATTTTTGGCATCGGTCATGGACATGGTCACGGCCAAGGTCCATCACCACACTTGGAGCGAATTTTGTCTTGAATTTAGCTCCATAATGGTCACACCTTAGTCAGGAATGAGGGTCATGACCCACTATGGTTAGGGCTCAAGGTCATGACCCGCTTCAATTACTTTCATGACCATACTTGATCATGAAACTGGTCACGCCTATGTTATACATGGTCCTGACTTTTGGCCATGACTCCCCCTACCGTGACTATCTGCGGGATTTAGTGTAGTGAAGAGAGATGAATAATACCTTTGTGGATCTAGTTGATGATTCAATCTAAGAGAATAGATTTGAAGAAAAGGGTACAAAACCACCATAGATGTTTCAGTATATGATCCTACAAAGTAGTGAAGGCATGTGAACATCCAAACAAGAGTTGGATCTTAAATAACTTAGGAGATCTCTCTCTCTCTTCTTTTTTTCATTTCCCTCTATATAATATATTTTCCCTCTCTTCACTCTCAAACTCAGGTTGTCCCTCTCTCTCTTCTTTATTTCTGATGAGTGTGTTAAAAATGAAATTATGTGGGAGACTCTTTCTTGTGATCCTTTATATATGAGCATGAGGCTAGTTAATATCAATTTAGTACATTGAGAAATATATGATTGCTTTTTATAAGTAGTAAAAAACTATTGTAATTGATTTAACATAATTAAGTTGAGCAGAAAGTAAAAATGACGATCACGCAATACAATATATACATGGTTCGACAACATGTTGATTCCATGAGGCATTTATCTCTCTTTATTGATCAATTATTGATAAAAAAAATATTATATGCCCTTTTCCTAGAGGTTTTGGTTACATTTATAGACAATAGAAAGAGATTGAGTTATGCGGGACTCCATGACCTTGGATTGCTATTGTGGTTTGGTTAAGCGAGTCCAACCACGAGATTTTTGTTGATCGACCTCTCTTTGTTCTAATCTCCAAGTTATGATATCTTATCAAGCCTGTCAAACCCGTGCTAGCTTCTTATATAGGTCGGATAATTTCCCCACATTTTTTTCCAAAGCTTTGCAACCTAAATAGGGTGTAGAGGCTTGGTCGTCCATTAAACGTGGCGTTAATCGGTAGTGAGATTTAATCACCTAGAGAAGCTATGGTCGAAGGATATCAACATTTAGTGTTTTTAAAATAAAACCTAAATCTATTCTGACCATTCATATTAAAGGGCACGCCTATAATTTGCTCGAGATTTCAGTGGTATGCTAGTAACTCTTTATTGCTTAGTAAAAAGGTGGTAGATTGTGTATCGTTATTTGGGGGCGTGTCTTGCTAATGTTAACTTTGTCTAGGGAGTTGAGCCTTTCCAGTTAAAGACTTCTCTACCGCTAGTTTGAGACGCATTCCATTCTTAAATCCTTTCAAACCGAACTTTGATCTCTTTTCATTCTTCATTCACTTTAAGTCTTCTTTTTTGGTGTTCCTTATTTTTTAATAACTTTTCTCTCCTTTTTCCCTATCGCTTTCTTTTTCTTAAGTTACGAAAATGGTTTACCCATTCAGTGATAATTCCATAAGGGAGTGTAGGAGATGATTCTTTATACCCAGGTGGGTAATGTAGAGTTTAGGGAAAACCCATAAATTACTATAATTTTAAGGGAGGACATTGGATGTTCTCCTAATTCATTGCAAAAGTCGGAGTAACGTTCCATCTTAACTAACTATTTTTAAAGTTTTGCGAATATTTTAGTATAGTTCATGCCCAATGTAGCCTAAAAATTGGAGGATAGTTAATGGTATTAATAGGATAAATGAATTATATATGACTTAGTTTGGGACCCCAAAGATCTGGTACTGTTACATGTGGGTACGAACGGATCATAACACCTTATATCTGAAGGTGAGGAAGGCGGAGTGTGTATTGGTTATGAACTTGCCTTATACTAATAAAGATTGTTGGTCTTATGGCTTTCTTATGAAACAATGGTAACACCCACCCATTCTCGAGGGTGATGAACCCTACAGGGCCTGCAGGTGCCCCACTAGGTGACACAAAATAGGTTAATTGTTATTTTCAGTTATCTTTTGGTTGATCATGTCTTTTACAATTTTTTGCTAGTGTTTTCCTTCTTTGTTTTATGAAGAAGCTTCCAACAGGAAAGATCCTGACTAAGTGCACATTTTAACGAAGTGAATAAGGTCTGGAAACTTAGGAGACCTCTATTTATTGATGTCGAGCATCTAAGGTTGGCTTCATTGTTGCTAAATTATACATGCACCACGACATCATTTGTTGCCAGGCCAGTAACTAAAGAACTTGAAATCCCTATTCCTTTTGTGAATGAGTAGTCTTCAAGTGCAACCACATTAGGATCTTTTGAGTTCATGGATGTTACCTCAATCCCTATTGTGGTTCTTTGTACTTCAGAAGAAGAGATTCCAGTGAGAAGAGTTGGTGGAGGAATCTAACACCCCCGCTTCTTTAAAAACATAGTCCTCCGAATGCTAGGAGGTCGGGATTCTATCTAACCCCGTCAATTTGGAAAATTCCTTATACAAATTGCAAGCCTATCTTGCAAACAAGGGCAGTATTGGAACTATTCTTACAACTGTTGTTTTTCCCATTAAGAAGGTGGATGGCCCCATTAAGGGGAAGATCCCTTCCATCATGTTAGTGGATAAAAATATTGATTTGCCCCCCATGCTACTAAAAGGGGTCTACTTACAGGCCGACAAGGATTTGTTCGGTAAACTATCAATTAACCAGTTGGCATCTCGTTCCGCCTAGGAATTGTCTTTGGTAAATATATATATTTTATTTAGACCTTTAATATAAAATTTTGTTGTACTAATTCTTTAGATCATCTTTGATCTTGCAATTCTTGGTTGACTTTGTCGATATTTTAGACAAAAGGGCCAACCAAGACAACACCAACACTAATCTTGGACAAACTCTGAATACTAAAAATGTTGTCAAGAAGTCCTATAAAATTAAAAATAAGGCCAAAGAGCTAGAAATGACCAGGTTGAAATTCAAGAACGAGTAGCTGGAGAGGGATATTAAGGAGCCTGCTTAGACCTTATTTGAGGCCTACGAGGCTAAATACAAAGACTACGATCAGGGTTGGGAGGACTCCTTCATTCGGTCTAGGAAATAATTGGGCTACCTTCATAAGTCCTACTTTAAGAAAGGTTGATACGAGGCCTTGGGCAAGAAAAAAAATCCCTTCTGAGTCTATGCTCATTGGCGAGTGCAATACAGGTTCCCTTCCAAATATGGATGAAAAGCAGGGTAAATATGTAGGTGGAGACCAGGGGAAAAATGGACTCGAGCAAACAAAAGAGGTCGTGTACACTAATAAGGATGTTGTCAAATAAGAGTACGTGAAAGAGAAATAACGCCATGCTAGTCACATTAACCTAGGACTTTTGTTTGTTAACAAGAGTAGGTGAAAGAGAAATATTTCTAAGCTAGTTAGATAAACTAGGACTCTTGTTTGTTGTAAGGGTATTCCCATCCTTATATGTCAATTAAAAAACTTATCATTTTTAGCCTTGTTGTATCTTGCTTGAATATCTTTGAATGTTGTGTATGCTTGCTTTATCTATAGCTTCTAAATGCATTTTTTTTAATCTTTGTAGTCTAATAACAACATGGCATTGGTTCCAATATATTATACGAGTAAAGATTTGGACCGCATCCTTAGTCGGGTTGATTTTGGGAGATCTCATGATGCATTTTTATCTGTTCAGTAAGAACTTCAAAAAATGACATGTGCTTATGGCATGCAGACCCATTTGGTGCCTTATCTTCATCCAAGATCAAGGATGTTGAAGACATTACTGGTCTTTTACAAGATGTGAATCTTTCTCTAAAAGGGAGATATCACTTGAACTGAGCAAACTTTTTATGAATACCAAGTGATCAAGTGGAGTCTTCAATTAAAATTAATTAGACTGAGATATTAGTTTCATCATGGACCTCATGTAGTTTGGTCGAAGAGCTACGATGAAGGATGGATGGATGCCATACCTCACCTGGATGAAGTTATTAATGTCGCTAATAAACATTGGTGGTTGAATACTCTGGCCATCATGAGGGTTCCTCATAACTCCGGATTCTAGTATTGGTTAGTTTGTTCAGACTCCCCTCTTGGAAGTGATGAATCATGGATTCCTACAGATTCCATTCCAATTCAATTGGTCCGGTGTTATCTCCTTGATCGTGATAGCGATGATGAATTATGTCCCAATCTAGACATTGGTCGTCCTGTTTCAATAATTGTCGAGTTAAATCTCTTAAGATGAAATATCTAGTCATCCCTTTTGTATTTCATCTTTTGTAACTTGTACATCTATTAACTTATAAATAATTGAATATGAATGAAATTATTTAGTGAATTCCATATCTTGCCCACACCACTTTAGAGCTATTCAAACTGTGATTAAAATGTACCTGGTCGCAGTGTTCAGGATTTTAGCTGACCAAAGTCAGGACACTTAAGGCCTGTTTGGTTATGTATTCAGAAAATATGATTTAAAAAATATTTTTAAATACAGTTTCAGTATTCATAAATATTGGTGTGCGCTTGGTAGACTTATTTTTAAATTCAATTTTCCCAAAAATAAAAAACTAACACATACAAAATTGGTAAACATGTGTATATACTGGCTATTAGTGCACACGCGATGCATGTGCATCGTATAAAATAATAATATTACAAAAAATTTAATAAAACATTTTAAATATATATTAAGCATTAAAACTCAAACGTTAAGTATCAAAGCAGTTAATGTACCTTTCAAACTATATTAAATATCAATAAGAAGTTGGAAAGGAATCAGAATAACATAAATTAAAAAAAATACAAACATATTTTATTTAATATAATGATAAACAATAAAATATATTGAATTACAATTAATAATAACAAAAATGACAAACAAATATGGACTAACTAAAAATTAATACTATCTTGTTGGACGTATCACTCCTTATAACTTTACCAAAGAATCTTATCCATCATCAAAAAAATATAAAGTCACAACCAATCCTGTATTTTTTATTGAAATGCGTGCAATGCTGGCATAAGGAAAAGCTCATATACATACAATTCCCTATATCTATAATATGAATGATAAAATGGTATCTAGGTTGAATCAATTGCCCCTAGTGATGGAAATTTCTTGTAGAAATACAAAAATTGTGAAAATAATGGGGATCAAATATTTAACCTTCTTTGAAGGGTGCAATACCTCATTCAGATTATAATTTTATCATAGACACCATCATCAAATCTTTGATATGATATCAGAAGGTTTTTCTAATTCCTTCATCCAGTTGTTTTGTAATCATTATTATCCATCCATTTAACAAATAGTAGGTGAAGGGGAGGGGATGTAAATCGATGTAAGTGGGGGAGGTGGTTACACAAATGGATAGGGGTTGTTTCTAATTTTACATTTTTGTCCTATAAGATAGGTGATTTAGTAACTGTATAAGAGTATTTCACAAGGCCCTTTATGAAATTTTAAAGAGATAGGAGCAGTACCCATTATTGGTGATGGGGGAAGTTGCGAAGGTATTACTGGATGGATGAAGTTGTGCTATAGAAAGAGAAGAATGTTCTTATTTTGGGTATAGGTATAAACTCCCCCCCCCCCTCTCTCTATCTATCTATCTATCTATCTATATATATATATATATATATATATATATATATATATATATATATATATATATATATGAAACTGATGTGACTAAGAGCTTGTTTGGGAGTCTTAAATTGGAGACAAAAGAAAGGAAAGGGAGAAATAGTTTAATATTTATGTCGTTTGGGAGTTTGGTTCGAAGGGAAAGGGATAGAAAGTTTTTTAAGATTCAACCAAAATTTTCTCTCCAAAATTTTTTGTCCAATATGAAAAGAAATGGAGAGAAGAGAAAGCCACCTTTAAATATTTTTATTACACTCCTTATTTTACCCTTAACACAATCAAATATACATCCACTAAAAAAAGACCACTGCTGAGCAAACTCCTCCTACTA
The DNA here is from genome assembly GCA_949130495.1 of Sambucus nigra. Lineage (NCBI taxonomy): Eukaryota > Viridiplantae > Streptophyta > Magnoliopsida > Dipsacales > Adoxaceae > Sambucus > Sambucus nigra. Next base: position 155,025,951 of record OX422220.1, read on the forward strand.
TACGTGATAAACATTCAAACCATTATAAATTTATTATGATTCATTCCATCTTATCATTCAATTCCAATTACACCCGTCTATCCAGACGTCATTTTTTACTATCAAACTGTTATATGCTTCTATCAGGTATGTATATCTTTCTATCGTGTTATTTTAGCCACCTGTCAAAGCAAGATGGTGTGAATGTGTGTGTGTGTGTGTGTGTGTGTCTATATATATATATATATATATATATATATATATATATATATATATTTGACTAGACAATCATTTTATTGTGAGTTTCTTTTATATTCTTGTCTGTCATCATTGTTAGACTGCCTTGGGCAGTTAAATAGGGACACTACATTTGCTTAATAAATACTATAAACTATTTTTTATGGGACACTACAATGGATTCAGGTACTTCATAATATAATTATTAGTAACTTCATCGTTGTTATACTGCCTTGGGCAGTTAAATAGGGACACTAAAATAGCATAAGCTTTAAGGGTATATTAGTTACTTCTTAGAGAAAATTTTCAACCTAAATAATGGAAGAATCCATACTGTTATCATAACTATTTTTTATTTATTTAAACTAGTTAATTTTTGTTGCTAAATATTACATATGTTATTTTATGATTAATTTAGTGCCATTTTTTGGACTATATGTTTAAGAATTATTATTATGATTTGAGACATTTTACTATGATCTTTTTATCGAGACTTATAATTCATTATTGTGTTGGTATGCATGATTCATTATTATGTTATTATTTTCTTTAAAATGTTATAACATATTTTTCCTTTTTTTTTCTTTTCCTTTCTTCTCAACTCACAAACAAGGAGGAAAGAAAGCCATTTTCCTTTCCTTTCTTTTTACTCGTAAACTCACAAACAAAAGGAAGAAAACTATTTTCCTTTCCTTTCTTTTCTCTTCTCTCCTAATAAAACTTTCCTATCATTTCTTTTCTCTCCAAAACTCCCAAACGAAGCCTAAGAAAGTAGGTTATCTGAGATTGCTTTTTTGTCTAATGATGGACTGTGAATTAGGGTTGGTCATGCGTGTGTGTGTGATAGAGAGAGTGGCACCTTGATGGTGGGTGGGGTTGTGGTCGACCCCATCATAACATTATGTGTCTTCATACTCATGATTCACCTTTTTCCCATGTCTATATAAACACACATGCATATGAATTAGAAATTTCTTTCTATACTTATACAATATAAAAACGAGAAAGAATGGGGACAAATGGATATAAAATTTAATTTTCACACACACACACACACACACACACATATATATATATATATATATATATATATATATATATATATATATATATATATAGAGAGAGAGAGAGAGAGAGAGAGAGAGAGAGAGAGGGAAGATTAGTTTGGGGTGATGGGTGAAAGAGATTCTGTCGGGGTTCGGTCATGGCCATTTTATGGAATGTTTTTGTATTGATTAACAATGGCTAACAACAACAATAAAACCTACTAGCATGTTGGTCATGCAATACGTGACCGAATTTATCTAAACTGTGTTTTATTGTTGTACCCTGTTTCACACAATATATTCTACAAATGAAAGGATATTGAATTTTAAATTAATATCAAAAGCCATATGAATGATATTCAGTAAGTGCAGCCAATATTTTTTAATTTAAGAATACATTATAACTCAATTTCCATTCAGTTTTATGATACTAAACAAAGAAAACAATTATTTTCAATCATTGAAGTAGTTTAATATAATAATTAAAACTATAAATCCATTTTAGAACTAAAATTATGAGATAAAAATTGCTAATTAGGTATTTTTAAATAATGAAGAACACAAAGTTTTGGCATTCAAATTTTAAAGTCCAAATGGATAGGACAAACCATCTTTAAAAGAACATAAGTTCAAATCAATATTAACCCCTAATTTATGAAAAGTTGGACAGACAATCATTAAAATAAATATAAGATGGAAAGTGAAAGTGAATTAAATAGTAGGAGTGTTTTTTTTAAATAAAATATTTTTATAAACCAACAAATCAAACAAGGCATATATTATTTGATCTGAATATACAAATAGTTTTTAACCAATTCAATCAAAAAAATTAACTCAGTGAAAACAAAAAAATTGTGAAAGACACACATAACATATTATATGTACTAAATTTGCAAAATAATACCCTGCACACACTTGACTTCACTCAACCGAACCGCCACCGAAATTCAATGAATCTAACTGAAGACCTGGATTTGATGTCATTCGAGGCGGCGAAGAAGTCGGCATGGCATGGGTTCATGGGGAAAAATTCTTTAAAATATGGAAGTTGGTAGGGCATTTATGGTCATTTTATAGGTGTATTGGAGAGAGGACTATGGACTTGGGGTTATAAAGAGCAAAGAAAGGGACATTGCTTTGGACTTTTAGGTTTTCAAACCCTTGATTTTACCGAGATTATTAAAGGATATGAAGAGTGAAGGAATAGTTGTAAGTTGTAAATGATCAGTGGAGAAAGAAGACCACACCCTCCAGTAATAACCCCATGTGTCAAGTTGAGATTTAAACCTACTACTTTATATACATATTAAGGATAAGACAAAAAATGATGATGGCTTGGTGAAAGTGGACGACACATAAATAATTGATTATAAATTTATGATACTGGGGAAATTTTTAACGCTTGATGTGAAACTACAAAGGATCATGTGTGAGTTAATTTGTAGTTTACCCCTTAAACGTAGGGAATGTGGGTAGATATGTTTTTCCATTTTTTACCTCTTGCAAGCAATATAATTTTCTACTCAAAAATTTGAGTTAAGCGAATTTTAAAAGGAAAAAAATTGTGATGGAGCATTAAAGATGGAATTAAATCATGGACATATATATATGGGTGGGGTTCTCCAACACACCAAAGAAAACACCTCTCTTATCATCACTTAAATGTACTGGGTTATAATATTTTGGGCCGAATTTTTTAGAATGACCCGGCCTAACCCAGTACACGTAAGTGGCGATAATTGAAGTGTGTTCTTTGGTGTGTTATGTTAGGTGTATTGGCAAGCCTCGCCGTATATATAGTCAAACTCTCCAGTATACCTCATTAATCAAACCTAAAGAACATATGATATGTTTATGCATTTATTCATGTATGTGTGTATGTGTGTGTGTGTGTGTGTGTGTGTGTGTGTATATATATATATATTTATCACGTATGTATGAAATGTTTTATGTATGTGTCTCCAACACACCTCATTAAACATACCTAAAGAACATATGATATGTGCATGTATATATGCATGTATATATTTATGTATTATATATGTATGGAACATATGATATACCTAAATAACATATGATATGGAACATATGTATTATATATGTATAGAACATATGTGTAATACCCCTTATTTTTTAATAATTGTCTTTATATTAATTTTTCATGCGGGTTAATTATATAAAATAAAGGAAGTTGGAGTAAATATTATTTTAAGTGATTTAAGAGAAAATATTTAGTGAGTTTTGCACATTTACTGTTAAGTGAATGTATATAGTATCACATTATGTTTTATTGCGTCATTGTGCCTTAAGCGACGGGGATGGCTTATATTACAATTGAATTATTATTGATAAATTAAAAGGATTTTGAAACATGAAATAGTTGATGTTATCCCGAAAGACAATTAAGAGGGCGCGGTTAGTCCGAAAATAATCGAAATAGTCAAAATAAGTATCATGTTGTATTTTTGGGTTCTGGGTACTTTTGACCGGTTATGACTTAATTATGTTGTTGCGAGTCATTTTAATTGCGTAGTAGCATTTAAAGTTGGATTTAGTGTTATTGGGTATTTAAGTCTTCCAAAAACATTTATTCTCATTTATATGTTCTCAACCTAGAAAGAGAGAGAGAGAAACAAAGAGATTGGGAGAAAGAGAAGAGAAAAGAGGGAGAATTGAAGATTGGAGCTTGAATTTGTTTCTACCGGAAGATAATCCGAGACTACAACCCTAAGGCAAGTTTCTAACTTGCAAATGTATGATTTAATGTGGATAAATTATATTGATAGTTTTGTATTTAGAGAATTAAATAAATTGTGGGTTTTGATAAATTTTGGTGTTTAACCCTTAGATTTCGATGTTTGTAAGATTTGAATTGATTATTGGATTGTTGTTGTGTATAAATGTTGAGAAAATGTTGTTAGATAATGAGATTGAGAGAAGTGGAGGAAAATAGGGTGAAGGATTTAGGTTTGGTATGTTAAAAATAGGGGTTGGCCGTGAGATCTGGTGAGGCCGGTCGATCGCGGTCTAGAGCCTTGCTTCCCTCGATAGGCATAATTTAAAATCCTAGTCGACTGTGGTCTAAGGACCGATCGATCGGGCCTTGGGGGAGGGGCTTTGTGCTTCTTTTACAAGGTTGATTTTAGAAAGCGCGATCGACCGGGGGTCAGGGGTTGGTCGACCAGTACCCTATTTTTCACCCCAAAAACTTTAGTTTTCTTTAGTTCCTTTATTTTAAGGTATAGACCTAGGAAATTTCTTGCATGAAGCAAAACTAGAGTATTAGTGTCTAGTATTAAGAGAATCAAGAACCTAGTTCAGAAAATGAGGGTTCAGGCCTAGGTCGGGAATTAATTAATCAGTTGTTAGAAGGAGGTAAGGGTCATTTTCATATAGTGTGTTATTCTAGGACTAGGGGAAAGTAGGGTTACATAATTTTGGACTTTTGAAATTGGGATGAGGTAATATTATACTTGATGGCTTATAGGATTGTCGTTAATTCATGGAGACTAATATGAAGATAATTATACGTTTTATTTTACGTCGTTAAACACTTATGGATCCGGATATAATGTAATGCACATTTCATTGGAATATCTTGTGAATATTGATTTGCATATGTATACCTCTATAAATGTTATCATAAGGGAAGTTACGCGAATGAGGTGAAGTCCCCTGACTAGTGAATGCTGGGTGAATATAGTCCTCAGCCATAGGACCGGTGGTTATATTGTGATGTTATTTTATTCAAAGTAAGGTAATTCCATGTATGGTTATGACTCGCTATCGAAGGTATATGGACGCTTCCCACGCGATGCGATTTAGGATACCCAGGTGGTCTTGGTGATTGGCCCTGGAAGATGATAGCTATTTATGGGTGCATCGAGTGGGGTGACTCCCAGAAGGATGGTATTAGAATCGTCATATTGTGATTATAATTATTCTCACGAATTTGAAATTTTATAAATGAATAAAATATTTTATAAACCAACTGTTTGGAATAAGTGTCCTAATGAAGAATGGACTGGTGAAGTCATATTGTGTAAAAATGAAATGTAAGCTTATTAAGTTGAAATTGAGTTACTTCTATTGTATTGGTGAATAGTTATCACTATAAATTACATTGTGCAAGGTTGTGCATTTAGATGAGAGGTGAGGATTATTCTTATTGTAAAGAGCGAGTTAAGATTGATTATGATGTTAACCATTCATAATTGTCATGCATTTTATTCACATATTTATCATATCAAACCGGGCCCTGACCCATTTATATCTCTTTGTTTTGTATGGATCCTATTTACTCCCAGGTGCTCCGCCACAAGGACGCCCGTGTTGATCCTTCCATCCAAGTGTCCAGGAGGTATAGTATTTTTGCAGATGTTGTAGGATTTTTGTTATAGACGCGCCTATCTTTTGTGTACTCTAGTTATGATCAGTCTACACATTCGGGCATGTAGCCCAAGTTTTGTACTTGTTTATATACTGTGATGTTTTTTTTAATACTCGATGTAACCGTTTGTATTGGTCTGTCAGCCGATAACTTATTCGATTATTATGTTGTGAATGATTGTTAAACTGTTATTTGTCTTTATTTATATCCACCTTCTTTTCAAATTGGATTATCTAAATGGTTTTCTTTAAACTTACAAATTAATTTGACATCCGTTTTCTAAAATAATTGATGGTTATCTCGTATTATTATTTTCACGGCAATGATGCTAAGAATGGACCATCTATGATTCCTGTATTTGTTGGAGTATCGGGTTGGCCACCCCTTATTTTAATAAGCGGGGTGTCACAGATGGTATCAGAGCATCAGGTTCTAAAGTCCTTAAGATCTATGCTGACTTATCACATTCTACCGTAGCGTTCTTTGATGTAGAGCCTTATTGTTAGGACTATTTTTGTTTGTGTATGCTTGCGATCTTCTGCAATGATAAATTATTTTAAATTGTATTCTGATCCTGTTGTTTCTTCATCTCAGATGCCTCTTAGAAGAGGTCTCCCAGCAAAGAGAGACCGAGTTGTAGAAGATAACGTAGAACCCCCACCAATGCAAGGAACAATTAATCGTCGCCCAGGCAGTGACTGTTGTGGCCTAACAATTTCCTTAAGACCAACAACCGGTAGTACCGGAGGTGCAAGCCCATACAGGACATTCCCCGTGGGAGAGAGTTAGAGAATCTTTCTTCAAAGGTCACCCCCTATAATTTCAGGGTGGTGTTGATGTGAAAGTATCAAACCAGTGGAAGAAAGATATGCAATGTCATCTCCGAATGGTAGAGTGTAGCGGGGAACAAAAATAGATCCTTGCCACTTTCAAACTAGTAGGAGCAGCTTTACACTGGTGGGAGTCGGTGACCCCACCGAAGCAGAGGGAAACCATGTCTATATCGAACTTTTGGGTTTTGTTTGACCGGAAATATTTTCCTCCGACAGTCCAAAAGGAGATGAGGAGGAAACTCCACGATGTAGTACAAGGGGAACGGTCAGTTATGGAGTATGAAGAGGAATTTACTCATCCGGCGAGCTTTATGCCGGATAAAGTACTTCCGGAGGAAAGGAGAATATCGAAGTTTATTGGGGGTCTAAATTATAGGATACGGCAACACTTGTTGGGAAATATCGCGTTGAAAATGTTTAGAGACATGATGAATGAAACCTTGCTTCATTGTCAAGATCACCGTCTGCATGTTAAAGGAAATAAGAAGATTTTGGATTCGGGTCAAGCTAGTAAGAAAGGAGGTAATGGTGCAGGGGGAGCAATACCCTCATCACAACAGTCGGGAAGCAAGCAGAAAGAGAGGGACACCCAGTAGGGGGATTCGTACAAGAGACAACCTTTTGGGGGTTTTAATTTTGGTGGAGGTGGTTTTAGGCACGGTCAGGGTGCCCAGCAGCAGCAACAGTAGGTGGGCCAGCAAGGCCAAGCAGGCCGAGGTAATAATGGGGGTCGAGGCCATCCGCGCCAAGGCATGGGGAAGTTTCAAAATAATAATCGGTGCCGTTATCCGGAGAATATGGTGGGTCTTTGCTTTTAATGTGGGGAACTGGGTCACTTTAGGAAAGATTATCCACAGTTGATTGGGGGACAGTTGCCTAGGGGTCCTCAACATCAACAGGCGCATCTACCACCACCAGCACCTATTCCAGTCATCCCTTTACAATAGGGGAAACTTCAGTACGGGTGTGTGTATCATATTCAGGATGCTTTGCTTCCTCCATCCCCACCCGCCCGCCAGCTATCGAGGGTAAGTTTCCTATTCACAGGTATGTGGGTCGTGTGTTATTTGATACAGGCACAATGCACTCATTTATTACCAGGCATTTTGCTCAATCGACAGGGTTGATTAATTATGCAGAGAGAAACTTTACTAGTGTGGAATCTTCCATGGGTGATGGTTCTCTTATATTCTTTATTTGTAAAAGGGTAGAAATAGACCTTGGTAATTTAAATTTTGAGGCCGATTTACTCGCCCTAGATATGGTCGGGTATGATTTTATTTTGGGTTTGGATTGGTTGGTGAAATACCAAGCCATGGTAAATTATTATGGGAGGTGTACAGTCTTTGTCATTCTGGGGCAAGAAATGTTTCTAGTGGCCATACCTCTTTCGAAGGGAGGTTCGAGCACGTAATTATATTGTATTACGGAGGAGACTTCACGTGATATAGTAATTTCCTTGGATTCGATTCCCGTTATTAGAGAATTTGAGGATGTTTTTTAGGAGATTTTGGGTTTACCCCAAGTCGTGCGATTGAGTTTGTAATTGATTTAGCGCCGAAAACTCGGCCAATTGCTAGAGCTCCATACTGTATGGCTCCTGTGGAAATGAGGGAGTTAAGGGATCAAATTTAGTAATTGTTAGAGCAAGGGGTTATTCGGCATAACACAATGCCATGGGGTGCTCCTGTGTTGTTTGTGAAGTAGAGAGATGGTTCCCTCCGATTATGTGTTGATTACCGAGAATTGAATAAGGTTACCATCAAGAACAAATATCCGTTACCTCGGATCGATGATTTGTTTGATCAATTAAGGGGAGCATCGTAGTTCTCTAAGATAGATTTGAGGACTGGGTATCATCAGATGTGGATTCGAGAGAAGGATGTGTCAAAAACTGCATTCTTAACTAGATATGGGTCCTATGAGTTTTTGGTCATGCCTTTTGGGCTAACCAATGCTCTTATTGTATTTATAAACCTTATGAATAGAGTGTTTCGGGACTTCCTGGACCAATTTCTCATAGTTTTTATTGATGACATCCTAGTCTATTCTCAGACTGAAGCCGATCATGCTAAACATTTACTAGTGGTCCTGCAAATGCTATGGGATCATCAACTGTATGCTAAGTTCGAAAAGTGTGGTTTCTGGTTACAAGAAGTGCAGTTTTGGGGTCACATTGTAACTGCTGAGGGCATTTCGGTAGACTCGAGTAAAGTTATCACGGTGAGGGAATGGGGTCAGCCCATGGCACCCACATAAATTCATAGTTTTCTAGGTTTGGCTGGTTATTACTGCATTTCATTAAGGGTTTTTCCAAGATCTCTAGCCCTTTGATAAACTTGACTTGGAAGGGAGTGAAATTTGTTTGGGATGATTGCTGTCAACTAGATTTTGATGAGTTAAAGGATAAGTTGACTTCTGCTCCAGTACTTGCGTTGTCAAGACCGGAGGTAGACTACTTAGTCTTTACTGATGCATCTCTACAAGGATTGGGAGGTCTATTACAACAAGAGCATCATAATATTGCTTATGCTTCTCGCAAGCTAAAGCCCCATGAGAAGAATTATCCCGTGTATGATATGGATCTTATTACGGTAGTGTTCGCCTTGAAGATATGGAGACATTACCTCTTGGGGGAGAAGTTCAGTCTTTTCACGGACCACAAATCGTTGCAATATTTATTCTCGCAGAAGGATCTGAACATGCGACAACGTCAGTGGTTGGAGTTCATGAAAGACTATCAATTTGATATTCATTATCACCCGGACAAAGCTAATGTGGTAGCGGATGCGCTGAGTCGAAAACCCAAGGGGGAGTTAGCGAAGGTATGGAAGGCTAAATGGAAAGAACTTAGCCAGGAGGATGTTGTAGCAAGGGAATTTATGTGTTGACCATTACACCTACGATCATGACGAGAGTCGTGGAAGCATAAGGAAGGGACAAATATTGTCAAGATCGAATACGTCAGTTGTTAACCGAAGGAGCGGAGTCCTACTCTATAAGTTCTGAGGGTGGGTTACGTTTCCATGAGAGATTTATTATCCCGAATGAGGGAGATTTGAGGCGTGCCATCATGACTGAATCTCATGGGTGTAGATTTGCAGTACATCCAGGTGGAGACAAAATATACCAAGACATGCGCCGTCAATATTGGTAGGCGGGTATACAAAGGGACATCTCTGAATTTGTTTCCAAATGTATTACTTGTCAATTGGTGAAAGTAGACCACCAGGGACCAATGGGACTGCTACAACCGTTAGAAATACCGGTATGGAAAAGGGAAAGTATCTCGATGGATTTCATCACAGGATTGCCAACATCACAAAGAGGTCATGATTCCATTTGGGTTATCTTTGATCGTCTGACCAAGTCGGTACATTTCTTACCGGTATAGACGGATTACAATACGGCACGTTACACCCGGCTATTTATTACGGAGATTGTGAGACTCCATGGGGTGCCCATCAATATAGTCTCCGATCGAGACAATATTTTTGTGTTCCATTTTTGGCGAAGTTTCTAAGAAGCAATGGGAACCGAATTGAAGTTGAGTACCTCTTACCACCCGCAAACAGATGGACAGACGAAAAAAGTCAACCAGATATTGGAGGAGATGCTTAGAATGTGTGTACTTGACTTTAAAGGAGGATGGGTACAATACCTTCCCTTGGTCGAATTTGCTTATAATAATTCATACCAATTCACAATAGGTATGGCACCTTATGAAGAATTATATGACCGATCGCGTAGATCACCTACTTGTTGGTTGGAAGTAGGAGATAATAAGCTCCTTGGGCCTGAAATGATCCAAGACACCTCTTCAAAGATTGAGCTTATTCGAAACCGCATCCGAATTGCCCAAGACTATAAGAAAAGCTATTCCGATGTGAATAGAAGGCGTGTTGAATTAGAGGTAGGAGACCAAGTTTTGGAACGGGTGTCACCAATGAAAGGTATAACGCGATTTGGGAAGAAAGGCAAGCTTGCGCCTCGCTATATAGGCCATTTTCCCATTATTACTAAGGTAGGCCCCGTAGCATACCAACTCGCCTTGTCGAAATGCCTACAAAAGATTCACGATGTGTTTCATGTTTTATCCTTGAA